>CM069173.1:12834970-13236096 GCA_035221665.1 Okamejei kenojei
CCTCCTCCGTTTTTGTTGTTTGTTGGGGGAGAAGGGATCATAGGGGGAGGAGATTGTATTTGTTTACCCAATTTTTAAATAAACATTTTCTGCCCTACTCCTATATTTCAATTTGCCCTCTGATTTTTATAAAGGGCCCCATAATAACACACCCAAAAAGGGCATTTCCTTTAACCACCCTATCCTAACCATCTGCAGATTTTCACCTTCAGTGGTAATAACTATGCCAGTTATCCTAGGAAGCCTCTGTTTCCACAGGCAATTCCTTCAATTCCTACCCATTTACCCATGTTACGTTCATATTTTTGATTTGGTTTCTGCCCAAGGGATGTAAGCAAAACTTCAACACTTATTAAACAGCATTAAAAAAACTCATTCTGCCATCTTTTTCAGCCCACTTTTTCCAAATGGGCCCAAAATCTCTCTGTAAGGACTTTGAAAAAAATCGACTTTTCATTATCCCACAAACAAACACCTAATTTCTTGGTTTCTTCTTGCATACTTTAACTTAATCCACTTTTTTTCCACCCCATTCCATTCCAGGTGAGCATTGATGTTTACATGACAAAAAAACAAAAAAACCAGTGGGGACCCCAAAAAACCAACGGATTCATTGAGGCACCACACTGGTTCCCACCGGGCTTTTCCAAAACCTGGGACAAACACAGGCCCAAATCCCTCCATTACTTTCCCTCTGGAACATATTTTTCCCATGTCAGCCACTGTTTTGGGAATCAATCTTGACTACTCCGCCAAGTTAAAAAAACCCAACCCAAAAGGATTTGAACCTTCCTTAAACATAAACCTTTTCCATGGGGAACTTGGTCAAAGGGCTTTACTGAAAATTTCCATGTAATAGACAAACAATTCCATTTGCTTTTTACCTCATTTCCCAATTTCCCTAGTTTACCGGCTTCAAATAAAAAATTTCAAAGTAGTGTTTTGTAAAAACCAGGACCTTTTTCCAGGGGAACCAAAAAAATCCATGTTGGGGGAACCTGTTTTTTTCCTGATCAGACCCCTGTTTAAAATTCCAGGGATGCTTATATATATTATCTCTAAGTACCTTTTCATTAATTTTTTGACCACCTCTGGACGTCAAAAACTAATTGGGCGATAATTGCTAGGGTTTATTCTTTGGGGAACCCTTTTTAAAAATAAAAAACAATGGAAACAAAAATACATGCGGCAAGATACGCCCATATCCTTTCCGGGACGCTTTTGTTCCCGTTTTCTAATTTGGAACAATGTGAAATATTGTTGGGAAGTGGGCCAAGGGGAAGGTGGGAGGGGTTAAACGTTTATCGGAAAGATAGGGCAGTTGGGTTGTGAAACGGGGGGTATGGTCAGGGGGGTGGGGAGGGGGGGGGGGGTAGGTTATGGAATCGGGGGGTTTGTGGGGGGTTATTTTATGGGGTGAGGATGGGTAGGCAGCAGGATGGGGGATTTTGGCTGGGGGGGATGGAAAAATGTGAGTTAGAGCGGGGGGGTCCCAACCTGGAAATATACTCAAAGGTGGCGCTAACCCTATGTATTGGTCCCATATTTTCTCCCTTGTCTCCTGTACCCTTTGTTTCCCGGATCTCACTATACCTTTTTCCCTTATAAAAACTTCGGGTTTCTTCCTCTGTATTCTCCCCTCTCTCACCCTGTATCACCTAGGGTATCGGGAGCGCTCGACAGACGCTCTCTCTCGGTTTCTTCTCTCTTCCTCAAAAACTGTCCTTTTTTCTCCATCTCTCGCCTCTCTCTCTCTTTTATTCTCTTTCAGGGGGTCTGGTTCCGCTTTTCCCGCTGCCCTTTTATATGTTCTTTTTTCTGGGTCCATTTTCCTCTCGGTTTCTCTCCTCACTCTCACTGTCTTCTCTTTCTTTTCCTTCGCCCCGTCTCTTTTTTTTTTTTCGGAAATATACAAAACAACATTATTTCATTCGCTGGTCTTCTTCGGTTTCTCTCTTTCTCTTCTTCTGTCTCTAATCCTTCTCCCTCTCTTCTTTGTCTGGTCTGTGTCTGGTCTTTCTCACCTCTTCTCTTTTCTTCTTTCTCTTGTTTAATTGCTTCTTGGGCTCTCTCTCCCTCTGTCTCTCCCAATCTCTCTCTTCTCTGTATGCTCTTCTGGACTTTTTTTCATTCTCTCTTTCCTCTTTCTCCCCCCACTGTTTCTCCGGCTCTCTCTTTCCTCTGTTCCCTTCTTTCTCACTCTCCCCTATCTTCTTCTCTGTTATTGTTATCCCCCTCTCTCTTATCGTGCTGTCTTCTGTACCCCACTCTCTCTGGTCCTCATCTTCCCCCTCCCTCTTCTGTCAGCCTCTGTATCTCTCTTCATTTTGTCAATGGTCTGTTATCTTTCTTCTCTGTCCCTCTCTTCTGCCATCGCTGGTTCTTTCTTCTCTGTCCTCTCTCTCATACTGTAAACTCTCGCCCTCTTCTCCACTGTAACCCTCTCGTTTCTCTCCTCCCTCTCTGTACTCCCTCCCCACTTCTGTTGTTAGTCTCTTGGAAATCTCCCTTCCCTCTGGTTGACTGTTCTCTCTCTTTCTTCTCTTCCTTTGTTTTCTCTCTCGGTTTAATTTTCCTGGTATTCTTTTTGGCTTGTCTCTCTCGGCTCCTTCTTCCCTCTGACTGTCAATCTTTCTCTTCACTCTGCGTTTCACTCTCCCACTGGGGTCTTCTCTTTTTTCCCTGTCTCCTATGCCTCTTCACTCTTCTTCTTTGTGTCTTCCTCTCTCTGGTCTCTTCTATGTCCTCTCTTCTCTCTGATTCCTCTGTCTCTTCTCTCTCCCTGTTCTGGTTTCCCCTTTTCTCCCTCTGTTTCTGTCCCCCTTTTATTTATTTCTTTTTCCTTCTAACCTCCTCCCCTGCTGTTCTCGCGCGCCTTCTTCTCCTTTCCTCTCTCTGTTCTAAACGCTGCCTCTCTCCTCTCTTTTCGTTTATCTCTCTTCTTCTTTTCCTTCTGCGTCTGTCTTTCTCCTCTCTCTGCTGTCTTGTCTCTCACTTCCCCCCGGGTGTGTGTGTCTCTGTTTCTCTTCTCTGTTGTCTCTCTATCTGTATCTCTCTCTCTCTCTCTCTCTCTCTCTCTCTCTCTCAGTCACTGTTGCTCTTTCTCCATCACTGTCTCTGTCTATCTCTCTCCCTCTCCCTTTCTGTGTCTCTCTCGCTGTCTCTCTCTGTGTCTGTCTCTCTTTCTCTTTCTGTGTCTCTCTGCCTTTCTCTCTCCGTATCTTGGCTTGTACTCGCTAGAATTTAGAAGATTGAGGGGGTATCTTATAGAAACTTACAAAATTCTTAAGGGGTTGGATAGGCTAGATGCAGGAAGATTGTTCCCGATGTTGGGGAGGTCCAGAACAAGGGGTCACAGTCTAAGGATAAGGGGGAATTCCTTTTGGACCGAGATGAGGAAAACATTTTTCACACAGAGAGTCTCTGGAATTCTCTGCCACAGAAAGTGGTTGAGGCCAGTTCATTGGCTATATTTAAGAGGGAGTTAGATGTGGCCCTTGAAGGCTGAAGGGATCAGGGGGGATGGAGAGAAGGCAGGTACAGGATATTGAGTTGGATGATCAGCCATGATCATATTGAATGGTGGTGCAGGCTCGAAGGGCCGAATGGTCTTCTCCTGCACCTATTTTCTATGTTTCTATGTCTCTCTCTCTCTCTCTCTGCATCTGTCTCTCTCCCTCTGTCCCTCTCTCTCTGTCTCTGTCTCTCTCTCAGTATCTCTCTCTCTCTCTCTCTTCTCTCTCTCTGTCATCTCCTCTCTGTCAATGTCTCTTTCTCCGTCACTGTCTCTCTGCCTCTCCCTTTGTCTCTCTCTCTGTATCTCTCTCGCTGTCTCTGTCTGTTTCTGTCTCTCTTTCTGTCTCTCTCTGTCTGTCTCTCTCTGCCTCTCTCTCTCCGTCTCTCCATCTCACCCTGTCGCTCCCTCTCCCTCACTCACTCTCTCTCTGTCTCTGCCTCTCCCCCTCCCTCTCTCTCTGTCTCTGTACATCTCTCCCTCTCTGTCTCTCTCTATCTAACTCTCTTTCTGCGCCTCTCACCCTCTGGGGTCTCTCTCTCTCCCCGTCTCTCTCAGTCTATGTCTCTCTCTCTCTTAGTCTCTCTATCTGAGTCTCTCTATCTCTAGTCCCTGTCTCTCTCTCTCTCTCTCTCTCTCTCTCTCTCTCTCTCTCCGTGTCTCTCTTTCTCTTTCTCTCTGCTCGCTATGTCTACTCGCTCTCTCTCTCTCTCACACTGTCCCCCTCTCCTCTCTCTATCTGTCTCTCCCTCTCTCAACTCTGTCTCTCTCTCTCTCTGTATCATATCTCTCTCATTGTCTCTCCCTACCTCTGTCTGTCTCTCTTTTCTCTCTTGTAGCCCTCTCTGCTCTTGTTCTTCTATATCTCTCTCCCTCTCTCTGTCTCTCACTCTCTCTCTTTCTCACAGTCTTTCACCATCTCTCTCTCTCACTCTCTCCTCTCTCCCTCTTTTTCTCGCAGTCTGGACGCTCCCTCCCTATATGTCCTTTCTGTCTCTCTTCTCTCATCTCTTGTCTCTCCCCTCTCTGTGTCTACTCTCTCTCCCCTTCTCTCTCTTGCTCTCCGTCTCTCTCTCTCTCTCTCACTCTGTCTCTCACTGTCTCTCTCTTTCTCGCTGTCTCTCTCTCTCGGTTTCTCTCCTTCTCTCTCTCTGTGTCTCACTCACTGTCTCTCTCTGTGTCTCTATACCTCTCTCTCTCTGTCCTTCTCTCTCTCTGCCTCTGTCTCTGTATCTCTCTCGCTGTCTCTCTCTCCCTCTCTCTGTCTGTACCTCTCTCACTCTCTATGTCTCTCGCTCTCTTTCTCACTGTCTCCGTCTCTCTCTCTCTCTGTCCCTCTCTCACTCCGTCTCTCTCTCTCTCTCTGTCTATGTATCTCTCACTCTCTCGCTGTCTCTGTGTCTCACTCTCTCTCTCACTGTCCCTCTCACTCTCTCTCTGTCTCTCTTGCGTCTCTCTCTCCCTGTCTCTGTCTCTCTCTGTCAATCTCTTTCTCTGTCACTGTCTCTCTCTATCTCTCTCCCTCTCCCTTTCTGTCTCTCTCTCTCTGCCTCTCTCTCTGTATGTCTCTGTATCTCTCTCGCTGTCTCTTTCTCTTTCTCTCGCTCTCTCTATACGTCTCTTTCTGTCTCTTTCTCTCCCCCGGTCTCTCTCTCTCTCTCTTCTCTCTCTCTCTCTCCCCCGGTCTCTCTCTCTCTGCCTCTATCTCTCTGCTCTCTCTTCTCTCTCTCTCTCTCTCTCTCCGTCTCTCACCCTCCGGTGGTCTCACTCTGTTCTCCTCCGTAACTCTTTCTTCTACTCTATCTCTCTCTCTCTTAGTCTCTCTGCCTGTCTCTCTATCTCCCTCTCTGTTCATATCTCTCTCTCTCTCCCCCTTTTCTCTCACTCTCTCCCTCTCCGTCTCTCCCTCTCTGATCTTTCCCTCTGTCTATCTCTTTCTCTATCTTTCTGCCTCTCGCTCTCTCTCTCACTGTCCCTCTCCCTGTCTCTCTCCCTCTCGCTCTCTGTGCCTATCTCTCTCGCTGTCTCTCTCCCTCTATGCCTTGTCTCTCTTTCTCTCCCTCTCTCTCCCTGTTATCCTTATCTCTGTATTCTTTATCAACATCTCTCCCTTTCTCCATATCTCTCTCTCACTCTCACTCTTTACCACCCCCTCCCGCATCTGTCTTTTCCGTCTCTCTCTGTCTGTCTCACTCTCTCTCTGTCTCTCTCTCTCTCTCTGTCTCCTCTCTAGTCACTGTCTTCTGTCTCTCTCTATGCTCCACTCACTAAACTCTCTCTCTCTTGCTCTCACTCTCTCTCTTTGTGTCTGCCTCTCTGTCTCTCCATGTCATCTCTCTGTCAATCTCTCAACTCTGCTTCTCTCCCCTCATTCTTTCCTATTTCAGTCCCCTATTTCTCGCTCTCTCTCTCATCCGTCCCTCTGTCTGTCCCTATTTTCCTTCCTCTCTCTCTCTGTATTCGCTATCTCCTGTCTCGCTCTCCCTGTTTTTCTCGCTCTCTCTCCCTCCCTCTCTGCGTCTGTCTCTCTCTGTCTGTCTCTGTATCTCTTTCTCTCACTGCGTCTCTCTCTCTCTCTCTCTCTCTCTCTCTCACTCTCTCTCTCTCTCACTGTCTCTCTCTGTCACTGTCTCTTTTCTCCGTCTGTCTCTCTAACATCTCTCTCTCTCTCTCTCCCTTTCTGTTTTCTTGCTCTGCCTCTCTGTATTTCTCTCAAATGTCTCTCTGTTTGTCTCTCTCTCTCTTTCTCTCTTTCTGTTCTCTCGCTCTCTCTATGTCTCTCTTTGTCTCTCTCTGTCTGTATGTTTCTCTCTGCCTCTCTCTCTCTCTCTGTATCTCTCCCTCCGTCTCTTTCTCACCCTGTCTCTCCCTCACTCACTCTCTCTCTGTCTATCTCTCTTCCTCTCTCTCTGTACATCTCTCCCTCTCTGTCTCTCTCTATCTAACTCTCTCTCTGCGCCTCTATTTCCATCTTTCTGTCTCTCTCTCTCTCTCCCTCACTCTCTGTCTCTCACCCTCTGGGGTCTCTCTCTATCTTTGTCTGTAACTCTTTCTCTCTCTCTCTGTCTATCTCTCTCTCTATTAGTCTCTCTGAGGCTCTCTGTCTGTATCTATCTCTCTCTCTCTCTCTCTCTCCCTCTGTGTGCCTCTCTTTCTCTTTCTCTCTGTCTCGCTCTCTCTCACACTGTCCGTCTCCCTGTCTCTCCCTCTCTCTCTCTCACTCTCTCTCTCTCTCTCTCTCTGTATCCATATCTCTCTCTCTGTGTGTCTCTCTTTCTCTCCTTGTATCCCTCTCTGCCTCTGTATCTCTATATCTCTCTCCCTCTCTCAATCTCTCTCTCGTTCTCACTGTCCTTCTCATCTCTCTCTCTCTCTCTCTCTTTTTCTCTCAGTCTGGACCGCTCCCGCTCCCCTATATGTCTCTTTCTGTCTCTCTCTCTCACTGTCTGTCTCTCCCTCTCTGTGTCTCTCTCGCTCTCCGTCTCTCTCACTGTCTCTCTCTTTCTCGCTGTCTCTCTCCGTCGGTTTCTCTCCTCTCTCTGTGTCTCACTCACTGTCTCTCTGTGTCTCTATACATCTCTCTCTCTCTCTGTCCTCTCTCTCGCTGTCTCTGTATCTCTCTCGCTGTCTCTCTCTCCCTCTGTGCCGCTGTCTCTGTCTCTCTCTCTCTTTCTCACTGTCTCTGTCTCTCTCTCACTCTGTCTATGTACCTCTCACTCTCTCTCTGTCTCTCTGTGTCTCACTGTCCCTCTCACTCGCTCTCTGTCTCTCTCTTGCGTCTCTCTCTCTCTGTGTCTCTGTTTCTCTCTGTCACTGTCTCTCTTGCACTGTCTCTTTCTCCGTCACCATCTCTCTCTATCTCTCTCCCTCTCCCTTTCTGTCTCTCTCTGTGTATGTCTCTGTATCTCTCTCGCGGTCTCTCTCTGTTTCTGTCTCTTTCTCTTGCTCTCTCTATATGTCTTTCGCTCTCTCTCTCTCTCTCTCTCTCTCTGGCCTCTCTCTCTGCTCTCTCTCTCTCTCCCTCGCACTCTCTGTCTCTCTCCCCGTCTCTCACCCTCTGGGGTCTCTGTATCTCTCTCTGTCTATCTCCGTAACTCTTTCTCTATCTCTCTCTCGGTCTAGCAGTCTCTCTCTCTCTCAGTCTTTCTGTCTGTCTCTCTATCTCTACTACCTCTCTCTCTCTCTCTCTCTCTCTCCCCCCTTTCTGTCTCTCTCTCCGTCTCTCACTCTCTTTCTCACTCTCTCTCTCTCGCTGTCTCTCCGTCTCTCCCTCTCCGCATCTCTTTCCTTCTGTCTCTCTCTTTCTCTATCTCTCTGCCTCTGGCTCTCTCTCTCTGTCCCTCTCCCTCTCCCTGCTTCTCTCTATCTCTGTCTCTCTCCCTGTATCTGTATCTCTCTCGCTGTCTCTCTCTCCCTCTATGCCTGTCTCTCTTTCTCTCCTTCTCTCTCCCTGTATCTTTATATCTCTCTCCCCCTCTCTCTCTCTCTCTCCCTCTCTCTATCTCACTCTCTCATTCTCACTGTCTTTCTCCATCTCTCTCACTCTCTCTCTCCGTCTCTCTCTCACTCTCACTCTTTTTCTCTCAGTCTGGACCGCTCCCGCTCCCCTATATGTCTCTTTCCGTCTCTGTCTCTCCCACTGTCTGTCTCACTCTCTCTGTCTCTCTCGCTCTCCGTCTCTCTCTCACTCTGTCACTCACTGTCTCTCTTTCTCGCTGTCTCCCTCACTCTGTCTCTCTCTCGGTTTCTCTCTTGCTCTCTCTGTCGCTCTCTCTCTGTCTCTATACATCTCTCTCTCTGTCTCTTTCTCTGTATCTGTATCTTGCTCGCTGTCTCTCTCTCCCTCTGTGTCTATCACTCTCTCCTCACCTCTCCCTCTGTCTCTCACTCTCTCTCTTTCTCACTGTCTCCCTCTCTCTGTCTCTCACTCTGTCTCTCTCTGTCTATGTATCTCACTCACTCTCGCTGTCTCTCTCTGTGTCTCACTCTCACTGTCCCTCTTGCTCTCTCTGTCTCTCTTGCTCTCTCTCCGTCGGTCACTGTCTCTGTATCTCTCTCTCTGTCACTTTCTCTGTATCTCTCTCTGTCCCTCTCTCTATCTCTCTCGCTGTCTCTATCTCATTCTCTCTCACTGTTCCTCTCGCCCTCTCTCACTGTGCCACTCACTCTCTCTCTCCCCCCTCTCTCTCTCTGTGTCTGTCACTGTCTCTGTATCTCTCTCCCTCTGTGACCGTCTCTCTCTTTCTATCTCTGTATCTGTATCTCTTTTGCTGCCTCTCTCCCTGTCTGTCTCTCTTTCTCTTCCCTCTCTCTCTCTCTCTCTCTCTCCCTGTGTGTGTCTCTCTCTCCCTCTCTCTGTCACTGTCTCTGTCTCTGTCCCTCACACTCTCTCTCTCTCTCTCTCTCTGCCTCTCACTCTCTCTCTTTGTGTCTGCCTCTCCGCCTCTCTCTGTCACTCTCTCTCTCTGCTTCTATGTCTCTCTCTCCCTCTGTCTGTCCCTATTTCTCGCTCTCTCTCCTGTCTGTCCCTATTTCTCTTTCTCTCTCTCTGTACCTCTCTCCTGTCTCGCTCTCTCTCTCTCCCTCCCTCTGCGTCTGTCTCTCTCTGTCTGTATCTCTTTCTCTCACTCTTGCGTCTCTCTCTCTCTCTGTATCTCTCGCTCTCCGTCTCTCTCTCTGTCACTGTCTCTCTCTGTCAATGACTCTTTCTCCGCCTCTGTCTCTCTCTATCCTTCTCCCTTTCTGTTTCTATGCCTCTCTGTATCTCTCTTGATGTCTCTCTGTTTGTCTCTCTTTCTCTTTCTGTCTCTCGTTCTCTCTATGTCTCTCTTTCTGTCTCTCTCTCTCTCTGTATGTCTGTCTCTCTCTATATCTCTCTCCGTCTCTCTTTCTCACCCTGTCTCTCCCTCTCCCTCACTCACTCTCTCTCTGTCTGTCTGTCAATCTCTCTGTCTCCCCCCCTCTCTCTCTCTGTCTCTGTACATCTCTCCCTCTCTGTCTCTGTGTCTCTCTCTATCTAACTCTCTCTCTGCGCCTCTATCTTTCTGTCTCTCTCTCTCTCTCTCTCTCTCTCTAACTCTGTCTCTGTCTCTCTCCGTCTCTCACCCTCTGGGGTCTCTCTCTGTCTCTGTCTGTAACTCTTTCTCTCTCTCTCTCTCCCCCTGTCTCTCTCTCGGTCTATCAGTCTCTCTCTGTCTTAGTCTCCCTATCTGAGTTTCTCTGTCTGTATTTCTATCTCTCGACCCTCTGTCTCTCTCCCTCTCTCTCTTTCTCTGTATCTCTCTCCCTCTGTGTTTCTCTCTTTCTCTCTGTCTCTCACTCTCTCTCACACTGTCACTCTCCCTGTCTCTCTCTATCTCTCCCTCTCTCTCTGTCTCTCCCTCTCTCTCTCTCTCTGTATCCATATATCTCTCGTTGTCTCTCTCTCCCTCTGTGTCTGTCTCTTTCTCTCCCTCTCTCCTTGTATCCCTCTCTGCCTCTGTATCTCTATCTCTCTCCCTCTCCTTCTGTTTCTCACTCTCTCTCTCTCGTTCTCACTGTCTTTCTCCATCTCTCTCTCACTGTCTCTTTTTCTCTCAGTCTGGACCGCTTCCGCTCCCCTATATGTCTCTTTCTGTCTCTCTCTCGCTCACTGTCTGTCTCTCCCTCTCTGTGTCTCTCTCGCACTCCGTCTCTCTCTCGCGCTCCGTCTCTCTCTCTCACTGTCTCTCTCTTTCTCGCTGTCTCTCTCGGTTTCTCTCCTTCTCTCTCTGTCTCACTCACTGTCTCTCTCTGTGTCTCTATACGTCTCTCTCTCTGCCTCTGTCTCTCTGTCTCTGTATCTCTCTCGCTGTCTCTCTCTCCCTCTGTGTCGCTGTCTCTGACTCTGTCTCTCTCTCTCTCTCTGTATGTACCTCTCTCTCTCTCTCTCTTTCTCACTGTCTCCGTCTCTCTCTGTCCCTCTCACTGTCTCTCTCTCTGTCTATGTATCTCTCACTCTCTCGCTGCCTCTGTGTCTCACTCTCTCTCTCACTGTCCCTCTCACTCTCTCTCTCTCACTCTGTATCTCTCTCCGTCTCTCTCTCTCTGTCACTGTCTCTCTCTGTCACTGTCTCTCTCCCTCTCCCTTTCTGTCTCTCTCTGTATGGCTCTGTATCTCTCTCGCTGTCTATCTGTTTCTGTCTCTTTCTCTTTCACTCGCTCTCTCTTTCTGTCTCTCTCTCCCCATCTCTCTTTCTCTCTCTGCCTCTATCTCTCTGCTCTCTCTCTCTCTCTCTCTCGCACTCTCTGTCTCTCTCTCTCCGTCTCTCACCCTCTGGGGTCTCTGTAACTCTCTCTGTAACTCTTTCTCTCTCTCGGTCTAGCAGTCTCTCTCTCCCTCCCTCTGTCTCTCTAACTCTACTCTCTCTGTGTCTGTGTCTGTGTCTCTGTCTCTGTCTCTCTCTCTGTGCATCCCTTTCCCTCTGTGTCTCTCTCTTTCTCTATCTCTCTGCCTCTGGCTCTCTCTCTCTCTCTCTCTCTCACTGTCCCGCTCCCTGTCTCTCTATCTCTGCCTCTCTCCCTCTCTGTATCTGTATCTCTCTCGCTGTCTCTCTCTCTATGCCTGTCTCTCTTTCTATCCCTCTCTCTCCCTGTATCTTTATATCTCTCTCCCCCTCTCTCTGTCTCTCTCCCTATCTCTATCTTACTCTCATTCTCACTGTTTTTCTCCATCTCTCTCTCTCTCACTCTCTCTCTCCGTCTCTCTCTCACTCTCACTCTTTTTCTCTCAATCTGGACCGCTCCCGCTCCCCTATATGTCTCTTTCCGTCTGTCTCTCCCACTGTCTCACTCTCTCTGTCTCTCTCGCTCTCTGTCGCTCACTGTCTCTCTTTTTTGCTGTCTCTCTCTGTCTCTCTCTCGGTTTCTCTCTTGCTCTCTCTCACTGTGTGTCTCTCTCTCTGCCTCTGTCTCTGTATCTCTCTCGCTATCTCTCTCTCCCTCTGTGTCTCTCACTCTCTCCTCACCTCTCCCTCTGTCTCTCACTCTCTCTTTCTCACTGTTTCCGTCTCCCTCTCTCTCTCTCTCTCTGTCTATGTATCTCTCTCACTCTCTCGCTGTCTCTCTGTGTCTCACTGTCCCTCTTGCTCTCTCTCTCTGGCTCTCTCTCTGTCTGTCACTGTCTCTGTATCTCTCTCTCTCTATCTCTCCCGCTGTCTCTATCTCATTCTCTCACTGTTCCTCTCGCCCTCTCTCACTGTGCCACTCACTCTCTCTCCCCCCCTCTCTCTCTCTGTCTGTCACTGTCTCTGTATCTCTCTCCCTCTGTGACTCTCTCTGTATCTGTATCTCTCTTGCTGCCTCTCTCTCTCTGTCTGTCGTTCTCTTCCTAGCTCTCTCTCTGTCTCTCTCCCTGTCTGTCTCTCTCTCTGTCTCTCTCTCTCCCTCTGTCTGTCACTGCCACTGTCTCTCTCTGTCCCTCACACTCTCTCTCTCTGCCTCTCACTCTCTCTTTGTGTCTTCCTCTCTGCCTCTATGTCACTCTCTCTCTCTCTCTCTCTCTCTGCTTCTGTCTCTCTCTCCCTATGCCTGTCCCTATTTCTCGCTCTCTCCCTCTGTCTGTCCCTATTTCTCTTTCTCTCTCTCTCTGTACCTCTCTCCCGTCTTGCTCTCTCTCTCCCTGTCTGTCTCTGTATCTCTTTCTCTCACTCTTGCGTCTCTCTCTCTCTCTGTATCTCTCACTCTCTCTCTGTCACTGTCTCTCTGTCAATGTCTGTTATATGGTTATATGGTCTCTTTCTCCGTCTCTGTCTCTCTATCTCTCTCCCTCTCCGTCTCTCTGCGTCTCTGTATCTCTCTCGATGTCTCTCTGTTTCTGTCTCTCTTTCTCTTTCTGTCTCTCGCTCTCTCTGTCTCTCTTTCTGTCTCTCTCTCTCTCTCTGTCTGTGTCTCTCTCTCTGCCTCTCTGTATCTCTCTCTCCGTCTCTCTTTCTCACCATCTCTCACTCTCTCTCTCCCCCTCTATATCTCGGTCCCCCTCCATCTCTCTCTGTCTCTCTCTGTATCTCTTTTTCTCTCTCTGTCTCTCTCACTCTCTTTCTCTTTCTTCCTTTCTCTCTCTCTCTCTCTCTCTCTCTCCCTGCCTGCCTCTCTCTCGCTCACTGTATCTCTGTCTCTCTCTCTCTCTCTCTCTCTACCTCTCTCTTCCTGTCACTCTCTCTGTATCTCTCTCTTTCTTTCTGTCGCTGTCACTACATGTCTCTCTCTTTGTCTCTCTCTCCCTCTGCCTGTCCCTCTCTTTCTCACTGTTCCTCTCTCACTGTCCCTCTCTCTCCTTCTCTGTGTCTGTCTCCCTCTCTCTCTGTATCTGTATCTCTCTCGCTGCCTCTCTCTCTCTGCCTCTGTCTCCCCCTCCCTGTCTCTCTCTTTCTCTCTCTCTGCCTCTCTCTCCCTGCCTGTATCTCTCTCTCTCTCGCTCTCTCTGTCTCTCTCTATCTCTCTCTCACTCTATCCCTGTGTCTATCTCTCCCCCTCTGTCTCTCTCACCCTCTCTGTCTGTCTCTATGTCTCTCTCTGTCTCTCTTCCTCTCACATTCTGTCTCTCTGTCTCTGTACCTCCCTCTCTCTGTCTATTTCTATCTCTCTCTACTGACGTCTCTGTCTGTCTCTCATTCTGACTCTCTCTCTCTCTCTGACTCTCTCTCTCTCTCTCTGACTCTCTCTGCCTCTCTCTATCTCTATCTCCCTCTCTCTCTGTATCTCCCTCTCTGTGTCTGTCTCTCCTTCTCTCTGTCCCTCTCTCTCTGTCTCTCACTCCCTTGCGTATCTCTCTCCGTCTCTCTCTGTCACAGTCTCTCTCTCTGTCTCTCTCTCTTCCTCTGTGTCTGTCTCTCTCTTTCGCTCTCCGTGTGTCTCTCTCTCTCTCTCTGTCTCTCCCTCTCTCTTTCTGTCTTTCTCTCTCTCCCTCTCTCGCTCACTGGGTATCTCTGTCTCTCTGCCTCTCTCTCTGTATCTCTCTCGCTGTCTCTCTCTCTGTACCTCTCTCTGTCTGTCTCTCTTTCTCTCTCTCTCTCTCTCTATCTGTACCTCTCTCGCTGTCTTTCTTTGTCTCTGTCTCTCTCTCTCTGTCTCTCTCTGCATGTCTCTTTCTTTGTCTCTCTCTTTCTCACTGTCCCTCTCTATATCTCTCTCTCCCTCTCTCTCTCTCTCTCACTGCCTCCCACTCATTCTCACTGTCCCCTTCTCAGTCTCTCTCCCTGTGTCTGTCTCTCACTCGCTCTGCCTCTCTCTCCCTCCCTCTGTGTCTGTCTTTCTCCCTGTTTCTCTCTCTTCGTCCCTCTCTCTCTCACTCTGTCTGTCTCTCTCTGTCTCTCCCTCTCTCGGTCTCTCTCGCTGTCACTGTCTCTCTCGGTCTCACTCTGTATTTGTCTCTCTCCCTCTCGCTCTGTCTCTCACTGTCTCTGTATCTCTCTCGCTGTCTCTGTCTCACTCTTTCTCTATCTGTCTATCTGTCTCTCTCTCTCTGTTTCTGTATCTCTCTTGCTGTCTCTCTTTCTCTGCCTCTCTCTCCCTCCCTCTGTGTCTGTCTTTCTCCCCGTTTCTCTCTCTTCGTCCCTCTCTCTCTCACTCTGTCTGTCTCTCTCTGTCTCTCCCTCTCTCGGTCTCTCTCGCTGTCACTGTCTCTCTCGGTCTCACTCTGTATTTGTCTCTCTCCCTCTCGCTCTGTCTCTCACTGTCTCTGTATCTCTCTCGCTGTCTCTGTCTCACTCTTTCTCTATCTGTCTATCTGTCTCTCCCCTCTCTCTCTCTCTCTCTCTGTGCCCCTCTCTCTCTTTCTGTCTCTGTACCTCTCTCTCACTGTCTCAGTCTCTCTATCTCAGTCTCTCTCTCCCTCGCTCCTCTCTGTCCCTCTCACTCTCTGACTCTCTCTCTGTGACTCTCTCTCTCTCTCTCTCTCTGTCTCTGTGTCTCGCTTTTTCTTTCTGTCTCTCCGTGTCTCTGTAACTCTCTCTCCGTCTCTATCTCTTTGTCTCCATCTCTCTGCCTCTCGTTCTTTGTATCTCTCCCTCTCTCTCTGCATCTCACTCCCTTGCGTCTCTCTGTTTCTCACTGTCTCTCTCTGTCTCTCTCGCTCTCTGTCTCTATCTGTCACAGTATCTCTCTCTCTCTCTCTCTCTGTCTCTCTCCCTCTATCTCTCTCTCTCCCTTTCCGTCTCTCTCTCTCTGCCTCTCTCACTCACTCGGTATCTCTGTCTCTCTCTCTCTCTGCCTCTCTCTCTGTATCTCTCTCGCTGTCTCTTTCTCTCTCTCTCTATCTCTCGCTGTTTCTCTCTGTATATATGTCACTCTGCATGTCTTTCTTTCTTTCTCTCTCTCTCTTTCTCACTGTCCCTCTCTCTCTGTATCTGCCGCTCTCTTTTTCTCTCTCTTTCTTTCTCCGTCTTTCTCTCTCTCTCTCTCCCTCCCTCTCTCTCTCTCTCTCTCTCTCTCTCTGTGTGCCCCTCTCTCCCAGTGTCACTGCCTCTCTTTGTCACTGTCCCCCTTTCTCCCTCTCCGTGTCTGTCTGTCTCTCTCTGTCTCCGACTGTCTCTCTCTCTGTGTCTCTCTGTGTGTGTGTCTCTCTCTCTCTGTATCTGTATCGCCCTTGCTGTCTCTCTCCCTGTGTCTGTCTCTCTTTCTCTCTCCCTCTCTCTGTCCGTCTCTCTGTCTCTCTCTCTCTTTGCCTCTCTCTCTCTGTCTGTCTTTCTCTATCTATCTCTCTCCCTGTCTGTCTCTCTCCCCGCCTCTGTCTCTCCATCTCTCTCACTGTCTCTCACTCTCTTGTGTGTCTCTCTCCCCCCCTTTCTGTATCTCCCTCTCTGTCTCTTGGTCTCTCCCTGTCTCTGTCTCTCACTGTCTCTTTCTCTGTGTTTCTCTGTCTGTCCCTCGCTCCGTCTCTGTGTGTGTCTCTCTCTCTCTCTGCCTCTCTTAATTTCTCTCTCTCTCTCTCTCTATCTCACTGTCCCACTTTCCATGTCTCTCTCTCCCTCTGTGCCTATCTCTGTCTGCCTGTCTCTCTCTCCGTATCTGTCGCTCTCTCTCTGCCTCACTGTCTCTCTCTCACTCTCTGTCTCCCTCTCTGTCTCCCACTTGCGTCTTTCTGTCTCTGTGTCGCTCTCTTTCTCTCCCCGTCTCCCTCACTCTCTCTCCCCATCTGTCAATATGTCTCTCTCTCTGTCTGCTTCTCTGTCTCTATCTTTCTGTCTCTGCGTCTCTCTCTCTCTGTACCTCTCCCCTCTGTCTCTCTCTCTCTCTCTCTATCTATCCCTCTGCCTCTCTCTCTGTATCTCTCTCTCCGTCTCTCTCTCTCCGTCTCTGTCTGTCTCTGTCACTGTCTCTCTGTCTGTCTCCGTCACGATCTCTCTATTTCTCTATCTTTCTCTATCTTTCTCTCTCTCTTTCTCTCTCTCTCTAACTCCCTGCCTCTCTCTCGGTCTCACTGTATCCCCCCCCCCCCCCCACCCCCCCCCCCCCCCCCCCCCCTAGTCTCTCTCTTTCTGCCTGTCTCTCTCGCTGTCTCTCTCTCCCTCTGCCTGTCACTCTTTCTCTCTGTCTGTCTCTGTATCATTCCGTTTCTCACTGTCCCTATCTGTCTGTCTCTCTCCCTCTGTGCCTGTCTCTCTCCCCCCCTCTCTCTCCCTCCCTGTCTGTATGTCTCTCTCTCCCCCTCTGTCTCCCCCCTCTCTCTTTCTGTCTCTGTACCTCTCTCTCTCTCTCTCTCTCTCTCTCTCTCTCTCACTCTCAGTCTCTCTCTCCCTCGCTCCTCTCTGTCCCTCTCACTCTCTGACTCTCTCTCTCTCTCTCTGTGTCTCGCTTTTTCTTCTGTCTCTCCGTGTCTCTGTAACTCTCTCTCCGTCTCTATCTCTTTGTCTCCATCTCTCTGCCTCTCGTTCTTTGTATCTCTCCCTCTCTCTCTGCATCTCACTCCCTTGCGTCTCTGTTTCTCACTGTCTCTCTCTCCGTCTCTCTCGCTCTCTGTCTCTGTCTGTCACAGTATCTCTCTCTCTCTGTCTCTCTCCCTCTATCTCTCTCTCTCTCTCCCTTTCCGTCTCTCTCTCTCTGCCTCTCACTCACTCAGTATCTCTGTCTCTCTCTCTCTCTGCCTCTCATTCTGTATCTCTCGCTGTCTCTCTTTCTCTCTCTCTATCTCTCGCTGTTTCTCTCTGTCTATATGTCACTCACTCTGCATGTCTTTCTTTCTTTCTCTCTCTCTCTCTTTCTCACTGTCCCTCTCTCTCTGTATCTGTCTCTCTCTTTTTCTCTCTCTTTCTCCGTCTTTCTCTCTCTCTCTCTCTCTCTCTCTCTCTGTCTCCCTCTCTCTCTCTCTCTCTCTGTGTGCCCCTCTCTCCCAGTGAGTCACTGCCTCTCTTTGTCTGTCCCCCTTTCTCCCTCTCCGTGTCTGTCTGTCTCTCTCTGTATCTGTATGTCGCCGTCTCTCTCTCTCTGCCTACCTGTCTCTCTCCCTCCCTCTGTGTCTGGCTCTCTTTCTCTCCCTCTCTCTCTCTCTCTCTCTCTCGGTGTCTGTCTCTCTTTCTCCGTCTGTATCTCTCTCACTCTCCCCCTCTGTGTCTGTCTCTCTCTCTCCACATCTCTCACTGTCTCTCTCTCTTTCTCTTTGCCTCTCACTCTGTATCTCTGTGTCACTGTCTCTGTGTCACTTTCTCTGTGTCTCTCTCTCCCTCTCTCTCACTCTGTATCTGTCTCTCTCTCAGCCTCTCTCTCCGTCTCTCTTGCTGTCTCTCTCTGTGTCTGTCTCTCGTTCTGTCCCTGTCTTTCTCTGTATCTCTCTCACTGTCTCTATGTCACTCTCTCTGTCTGTCTCTCTCTTTCAACCTGCCTCTCACTGTCTCTCTCCGTCTCTCTCTCTCTCTCCGTCTCTGCCCCTCGCCCTGTCTCTCTCTCTCTCTCTCCCCTTGCCTGTCTCTCTGCCCATGTCTCTCTCTCTGTCTCTGTATCTCTCTCTCCCTGTGGTGTCTCTCTCACTCTGTCCTCTCCCTCTCTCTCAGTTCTCCACTCTATATCTGTCTCTCTCTCTCTGCCTCTTTGTATTCTCTCTCTTTGCCTCTCTCTCTCTCTCTCTATTATATATATATATATTATATATATATATATATATAATATATATCTCACTGCCTCTATATGTCTCTCCCTCTGTCTCTATATGTCTCTCTTTCTGTCTCTCTCTTTCTCACTGTCCCCCTCTGTCTTTCTCTCTTTTTCTCTGTCTCTGTCTATCTCTCTGCCTCTCGTCAGTCTGTATCTGTCTCTCTCGCTGTCGCTCTCTGCCTCACTGTCTCTCCCCCTCTGCCTGTACCTCTCTTTCCCTCTCTCTCTGTGCCTGTCTCTGTCTCTCTCTCCCTGTCTGTATATCTCCCTCTGTCTCTCTCCCCTCTGTGTCTGTCTCTCTCCCTCTCTGTCCCCCCCCTCTCTCTCTCTCTCTCTCCTTGCTCTCTCTCACCCTCTCTGTCCCTCCCGCTTTCCCCTCTCTGCCTCTCTGTCTGTACCTCTCTCCCTCTCCCTCTGTCTCTCACTATCTTGTGTCTCTCTCTCCCCCACCTCTCTCTCCCTCTCTGTCTCTTGGTCTCCCTGTCTCTGTCTCCCTCTGTCTCACTGTCTCTTTCTCTGTGTCTCTCTGTCTGTCACTCGCCCCGTCTGTGTGTGTCTCTCTCTCTCTGCCTCTCTCTTAATTTCTCTCTCTCTCTCCATCTCTATCTCACTGTCCCACTTTCCCTCTCTCTCTCCCTATGTGTCTATCTCTCCCTGCCTGTCTCTCTCTCGGTATCTGTCGCTCTCTCTCTGCCTCACTATCTCTCTCTCTCTCTCTCTCTCTCTCCCTCTCTTTGTCTCCCACTCTCTTGCGTCTTTCTGTCTCTCTGTGTCGCTCTATATATCCCTCTTTCTCTCCCCGTCTCCCTTGCTCTCTCCCTGTCTCTCATTCTCTCTCTCACTGTCTCTGTGTCTTCCTCTGTCTCTCTGTCACCCTCTCTCTCTCTCTCTGCTCTGTCTATTTATCTTTCTGTCTCTGTGTGTGTCTCTCTCTCTGTACCTCTCCCCTCTGTGTGTGTCTCTCCCTCCCTCTCTCTCTCTGTATCTCTCTCTCTCCGTCTCTCTCTCTATCCATCTGTCTGTCACTGTCTCTCTGTCTATCTCCGTCACGGTCTCTCTATTTCTCTATCTTTCTCTGTGTCTCTCTCACTCTTTCTCTCTTTCTCTCTCTCTCTCTCTCAGTCCCTGCCTCTCTCTCGGTCTCACTGTATCTCTGTCTCTCTCAGCCTCTGTCTCTCTCTCTCTCTCTCTCTCCTCTCTCTCTTGCTGTCTCTCCCTCCCTCTGCCTGTCTCTCTTTCTCTTTCTCTCTGTCTGTATCACTCCCTTTCTCACTGTCCCTATCTGTGTGTGTCTCTCTCTCTGTCTGTCTCTCTCTTTCTCTCCCTCTCTCTCCCTCCCTGTCTGTATGTCTATCTCTCCCTCTGTCTCTCCCCCCCCTCTTCCCGTTTCTTTCTCTCTGTACCTATCTCTCACTGTCTCTGTCTCTCTATCTCAGTCTCTCTCGCTCCTGTCCCTCTCACTCTGACTCTCTCAGTGACTCTCTCCCTCTATCTCTCTCTCTCGCTCTCTCTGTCTCTCTCTCCCTCTGTGTCTCTCTTTCTCTTTGCCTCTCCGTGTCTCTGTAACTCTCTCCCTGTCTCTCTTTATCTCTTTGTCTCCCTCTGCCTCTTTCTTTGTATCTCTCCCTCTCTCTCTGTATCTGTTTCTCTCTTTTTCTCTCCGTCTTTCTCGCTCTGTCTCCCCCTCTCTCTCTCTCTCTTCTGTGCCCCTCTCTCTTTCTGTCTCTGTACCTCTCTCTCACTGTCTCAGTCTCTCTATCTCAGTCTCTCTCTCCCTCGCTCCTCTCTGTCCCTCTCACTCTCTGACTCTCTCTCTGTGACTCTCTCTCTCTCTCTCTCTCTGTCTCTGTGTCTCGCTTTTTCTTTCTGTCTCTCCGTGTCTCTGTAACTCTCTCTCCGTCTCTATCTCTTTGTCTCCATCTCTCTGCCTCTCGTTCTTTTGTATCTCTCCCTCTCTCCTGCATCTCACTCCCTTGCGTCTCTCTGTTTCTCACTGTCTCTCTCTGTCTCTCTCGCTCTCTGTCTCTATCTGTCACAGTATCTCTCGACTCTCTCTCCACCTCTCTCTCTCTCCCTCTCTCCCTCATCTCTCATCTCTCCCTTTCCGTCTCTCTCTCTCTGCCTCTCTCACTCAGTTCTCTCTGTCTCTCTCTCTCTCTCTGCCTCGCCGTCTGCTTCTCTCTGTATCTCTCTCCACCTGCGCTGTCGTCTCTTTCTCTCTCTCTCTATCTCTCGCTGTTTTCTCTCTGTATATATGTCACTCTGCATGTTCTTTCTTTCTTCTCTCTCTCTTTCTCACTGTCTCCCCCTCTCTCTCGTATCGCCGCTCTCTTTTTCTCTCTCTTTCTTTCTCCGTCTTTCTCTCTCTCCTCTCTCCCTCCCTCACCTCTCTCTCTCTCTCTCTCTCTCTCTGGTGTGCCCCTCTCCTCCCAGTGTCACTGCCTCTCTTTGTCACTGTCCCCCTTTACACTCCCTCTCTCCGTGTCTGTCTGTCTCTCTCTGTATCTTTATGAGTCGCGTCATCTCTCTCTCTCTGCCTACCTGTCTCTCTCTCTCCCTCTGTGTCCTGTCTCTCTTTCTCTCTCTCTCTGTCTGTCTCCCTTTCCCCGTCTGTATCTCTCTCACTCGCCTCCCCATCTGTGTCCTGTCTCTCTCTTCTCTCAACACATCTCTCACTGTCTCTCTCTCTTTCTCTTGCCTCTCACTCTGTATCTCTGTTGTCTCTCTTTCTCTGTTTTTTTCTCTCTCTCCCTCTCTCTACTGTGTGTGGTGTCTCACTCTGTATTCTGTCTCTCTCTCAGAGCCTCTCTTCCGTCTCTCTTTCTGTGTCTGTCTCGAGTTTGTCCCTGTCTATCTCTGTAACTCTCTCACTGTTCTATGTCACTCTCTCTGTCTGTCTCTCTCTTGCACCTGGCCTCTCTCGTCTATCTCACTCTGTCTCTCTCAGTCTCTTGCCCCTCGCCCTGTCTCTCTGTCTGTCTGTCTATCTCTGTCTTCTCCCTATGTTTCTCTCTCCCTTCTCAGTCTCTCCCTCTTACGGTCTCTGAACTCTCTCGCCCATCGTCTGTCGCTCTGTCTCTCTCTGGTCTCATCTGTATTTGTCTCTCTCCCTCTCGCTCTCTTTCTCCCTCTGGTATCTTATCTCTCTCGCTGTCTCGGTGTCTGTCCTCACTGTCTCTTCTCTCTATCTGTATACTGTCTCTCTCTCGTGTTTTCTGTATCTCTCTTGCTGTCTCTCTTTCTCTGTCCTCTGTACTCTCTCTGTGTTCCTCCTGTCTCCGACTCTCTCTCATCTCTCTCTCTCTCTCTGTCTATGCCCTCCCGCTGTCTCTCCTACCCTATCTCTCTCTTTCTCCCCTCTCTCTCTGTCTCCCTGTCACACTCCCTGTCTCTCTTGTGTGTATCTCTCTCTCCCGTGTTTCTTCCCCTCTCTCTTCCTCTCCTGTTCTCTCTGCTCTCTCCCTCAGTCCTCACTCTCGTCTCCTCCTCCCCTCTCTCTCCGTCTAACTCACTCTGTATCACTTCTCTCTCTCGTCTGTCTCTCTGTCTCACACTCTCTCTCATCTCTCTCCAAGTCCTGTATCTCTCTCATTCCCTCTCTGGTATCGCCCTCGCTGTCTCTCTCCTGTGTGTCTGTCTCTCTTTCTCTCCCTCTCTCTCTGTCCGTCTCTCTGTCTCAACTCCTGTCTCTCTTGCTGTGTATCTCCTGTCTCTCCGTTCTATCTCTGTCCTCTCCCCTCTCGCTCTCTCTCTGTACCTTCTCCCTCTGTCCTCTCACTCTCTCTCACTCCCCCCTCTCTCCGTCTAGTCAGGGCAGTCATCATCCCCTCTCTCTCAGTCCATCTCTCTCAGTCCATTCTCTCTCTCTCAGTCCATCTCTCTCATGTCCCATCTCTCTCAGTCCATCTTCTCTCCACTTTCTCTCTCAGTCCATCTCTCTCAGGTCCATCTCTCTCAGTCCATCTCTTCAGTCCATCTCTCTCATCTCTCTCTGTCCATCTCTCAGTCCATCTCTATCAGTCCATCGCTCTCAGTCATCTCTCTCAGTCCATCCTCTCTCAGTCCATCTTTCTCAGTCATCTCTCTCAGTCCATCTCTCTCTCTCTCTGTTTCTCCACAATCCTTTTTCACTGTCCCTCTCTCACTGTCTCTCTCCTCTCACTGTCACTGTCTCTCTTCCTCTTTCTCTGTCACTCTTTCTTTCTCCCTCTCTCTGTATCTTTCTCTGTCGATATGTCTCTCTTTCTGTCTCTCTCTCTCTCTCTGTCTGTCTCTGTCTCTTTCTCTGTATCTGTATCTCTCTCGCTGTCTCTCTCTCTCCCCTCTGTGTCTGTCTCTCTCTTTCTCTCTCCCTCTCCGTTTCTCTATCTCTCTCTATCTCTCTCATCTCTCTCCCTGTCTCTGTCTGTTTCTCTGTATCTCTCCCTGTCTCTCTCTCTGTCTCTGAGTATGTGTCTCTCTCTCTCTGTCTCTCTCTGTGTTTCTCACCTCCTGATGGTCTCTCTGTCTGTCTCTCTCTCTATATATATATATATATATCTGACACTCTTCTCTCCCTCTGTGTTCTCTCTCTCCCCCTCCCCCTCTCTCTCTCTGTCCGTCCTCCCCCCTGTCTCTCTCTGGCTGTCTGTATCCTTTTCTCCCTCTCTGTTCTCTCATCCTCCCCCCTCACTCTGTCTCTCTCTGTCTGTCTGTTCTCTATCCATCTCTCTCCCTGTCTGTCTCTCTCCCTCTCTCTGCCGGTCACTCTTCCCATCCATCTCCCTCTTTGTCTCTCTCTCACTGTCTCTCTCGCACTCTCTGGTGTCCTCTCTCTCCCCCACCTCTCTTCTCTCCACTCTCTCATCTCCCCCCTCTGTCTCTTGGTCTCCCCTGTCTCAGTCTCACTGTCTCTTTCTCTGTGTCTCTCTGTCTGTCACTGTCGCCCCGTCTGTGTGTGTGTCTCTCTCTCTCTCTCTCTCTCTCTCTTCACTCTGACTCTCTCTTAATTTCTCTCTCTCTCCATCTCTATCTCTCACTGGTCCCACTTTCCCTCTCTCTCTCCCTATGTGTCTATCTCTCCCTGCCTGTCTCTCTCTCGGTATCTGTCGCTCTCTCTCTGCCTCACTATCTCTCTCTCTCTCTCTCTCTCTCCCCTCTCTTTGTCTCCCACTCTCTTGCGTCTTTCTGTCTCTCTGTGTCGCTCTCTATCCTCTTTCTCTCCCCGTCTCCCTTGCTCTCTCCCTGTCTCTCATTCTCTCTCTCTCTCTCTCTCTCTGTCTCTGTGTCTTCCTCTGTCTCTCTATGTCACCCTCTCTCTCTCTCTCTCTGCTTCTCTCTGTCTATTTATCTTTCTGTCTCTGTGTGTGTCTCTCTCTCTGTACCTCTCCCCTCTGTGTGTCTCCTTGTCTCTCCCTCTCTCCTCTCTATCTGTATCTCTCTCTCTCTCCTTCCGCTCTCTCTCTATTTCCATCTGTCTATCACTGTCTCTCTGTCTATCTCCGCACGGGTCCTCTCTATTTCTCTATCTTTCTCTGTGTCTCTCTCTCTCTTTCTTTCTCTCTCTCTCTCTCAGTCCCTGCCTCTCTCTCGGTCTCACTGTATCTCTGTCTCTCTCAGCCTCTGTCTCTCTCTCTCTCTCTTGCTGTCTCTCCCTCCCTCTGCCTGTCTCTCTTTCTCTTTCTCTCTGTCTGTATCACCCCCTTTCTCACTGTCCCTATCTGTCTCTCTCTCTCTGTGTCTGTCTCTCTCTTTCTCTCCCTCTCTCTCCCTCCCTGTCTGTATGTCTATCTCTCCCTCTGTCTCTCCCCTCCTTTTCTGTCTCTGTACCTATCTCTCACTGTCTCTGTCTCTCTATCTCAGTCTCTCTCGCTCCTGTCCCTCTCACTCCGCTCTCTCTGTGACTCTCTCTCTCTATCTCTCCTCTCTCTCCTCGCTCTCTCTGTACTCTCTCCTCCCTGTGTCTCTTTCTCGATTCTTTGCTCTCCGTGTCTCTGTAACTCTCTCTCTCTTCCCCCTGTCTCTCTTTATCTCTTTGTCTCCCCCTGCCTCTTTCTTTGTATCTCTCTCCCCTCTCTCTCTGTATCTGTTTTCTTCTCTCTTTTGCTCTCCGTCTTTCTCGCTCTGTCTCCCCCTCTCTCTCTCTCTCTCTCTGTGCCCTCTCTCTTTCTGTCTCTGTACCTCTCTCTCACTGTCTCAGTCTCTCTATCTCAGTCTCTCTCTCCCTCGCTCCTCTCTGTCCCTCTCACTCTCTGACTCTCTCTCTGTGACTCTCTCTCTCTCTCTCTCTCTGCGCTCTGTCTCACTGTCTCGCTTTTTCTTTCTGTTCTCTCCGTGTCTCACTGTAACTCTCTCTCCTCCCCGTCTCTATCTCTTTGTCTCCATCTCTCTGCCTCTCGTTCTTTGTATCTCTCCCTCTCTCACTACTCTGCATCTCACTCCCTTGCGTCTCTCTGTTTCTCACTGTCTCTCTCTGTCTCTCTCGCTCTCTGTCTCTATCTGTCACTAGTATCCTCTCTCTATTCTCTCTCTCTCTGTCTCTCTCCCTCTATCTCTCTCTCTCCCTTTCCGTCTCTCTCTCCCTCTCTGCCTCTCCTCACTCAGTATCTCTGTCCTCTCCTCTCTCTTCTCTGCCTCTCTCTCTGTATCTCTCTCGCTGTCTCGTTTCTCTCTCTCAATCTCTATCTCTCGGCTGTTCTCTCTTGTATATATGTCACTCTGCATGTTCCTTTATTCTTTCTTTCTCTCTCTCTCTTTCTCACTGTCCACTCTCTTCTGTATCTGCGCACTCTTTTTCTCTCTCTTTCTTTCTCCGTCTTTCTCTCTCTTCTCTCTCCCTCTCCTCTGCTCTCTCTCTTCTCTCTCTCTGTGTGACCCCTCTCTCCCAGTGTCACTGCCTCTCTTTGTCACTGAGTCCCCCCCCTTTCTCCCTCTCCGTGACCTGTCTGTCTCTCTCTGTATCTGTATGAGTCTGCTGTCTCTCTCTCTCTGCCTACCTGTCTCTCTCCCTCTGTGTTCTGTCTCTCATTCTCTCTCATCTGTCTGGTCTACCCTTTCCCCGTCTGTATCACTCTCACTCCCCATCTGTGTCTGTCTCTCTCTCTCTCTCTCTCCACATCTCTCACTCGGTACTCCTTCCTCTTTCTTTCCTTCACTTTGCCTCTCATGCCTCTGTATCCTCTGTGTAACTCACACTGTCCTTCTGTCCTCTCGCCCTCTGCCCTCTTCTCTGTATTTCGTGTGATTGTGTCTCACTCTGTATCTGTCCCTCTCTCTCAGCCTCTCTCTCCGTCTCTCTCTGTGTCTGTCTCTCGTTCTGTCCCTGTCTTTCTCTGTATCTCTCTCACTGTCTCTATGTCACTCTCTCTGTCTGTCTCTCTCTTTCAACAACCTGCCTCTCACTGTACTCTCTTCTCTCTCACCACTCTGTCCTCTCTCCTTCCGACTCTGGCCCCTCGCCCTGTCTCTCTGTCTGTCTGTCTTTCTCTGTCTCTCTCCCTATGTTTCTCTCTCTCTCTCTCAGTCTCTCCCCCTCAGTCTCTACTGCTCTCTCTCCTACTCCTCGCGCTTGTCGCTTCTCTGTCCTCTCTCAGTCTCACTCCTTATTTGTCTCTCTCCTCTCACCCGCCTCTTTTTTTCCCTCACTGATCTCCTCTCTCTCTCTGTATCTGTATCTCTCACCGCTTCTCTGTGTTCTCTGCTCTCTCACTGTCTCTGATCTGTCTCTCACTCTCTGATCTGTTTCTATCTGTATCGGTTCTCTCTCTGTTTTCTGTATCTCCTTCTTGCGTCTCTCATTTCCCACTGTTCTCTGTATGACTCTCTCACCGTCTGTCTCTGTTCTCCGTTCGCCGACTCTCTCTCTCATCTCTCTCTCTCTCTCTCTGTATCAGTATCGCCCTCGCTGTCTCTCTCTCCCTGTGTCTGTCTCTCTTTCTCTCCCCTCCCTCTCTCTCTGGCCGTCACTCTGTCTCACTCCCTGTCTCATCTCTCTTGCTGTGTATCTCTCTGTCTCTCCCGTCTATCTCTGTCTCTCCCCTCTCTCTCTCTCTCTCTCTGTACCTCTCTCCCTCTGTCTCTCACTCTCTCTCCCCCTCTCTCTCCGTCTATCTCTCTCCGTCTATCTCTCTCAGTCCATCTCTCTCAGTCCATCTCTCTCAGTCCATCTCTCTCAGTCCATCTCTCTCAGTCCATCTCTCTCAGTCCATCTCTCTCAGTCCATCTCTCTCAGTCCATCTCTCTCAGTCCATCTCTCTCTCTCAGTCATCTCCCACCATCAGTCCATCTCTCTCAGTCCATCTCTCTCAGTCCATCTCACTCAGTCCCATCTCTCTCTAGTCCATCTCTCTCAGTCCATCTCTCAGTCCATCTCTCAGTCCATCTCTCTCAGTCCATCTCTCTCAGGGGGGGGTCCATCTCTCTCTCTCTCTGTTTCTCACACTCTTTTTTTCCCCACTGTCTCTCTCACTGTCCTCTCACCTCTCACTGTCTCTGTCCTCTCTTCCCCTCTCACTGTCTCGTTTGTTTTTCCCCTCTCTCTGTATCTTTTCTTCTCTGTCGATAATGTCTCTCTTTCTTGTCTCTCTCCTCTGTTCTGTCTCTGTCTCTTTCTCTGTATCTGTATCTCTCCTCTCGCTGTCTCCTCTCTCTCCCTCTGTGTCTGTCTCAGCTCTCTTTCTCTCTCCTCTCCGTTTTCTCTATCTCTCTCTATCTCTCTCGTCATCTCTCTCCCTGTCTCTGTCTGTTTCTCTGTATCTCTCCCTGTCCTCTCTCTCTGTCTCTGAGTATGTGTCTCTCTCTCTCTCTCTGTCTCTCTCTGTGTTTCTCACTGCCTGCACTCTCTGTCTGTCTCTCTCTCTATATTATATATTATATTATCTGACACTTCTCTCCCTCTGTGTGTCTCTCTCCCCCTCTCTCTCTCTGTCCGTCTCCCCCCCTGTTCCTCTCCTGGCAGTCTGTATCCTTTTCCTCCCTCTCTGTCTCTCTTCCCCCCCTCACTCTGTCTCTCTCTGTCTGTCTTTCTCTATCCATCTCTCTCCCTGTCTGTCTCTATCTCCTCTCTCTGCCTTCTCTCTGAGCGCGTCTCCTCCATCTCCCTCTTTGTCTCTCTCTCACTGTCTCTCACTCTCTTGTGTCTCTCTCTCCCCCACCTCTCTCTCTCCTCTCACCCCTCTGTCTCTTGGTCTCCCTGTCTCTGTCTCACTGTCTCTTTCTCTGTGTCTCTCTGTCTGTCACTCGCCCCGTCTGTGTGTGTCTCTCTCTCTCTCTCTCTCTCTCTCTCTCTCTCTCTCTGCCTCTCTCTTAATTTCTCTCTCTCTCTCTCTCTCTCCATCTCTATCTCACTGTCCCACTTTCCCTCTCTCTCTCCCTATGTGTCTATCTCTCCCTGCCTGTCTCTCTCTCGGTATCTGTCGCTCTCTCTCTGCCTCACTATCTCTCTCTCTCTCTCTCTCTCTCTCTCTCTCTCCCTCTCTTTGTCTCCCACTCTCTTGCGTCTTTCTGTCTCTCTGAGGATCGCTCTCTATCTCCCTTTCTCTCCCCGTCTCCCTTGCTCTCTCCGTCTCTCGCATTCTCTCTCTCTCTCTCTCTGTCTCTGTGTTCTTTCCTCTGTCTCTCAATGTCTCCCCCTCTCTCTCTCTCTCTCTCTCTCTGCTTCTCTCTGTCTATTTATCTTTCTGTCTCTGTGTGTGTCTCTCTCTCTCTGTACCTCTCCCCTCTGTGTGTGTCTCTCCTCTCTCTCTCTCTCTTGTATATCCTCTCTCTCCGTCCTCTCTCTATCCATCTGTCTATCACTGTCTCTCTGTCTATCTCCGTCACGGTCTCTCTATTTCTCTATCTTTCTCTGTGTCTCCTCTCAACTCTTTCTCTCTCTCTCTCTCTCTCTCAGTCCCTGCCTCTCTCTCGGTCTCACTGTATCTCTGTCTCTCTCCAGCCTCTGGGCTCTTCTCTCTCTCTATCTTGCTGTTCTCCCTCCCCTCTGCCTGTCTCCATTCCTCTTTTCTTTCTCTCTGTCTGTATCATCACCCCCTTTCTCACTGTCCCTATCTGTCTCTCTCTCTCTGTGTCTGTCTCTCTCTTTCTCTCCCTCTCTCCCTCCCTGTCTGTATGTCTATCTCTCCCTCTGTCTCTCCCCTCCTTTTCTGTCTCTGTACCTATCTCTCACTGTCTCTCTATCTCAGTCTCTCTCGCTCCTGTCCCTCTCACTCCGACTCTCTCTGTGACTCTCTCTCTCTATCTCTCTCTCTCTCGCTCTCTCTGTCTCTCTCTCCCTCTGTGTCTCTTTCTCTTTGCCTCTCCGTGTCTCTGTAACTCTCTCCCTGTCTCTCTTTATCTCTTTGTCTCCCTCTGCCTCTTTCTTTGTATCTCTCCCTCTCTCTGTATTCTGTTTTTCTTTCTTTCTTTCTTTTTCTCTCCGTCTTTCTCGCTCTCTCCCCCTCTCTCTCTCTCTCCGTGTGCCGCTCTCTCCCAGTGAGTCACTGCCTCTCTTTCTCACTGTCCCCTTTCTCTCTCTCCCTGTGTGTGTGTCTCTCTCTGTATCTGTATCTGAGTTGATGTCTCTCTCTCTCTCTCTGCCTCCGTCTCTCCCCCTCCCTCTGTCTGTCTCTCTCTCTCTCCCTGTGTCTGTCTGTCTATGTCTCTTTCTGTCTGTATCTCTCTCTCTCCCCCTCTGTGTCTGTCTCTCTCCACCTCTCTCACTGTCTCTCTCTCTTTCTCTTTGCCTCTCACTCTGTCACTGTCTGTGTCACTTTCTGTGTCTCTCTCTTCTCTCTCTCTCACTCTGTATCAGTCTGTCTGTCACTGTCTCTCTCTCCCTCCGTGTCTGCTCTCTTTCTCCCTGTGTGTGTGTGTCTGTCTCTCCCTCTCTCTGTTCTGGCCCCTCTCTCTCCATTCCCTCACTCTGTAATCTGTCTCTCTCTCCTCTCTGGCCTCTCTGTGTATGTTCTCCTCGTTCGTTCTGTCCTGTCTTTCTCTGATCACTCTCACAGTCCTCTATGTCACTCTCTATCTCTTCTGTCCACCCTCTCTCTCTCTACATGCCTCTCACTGTCTCTTCACTCTGTCTCCTCTCTGTCTCTGCGCCCTCACTCCTGTCTCTCTCTCTCTCTCTCACCCTCTCCCCCTCACCCCTCTGCCTGTCTCTCTGTTCTATGCCTCTCTCTGTCTCTGTGATCTCGCTCCTGACTCTCCGTGTGTCGTCTCTCTCTTCCCCTCCGTGTCTCTCTCACTGTCTCTCCCTCTCTCTGTTCCTCACATCTATATCTTCTCTCTCTCTCTCTGCCTCTGTTTCCTCCTCTCTTTGCATCCTCTCCACTGTCTCTCTCTATCTCTCTCTCTGTCTGTCCTCGCTCTCTGCTCTCTCGTCTCTCTCTATATATATATATAAATATATATATATATATATATATATATATATATATACTATTATATATATTAATAATATCTGTCGCTGTCTCTCTAATCTCTATAATGTCGTCTCTCTTCTTCTGTCTCTCTCTTCTCACTGTCCCCCTTTGTTCTGTCTCTCTTTCCTCTCTGTCTCTGTCTCGTCTCGCTGGTCCGCTCTCTTGCCTCACTGTCTCTACTCTAACACTCCCTCCCTCTGGCCTGTACTCTCTCTTATAGACCTCATCCCTCTCTCTTCTCGTGCCTGTCTCTGTCTCCTCCCTCCCAGTCTGCAATGTCATCTATCTCACTCGTCTCTCAGTATCATCTCCCTCTGTGCCTTCTCCCTCTCTGTCCCCCCACCCTCTCTCTGTCCTCTCTCCTCTCTCATCCCTTTCTTTTCTCTCTCTCTCTCTCTCCCTCTCTCACCCTCTCCCGCTCTCCAACCCCCTCTTTTCTGTCTCTCTCATCTGTCTGTACCTCTCTCCCTCCTCCTGTCTCTGTTCTCTCTCCTGTCCTCTGTCTCTCACTCTCTCTCCCCGTGTCTCTATCTCTCCCTCTGTTCTCTCTCTCCTTCACCCCCTCGTCCTCTCTCTCCCCGTCTCTCTCTCTCTCTCCTCTCCTCTCCCTGCTCTCTAAGCCTTCTCGCTCATCTCTCTCTCTCTCTGTGCCTCTCTATCTCATGGTCTCTCTCGTGTCTTTCTCTTTCTTTCTATCTCCCTCTCTCTTTCTCAACTTTTTTCTCTCACCCCGTCCCATCTCTATCTCTCTCCCCGTCACTAATCCCTAAGTCCGGTCTCCTCTGCTCCCCTGCTGTCTCCTCTTTCTCTCTGTCCTGTAATCTGTAACCTCTCTCCACCCTCTTCTCTCCTCCTCTCTCTCTGCCTCTCTCTCTCTTTGGTACCTCTTTCTCTCTGCGTCAGTACTCTCACCCCCGCACTGTCTCACTCTCTTGTGTCTCTCTCTGTCTCTCTCCCACTCTGTCCTCTCACTGGCTCTCTGGACTGGCCGTCTCTCATCTCCAATCTCACCCCGTCTGTCTGTATCTCCTCATTGTCTCAAACCCTGCCGACTCTGTCTCACCCGGTCATGTCTGTTCTCCCTTTCACACCCTGATCTGTCCTCTGTATGCCCCCCGCTCTCTTCCCAGTCTGTGTCTACCCCCCGCTCTTCTCGGACTCTCTAAGCCTTTCTCCCACTAGCCACTGTCACTTGAGGCTCTCTGTCTCTCTGTCACTGCTCACTCCTTCACAGTCGTCCCGTCACTATCTCACTCTCATCCCCTGTCTTTTCTCCCTGTCCTCTCTCTGTCTGTCTCTGTGTCATCTATTTGTGTATGCCTCCACGCTCACTGTCTGACACTCACTTCTCTTTCAACTCTCTTCCGTCTTTCTCTTCCGTCTCTCTCTCTGCATCACTGTATCTGTTTATCTCTCACTGCTGCCTCTCTCTGCCTCAAACCGTCTCTCCTTCCCTCTGTCTTCTCTCTCACTCTCTTTCGTCGGTCTCTCACTGTCTCAAACCCTGTCTGTCTCTCACCATGTCATGTCTAATGTCTCACTCTGACTTCCCTCGTCTTACTCTGTCTCTCTCTCTCTCACTCTGTATCTGTGCCTCTCTCACTGTATGTAGTATCTCTCTCTCTGCCGCACTGTCCCTCTCCTCAGTGCCTGTTTCTTTCTTTTCTCTCCTTCCTCCTCTGTCTACTTCCTATCTCCCGTCTCCATTTCTCACTCTCCCCCTCTGGTGTATGTCTACTCTCACTCTCCCCTCTGTGTATGTCATCTCCTCCCTCTCTGTCCCCCTCTCTCTTCTCTCCCTCTCCTATTCTTCTTGCTCATTCCCTGTCTATCTGTATCTCTCTCCCTCACTGTCTTTCTCACCCTCTCTCAGTCTGTCTGTGGAGCGGCTCGAAGGGTCAACTTGCCTGCTCCTGCACCTATATCTATTGTCTCTGTCACATCCCCTCTGTCTCTCCCCCCCCTCTTTATGTCTCTGTAACCTCTCCTCACCTCTCTCACTGCCTGTCTCTCTCCCTCTCTCACCGTCCCTCCTCTCTGTCTCTCTCATGCGTCTCTCTGCGTCTCTCTCTATCTCACCCATCTTTCAGATTCTCATCCACAGTGCCTCCCTTCCTGTCTCGTCTGTCACTCACTGTCTCTTCTCTCTCCTAACCTCCCTCCTTCTCTGTCTGCTCTCTCTCTCTCTCTCTCTTTCCACTCACTGTACTCAGACTTTCTTATGACACTCACTCGGTCACTCCTACTCTACCCTCGTCTGTCTCACTTTCTCTCTGTCTGTCCCTCTCCATCTCTCTGCTCTCTCATTGTATACCTCTACTCTCCTTCTGAGCATGTCACCCAGTCACTCTGTCGTCTCTCTGCTTCTCTGATCCTCTCCTCCCTATTGTCAGTCCCTATTTAGCTCTTTCTCACAGGGTCTGGTACCTCTCTCCTTGTCTCTCTCTCTCTCTCTCTCTGTCTAACCCCCCTTTGCCTCTCTCCCCCCCCTCCCACTGCGTCTGTCTCTCTCTGTCTGTCTCTGTATTCTTTCCCTCTCACTCTGACTCTCACTCATTGCATCTCTCTCTCTCTTCCCTCTCTCCCTCTCTCTCTCTCTCTCTCTGTCACTGTCTCTGTCAATGTCTTCTTCCATCACTGTCTTCTTCTCCTCCACACCTTCTGTCCCTCCCCTGGTGCCTCTGTATCTCTCTCAATGTCCTCTCTGTTACTGTCTCTTTCCTCTGTCCTGTCTCTCTCGCTCACTAATGTCTCTCTTTCTGTCTCTCGCTCTCTGCCTCTCACACTCTCTGTATCACTCCCACTCTCCTGAGTCTGTTCTCATCCCTCTCGTCCAATCCCTCTGTCTTCACTCTCTGTCAGTCTCTCTCTCGCTCTTTCCTCTGTGTCCCTGTCACTCTCTTTATCTCTCCCATGTCTCTCCTCTTTCTGTCTTACTCCTCGCTCACACCTGGGTATCTCTCTCTCTCTCTCTCTCTGTCCCTCTCTGTATCATCTGTCCTCTTCCCCCTCCCTTGTACCTCTCATTTGCTTGTCATCCCTTTGTATGTCTCTAATATGTCTCTTCTCTCTCTCTCTCCTCTTCTCTCTGTCTCTCTCGCCCCTGCATGTCTCACTTGCTTTTCTCCACCCCTTTCTCTCACTTTCACACTCCCCTCTCCTCTGTTTCTTCTCTCTGCATCTCACTCTTCACCCACTGCTCTCTCTCTCTCCACTCTCACTGTGCCTCTCTCTCACTCTTCTCACGTCCCCCTCACTGTTTTCTCTCCCTATGTCAGCCTCACTCCTCGCTCCTTGCCTCTCTCTCTCTCTCCCTCTGGTTTTCTTTCTTTTCTCCGTTTTCTCTCTCTTCGACTCTCTCTCACTTCCGTCTCTCTCTTTCCTATCTCCCTCTCTCTCATTTCCCCTCACTGTTTCTCTCACTCTTGTCTCCATCTCTCTCTTCCACTCTCTCTGTCCTGTCTCTCACTACACTCTCGGTCCTCCTCCCTCTATCACTGCCTCTTCTCTGCTGTCGTCTGTCTCTTCTCTCGCTCACTCTGTATTTGTCTCTCTCGCCCTCACCTCTCTCACTAACTCTCACTCTGTATCTGTAACTCTATCACAGTCCTGTGCCTACTTTGACTGTCTCGACTGTCGCTCTCTATCTATCTGTCTCTCTCCTCGCTGTATCCCTGTAACTCTCTTGCAGTCTCTTTCTATGTCTGTATGACTCTCTCGTCTCTCATCTTCTCTCAGTCTCTGACTTCCTCACCCTCTCTATGTCTCTCTTTGTCTCTCTCTCTCAACTCTGTATCTGTATCGCCCACGGCTGTCCTTTTTTCTTCCCCTTCCATCCCCCGTGTCTGTCTCTCTTCTCTCCCTCGTCTCTCAGTCCTCTCTGTCTCTCTGCCTCTCTCAGTCTGTCACTGTCTCACTCTCATCTGTTCCTCTGTCCTCACTCCCTGTCTCACTTGCTGTCTATCTATATCCTCCTCTCTCTCGCTCTGCACCTCTCTCCCTCTCTGTCTCACCTCTCACTCACCCCTCTGTGTAACTCTCTCAGTCTCTCTCCCCCTCCGTATCCTTCTGTCCCACTGTCTCACTGTCTCTCTCTCTCTCCACTCTCTTTCTCTTCACTCTCCTCCATCTCTCTCTATCTCCTCGTCACCATCTCTCTCCCCCTCTCTCTCACCATCTTCTCTCACATTTGGTCTCTCTCTCGTCTCTCTATCCCACTCACTTTTTCACTCAGGCCGGACCGCACTCGGCTCCCCTATAAAATGGCTAATATCTGTCCTCTCTCTCTCTCTATTCACTCGTCTCTCCATCTCTCACACTCCCTGTTTCTCACTGTCCTTCGCTGTCCTCTCTCTCTCTCTCCCTCTCACCGTCTCTCTCCCAAACTCTGTATCTTTCAGTCTATAAGAGTCCCTCTTTCCCTGTCTCTCTCTCTCTGTCTCTCTCCTTATCTATCTCCCTCGTCTGATTCTCCACTCCCTCTGTTTCTGTCACCACCTCTGTCCTCTCCCATCTCTTCCTTTCTCTATCCTCAGTCTCTCTCTATCTCTTCTCTCTCTCATCTCTGTCTCACTCACCTCTCTGTCCTCAATCCTCTCTATCAGTCTCTTCTCTCTCCTCTCTCACACTCTCTCTCTCACTTCTCTCGAAATATATTATATATATATAATATATATAAATATATATATATGTTTCTGTCTCTCTCTCCCCCTCACTCACTCGTCTGTCCTCTCTTCGGCCTCTCCGTCTCCCTCCGTCTCCCCTTTTTCTTCCTCTCTGACTATTCTGTATCTCTTTCTCTTCTCCCTCTCTCACTCTTCCTCTCTCTGTCTCTGGCTCCATCTCTCTCTTTGTCTCTCTCTCACACTCTTGTGTCTCTCCTCACCCCCCTCCCACTCTCCCTCTTGTCACTTAGTCTCCTCCCTGTCTCTCTCACCCCCCGTCTCCACTGTCTCTTTCTGTGTCACTCAGTCTGTCGCTTGCTCCGTCCTGTGTGTGTTGTCTTCTCTCCTCTTAACCTCTCCTTAATTTCTCTCTCTATCTCACTGTCCCCCTTTCCCCTGCCTCTCAGTCTCTCTCTCCTCCTCTTTGGCCTGTCCCTCTTTAATCTGTCCCAGACTCTGCCTCGCCTCTCTCGCTCTCACTTGAGTCTCTCCTCTCTCTCTCTCTCGCACTCTCACTCGCTCCCTCCCTCCCTCCCCCTCCCTCTGTGGTCTGTCTCTCCTCACTCTCCTCTTTCCTCCTTTCCTCCATCTGTATCTCTCTCACTCTCCCCCTCTTTGTCTGTCTTTCTCTCTCTCATTCTCTCTTCTCTCTCTCTCCTCTTATGTTCTGTCTTCTCTCTCTCTCTCTCTATGCCTCTCGGACACTTCCTGTCTCTCTATTTCACTGTCTCTAGTGTCACTCTTTCTCTGTGTCTCTCTCCCCCCTCTCTCTCGCACTCTCTCTGTCCTGTAACATACATTCTGTCAGTCACTGTCTCTCTCTTACTCCCTGTGGTGATGTGTCTCCTGTCCTCAGTCCTCTCTCCTCCTCTCTTTATTTTTTCTGCCCCACAGTCTCACTGTATCTGTCTCTCTCTCTCAGCCTCTCTCCTCCGTCTCTCTTGCTGTCTCTCTGTGTCTGTCTCACATTCTGTCCCTGTCTTTCTCTGAATCCCGTCTCCAGTCCACTATTTCTCTCTCCTCGCTGTCTGTCTGTCTGTCTGTCTCCTCTCTCTCTCCCCTCCTCTCTCTCTCTCTCTCTCTCTCACCAGCCTCTCACTGTCACTCCTCACTTCCGTCTCTTCGTCTCTCTGCTCTCTCTCTCACGCGATCTGTCCCCCTCGCCCTGTCTTCTCTCTCTCACTTCGGTCTCCTCGCAACCCTCTATATCTCTCTCTACTCGCGCCTGTCTCTCATCTATGTCACCCTCAGTTTTTCTCTCTCCTCACTCTCCCTCTGTGTGTCCTCTCTCACTCTCTCTCCACTCAACTACCTCTCTCTCCTCAATCCTCTCTCCTCTGTGTCTGTCTCTCTCTACCCTCTCTCTCTCTGCCCCCCCTCTCTCTCTGTCCTCTCGCTCTCTCTCTCATCTCCTCTTCTTGCTCTCCTCTCCCTCACTCCTCTCAGACCTTCTCTTTGTTCTCTCTCCCCTCTCACTGTCTCTGTCTCACTCTTCCCTCTGTCTCACCTCTCTCTCCTCCTCTCCCCGTGTCCTAATCTCTCCCCCCCCCTAAGCCTCTCTCTCCCCGTCTCTCTCACCCTCTCTCTGTGCCTCTCCATCTCATGGTCTCTATCTCTCTGTCCCTCTGTCTGTCTCTTTCTATCTCCCTCTCTCTCTTTCTCACTGTTTCTCTCACTCAGCTGTCAACATCTCCATCTCTCTCTGTCACTCCCTATGTCCCCTATCTCTCTCTCCCTGTCTGTCTCTCTCTTTCTCTGTCTGTATCTGTACCTCTCTCACCCTGTCTATCTCTCTCTCTATCTGTCTCTATCTCTGCCTCCCTCTCACTCTTTGTACCTCTTTCTCTCTGTGTCTGTTCTCACCCCCTCCCCTCCCCCCGATCTCCTGTCTCACTTTATCTCACTCTCCTCCGTGGTCTCTCTCTGTCTCTCTCCCACTCTCACTCTGTCTCTCTCTATCCGTCTCTCACCGTCTCACCGTCTGTCTGTCTCTCTGTCCCTCTTTGTCTCACCCAGTCCATCTCTCTGTCTCACCCTGTCTATCTCTGTCTCCCTCTCTCCATCTATATCTCCCTCCGCTCTCCCCTTGTCTGTGTCTCCCCCGCTCCTCTCTCTGTCTTTCTCGGACTCTCTCTCTAAGCCTCTCCCTTAGCCTCTCTGTCTCTCCGAGTCTTTCTGTCACTGTCTCTCTCCCCCCCCTCTCTCTCTGTCTAATTGTGTATGCCTCTCTCTCTCTCTCATCTCTCTCTCTCACTGTCTCTCCGTCTTTCTCTGCGTCTCTTCTCTCACCTGCCTCTGTCTCTCTGTATCTTATCTCTCCTCGACTGTCTCTCTCTCTCTGCCTCACCATCTCTCTCATTCCCTCTGTCTGTCTCTCTCTTTCGATCTCCTTCACTGTCTCTCGCTCTGTCTCTCTCTCTCTGTCTCACCCTGTCTGTCTCTGTCTCTCTCTCTCACCCTGTCTGTCTCTCTCTCTCCGTTGTATGTCTCTCTCTCTCTCCACGAGCTCTCCGTCAGTATGTCTTCTCTGTCTTTATCTCTCTCTCGGTCTCACTCTGCTTCTCTGCCTCTCTCTCTGTATCTGTATCTCTCTCTCTCTTCCTCAATGTCTCTCTCCCTCTGTGCCTGTCTCTTTCTTTCTCTCTCCCTCTCGGTCTTTATCTACCTATCTCCCTGTCTCCATGTCTCTCTGTCCCTCTCCCTCTGTGCCTGTCTCTTTCTTTCTCTCTCCCTCTCCGTCTCTATCTCCGTCTATCTCTCCTATCTCGCTGTCTCCCATGTCTCTCTCTCCCGCGGTATTGTGTCTCTCTCCTGTGTATTTCCTCTCTCTGTCTCTCCCTCTCTTCTTGCTCATTCCCTGTCTCTGTATCTCTCTCCCTCTCTGTCTTTCTCACCCTCTCTCTGTCTGTCTGCGGTGCTGGCTTGAAGGGTCAAATGGCCTGCTCCTGCACCAATTGTCTATTGTCTCTGTGTCTCTCCCCCTCTTTTTATGTCTCAGTACTTCTCTCTCCCTCTCTCACTGCCTTTCTCTCTCCCTCTCTCACCGTCTCTCTCTCTGTTTCTCACTCTCTTGCGTCTCTGTCTCTCTCTCTCACCCCGTCTCTCTGTCCCTCTCTGTTTCTCACTCTCTCTCTCTCTCTCTCTCTCTCTCTCTCTCTCTGTGCCCCTCTCTCTCTTTCATGGTGTCTATCTCTCTGAGTCTGTCTGTCTCTGTCTGTCACTTTGTCTCTCCGTCTCTATCTGCTCTCTCTCTTTTTCTCACTCACTGTATCTCTCTGTCTCTCTCTCTCCCTCTGCCTGTCTCTTTCTCTCTGTCTCTGTCCCTCTGTCTCTCACTCTCTCCATAGAAACATAGAAACATAGAAATTAGGTGCAGGAGCAGGCCATTCGGCCCTTTGAGCCTGCACTGCCATTCAATATGATCATGGCTGATCATCCAACTCGGTATCCTGTACCTGCCTTCTCTCCATACCCACTGATCCCTTTCAGCCGCCACAAGGGCCAACATCCAAACTCCCTGTTAAATATGGCCAACGAACTGACCTCAACTACCTGTACCTGTGGCAGAGTAAATTCCACAGACACACCACTCTGTGTGAAAAACGATTGTCTCATCTCGGTCCTAAAAGACTTCCCCCTTATCCTTAAACTGTGACCCCTTGTCCTGGACTTCCCCAACATCGGGAACAATCTTCCTGCATCTAGCCTGTCCAACCCCTTAAGAATTTTGTAAGTCTCTATGAGATCACCCCTCAATCTTCTAAATTCCAGCTCTCTCCGTCTCTCACTCTCTCTTTGTCTCATTCTGTCTCTCTCTCTAGTCTCTGTCTCACTCCCTCTCTGCCTCTGTCCCTCTGTCTCTCACTCTCTCCATCTCTCTCTCTCTGTCTCTCTCTCTGTCTGTTTGTCTCTCTCCCTTCCCCTGTGTCTGTCTCTCTCTCTCTCTCTCTCTCTCTCTCCATCTCTCACTGTCTGTCTCTCCCTCTCTCTCCAGCCTCTCTCTCTCTCTCAGCTCTCTCTCAGCCTCCTCTCTCTCTCTCTCTTCAGCACTTCAGCCTCTCTCTCTCTCTCTCTCTCAGGCCTCTCTCCCTCTCTCTCAGACTCTCTCTCTTTCCTCACTCTCACCTCTCTCCCTCTCTCCCAGCCACTCTTCTCTCTCTCCAGGTCTTTCTTTCAGTTCTCCGTCTCTCTCTCCCAGTCTCTCTCTCTCTCTCTCCCTGTCTCTGTATCTGTATCTCTCTCTCCCCCTCTGTCTCTCTCCCTTTGTCCTCCTCTCTGTCTCGTTCTCTCTTCTTCTCGCTCGCTGTCTGTCTCTCTGTATCTCTCTCCCTCTGTATCCCTCTCCCTCTCTGTCCCCCTCTCTCTGTCCACCTCTCTCTGTGTCTCTCTCTCTCTTCTTCTCGCTCGCTGTCTGTCTCTCTCTGTCTCTATCTCTCTCCCTCTCTGTCTCTCGCACTGTCTGTCTCTCTCTGTCTCTATATCTCTGTCTATCTCCCTGTCCCCGTCTGTCTCCCTCCCTGTGTCTGTCTCTCTCACCGTCTCTGTCCCCCTCTTTCTGTCTCTGTCTCTCTCTCGGTCTCACTGTATCTCTGTCTCAATCTCTCTGCCTCTAGGTCTCTCTCCCTGTATTTGTAACTCTCTGGCTGTCTCTCCCTCACTCTCTCTCCCTCCCTCTGTATCTGTCTCTCTCTTTCTATCTGTTTGACGCTCGATCTCACTTCTCTCTCTCTCTCTGTGTCTCTATCTCTCTCTCTCTATCTCTCCCCCCTCCTGGTCTGTCTCTCTCCCTCTGTCTCTTCTTGTCGCTTGCTCTCTGTATCTGTATCTCTCTCCCTCTCTCTCTGTCTGGGTCTATGTCTCTCCATCTGTCTCCCCCTCTCTCTTTCTGTATCTGTCTCTGTTCCTCTCTCCCTCTCTCACTGGTTCTGTCTCTCTGTCCATCTGCCTGTCTCTCTCCCTCTCCCAACCTGCCTCGCTCTCTTTGTCTCACTCACTGTCTGTCTGTCTCTCTCAACCTCTCCCTCTCTTTCACTGCCCCTCTCTCTCACTGTCTCTCTCCATCTCTCTCTATATGTCTCTGTCTCTCTCTCTGTCTCTTTGTATGTCTCTCTCTCTCTCTCTCTGGTCCCACTGTCTCTCTCTCTCTCTCTCTTTCTCTCCCCCTTTTTTTTCTTCTCTGTCTCTGTTCTCTCCCACTCTCTCCCTGTGTCTCTCTCTCCCTTGTGTCTCTCTCTCTGGGTCTGTCGCTTTTCTCTCCCTCTCTCTCTGTCTTTTGTCTCACAGCTCTCTCTCTCTCCCTGTCTCTCTCTGTATGTCTTCTGTCTCTAGCTTCCCTGTGTGTATCTCTCTCTCTCTGTCTCTCTCTGGATATCGTTTTTATTTCACTCTCTGTCTCTCTGTGTATCTCTGTCTCTCTATCTATGTCTCACTCTGTCTTACTGTGTCTCTCTCTCTCACTCTTGTCTGTCTGCCTCTGTCTCACACCCCTGTCACCGTCTCTCTCCTCCTCCTCTCTCTCTTTCTCCTGTCTTGTTCTCTCTCTCCTCACTGACCGCTCTCCTCTCTCTCTCTCTTACTCTCTATCGCTCTCTGTCTCTCCCCCTTTATCTCTCTCCCTCCCTCTCACTCTCTCCCTCTCACTCTCTCATTCTGTCTCTCTCTCTCGCTGTTTCTCTCTGTCACGCTCTGTGTCTGTCTCTTTCTCTCCCTCTGTCTCTCACTGTCTTTGTCTCACTGTCCCTCTCTCCCTGTCTCTCTGTATGTCCCTGTCTCTCCGTCTCACTCTGTCTCTCTGCATCGCTCTCTCTCTCTCTGACTGTCTGACTCTCTCTATGTATCTGTATATCTGTCTATCTCTGTCTCCCGCTCTCTATCTCCCTCTCTCTCTCCCCCCCTCCTGTGTCTCTCTCCCTCTGTCTCTTCTGTCGCTCGCTCACTGTCTCTGTCGCTCTCTCTCTGACTGGGTCTATGTCTCTCCCTCTCTGTCTCCCCTCTCTCTTTCTGTATCTGTCTGTTCCTCTCTCCCTCTCTCACTGTTCTGTCTCTCTGTCCCATCTGCCCTGTCTCTCTCCCTCTCCCAACCTGCCTCGCTCCTCTTTGTCTCAACTCTCGTGTCTCTTGTCTCTCTCAACCTCCTCTCTCTTTCACTGCCCTCCACTCTTCACTGTCTCTCTCCATCTCTCTCTCTATACTGTCTGTCATATCTCTGTCTCTTTGTATGTCTCTCTCTCTGTTTCCCACTGACTCTCTCTCTCCCATTTCTTCCCCTTTCTCTGTCTCTGTTCTCCTCACTCTCTCTGTGTTCTCTCTTGTTTCTCTGGGTCTCCTTTCCCCTTCTCTCTGTCTTTGTCTGTCTCTCTCTCCCTTCTCTCTGTATTGTCTCTGTCTCTCCTTCTGTGTCTCTCTCTCTCTCCCTGTCTCTTGAATATCGTTTTTTTTCTCTCGCTGTCTGTCAGATCTGTGTAATCTGTCTGTCTCTCTATCTATGTCTCTCTCCCTGTCTTACTGTTGTCTTCTCACTTCTCTCCCTGTGTCTCTTTGTCTCACCCCTCACCGTCTTCTCTCCCCCTCTCTCTTTCTTTGTATCTATCTTTCCCCTTTATCTCTCCTCTCACTCTCTCCCTTCACTCTCTCATTCTGTTCTCTCTCTCTCTCTCTGTTTCTCTCTGTTCACGCCTGGGTCTGTCTCTTTTCTCTCTGTCTCTATGTCTTTGTTCTGCCCCCTCTCTCTTCTGTTCTGTCTCTCCGTCTCACTCTGTCTTCGGCTCTCTCTCTCTCTCTCTCTGACTCTCTCTGTTATCTGATATCGTCTATCTTTTCCGCTTCAAATCTCCCGCTTCTCTCCCCCTCCGTGGTTCTCTCCCTCTGTCTCTTTTGTCGCTCGCTTCTGTCTCTCTCCGCTCCTCTCTCTGACTGGTCTGTCTCTCCCTTCTGTCTCCCCCTCTTCTCTCTGTCTTTGTCTTCTCTGTCTTCTCTCTGTCTTCCTATGTCTACACTCTGTCTCTTTAACTGTGTCTCTCTCTCTCACTGTTTCTTCTGATATTTTTTTTTCCTCTCTCTCTCTCTCTGTATTGTCTGTCTGCTCTTTGTCTCACCCCCTGTCTCACTGTGACCTCTCTCCTCTCCCCTCTCTCTTTCTCTAATGTCTGTCTCTCATGTCTTTCCCCTCTCCCCCTCTATCTCTCCCTCTCTGTACTCTCTCCTCAATGTCTCTCCTTCTCCCTCCTCTCATCGCTCTCTGTTTCCCCCTGTCTCTCCCCTCTCTCTCCCTCTCTCTCGCTGTCTCTCTCTTTCTGGTTTCTCTCTGTCACGCTCTGGTGTCTGTCTCTTTCTCTCCCCTCTCTGTCTCTCACTGTCTTTGTCTCACTGTCCCCCTCTCCCGGTCGATCTTCTGTCCTCGTTGTCCCTGTCTCTCCGTCTCACTCTGTTCTCTCTGCATCGCATCTCTCTCTCTCTGACTGTCTGACCCTCTCTCTATGTATCATATAATCTGTCTAATCTTTGTCACTGGTTCACTGTCTCTCTATCCTCCCGCCTCTCTCTCTCCCTCTCTCTCCCCCCGCCTGTGTCTCCTCTCCCTCCTGTCTCTCTATGTCGCTCGCCACTCAGGTCTCTCTCGCCTCTCCTCTCTGACTGGTCTATGTCTCTCCCTCTCTTTCTCCCCTCTCTCTCTCGTCTATTGTCCTCCACTGTCTCTCTCTCCCCTGTCTCTCTGATACGCTGTCTCACTTTCTTTCTGTGTCCTCTCTTCCCATCTCTTACTCGTCTCCCATCCTCCGCGCCTCTATTTTTTTTTCATCTCTCTGTCTGTCTCTCTTCTGTGTATCCTGTCTGTCTTGTCTCTCTATGTCTCTCTCAGTCTCACTGTCTCTTCTCACTGTCTTTCTCTTCTCTTCTTTCTGTCTATGTCTCCTCCCCTAGTCACTGTCTCTCATGTATCACCCTCTCCTCTCTCTCTGTACCTGTATTTCTCTCTCCCTCTCACTGTCTCTCCCTCTCTCCCCTCCCTCTATCTCCTATCGCTCTCTGTCTCTCACCCTTTGTCTCTCCCCTCTCCACTCTCTCTCTCCCTCCTCTCCTATTATGTCCTCTCTCTCTCGACTTGTTTCTCTTCGTCACGGCTCTTGTTTCTGTCCCTTTCTCTCCCCCCCCTTCTCTGTTCTCGATGTCTTTGTCTCACTGTCCATCTCTCCCGCGTCTCTCTCTGTACCCCTGTCTCTCCATCACAACTCAGTACTCTCTTCTCTCTGTCTCTCTCTCCTCTGACTCAGCTATGTACCTGTATATCTGTCTGTCTCTCTATCTCTGCCTCCCTCCACTATCTCTCATCTCATCCCCCCTCCTGTGTCTGTCTCTCTTCCCTCTGTCTCTTCTTGTCGCATCCCGCTCATCTTGACAAGTCTCTGTATCTCCTCTCTGTCTGGGTCTAATGTACCTCATCCCTCTCTGTCTCGCTCACATCTTTCAGTATCTGTCTCTGTTCCCCTCTCCATCACTGTCTCAGCTCTCTGTCCAGCATCTGGGGCTGCCTGTCTCTCTCCGGATCTCTCCCAACCTGCCTCGCTCTTTTTGTCTCACACTCTTGTGTCTCTGGTCACTCTTGTCTGTCTCTGTCTCTCTCAACTCCCTCTCCCTGTCTTTCACTGTCCATCACTCTCTCTCTCGTCCTCTCTCTAATATTTCTCTCAGTCTCTCTCTCTGACTCTTTGTATGTCACCTCTCTCTAGTCCCCACTGTCACTCTCGTCTCGCGCTGTCTCCTCTCTGGGACTGTACACTTTCTCGTCCCTCTCTCTCTGTCTTTGTCTCATTGTCTCTCTCCCTGTCTCTCTGTATGTCTCTGTCTCTCTTTCTCTCCCCCTCTCACTGTCTCTCTGGATATCTTTTTTCTCTCTCTCTGTCTGTCTCTCTCTGTGCATCTCCTCTCTCACTCTCTCTCTCTCTCTCTCTCACTGTCACTCTGTGTCTGTCTCTTTCTCTCCCCTCTCTGTCTGTCTCTCGCTATCCCTCTCTCCCTGTCTCTCCGTCTCACTCTGTCTCTCTCTGCATCTCTATCTCTCTCCATGTATCTATATATCTGTCTGTCTCTCTCTCTGTCTCTGCCTGTCTCCCTGTATGTATCTCTCTCTCTCTGTCTCTCTTTTCCTCTGCCCCCCCTCTCTCTGTTCCTCTGTCTCTCTCTCACTCTGTCTTCTTGCTCGCTGTCTGTCTCTCTGTCTCTGTATCTCTCCCTCTTTGTCTCTCGCACTGTCTGTCTGCTCTCTCTCTGCCTCTATATCTCTGCCTCTCTCTCTCTGTATCTCTCTGTCCGTCTCTCTCTCCCTTTCTCTCAATGTGTGTCTCTCTCTCTGTCACTCACTCCCGTGCGTCCCTCCGTGTCTCTCTCTCTCTCACTCCCGTGCGTCCCTCCGTGTCTCTCTCTCTCTGTCTCTCACTCCCGTGTCTCTCTCTATCTCTCACTCCCGTGGTCTCTCTCTCTCTCGCACTCCCCCCTCGTTCTCTCTCTCTCTCTTCCTCCCGCACCCCCTCCTCCTCGTCTGTTTTTTGTCTCTCTTTCCCTCTCTCTCACTCTGTCTCCCTCATCCTCGCTCTGTCTCTGACGTCTCTGTCCCTCTCTCTCTCTCTCTCCCTCTTTCTCTGTCCTCTCTGTCTTAGAAGCCTCTCTCTCTCTCTGTCTCGCTCTCCTCATTCTCTCTCCGCGTTGTCTGTCTCTGTATCTCTCCCTGTTTTTTCCCTCTGTGTTTGTCTCTCTCTCTTTTCACTCTGTTTTTCTCTCTTGTCTCTTCCTCTCTCTCTCTTTCTGTCAGTCTCTTCTCTCTCTCTCTCTCTCTCTGTCTTTCTCTGGGTCTACACCCTGTATCTCTCCTCTCCTGTGTCTTTCTCTATCTCTGTCTCTCTTTCTGTTTATGTCTCTCTCTCTCTCTCTGTCTCTCGCTCTCTCACTCTGTCTCTTTCCGTCTCTCCCTCTATCTCTCTCCCTGTCTCTTTCTCTCTCTCTCTCTCTCTCCGAGTCGCTCTTTCTCACTGTCCCCCCCTCTCTCTCAGTCTCTCTCACCGTCTCTGCCCCTCTATCTCGGTCTCACTCTATCTCTGACTCTCTCTCTGCCTCTCTCTCTGTATCTCTCTGGCTGTCTCTCTCTGCCTCACTGTCTCTCTTCCTCCGTGTCTGTTTCTCTCTTTCTATCTCACTCTCCGAGTTTCTCTGTCTCTCTCCCTGTCTACGTGTCTCTCACTCTCACTGTCTGACTGTCTCTCTCTCTCTCACTCTCTCTCTCTCAAACTCTCCCTGTCTCTGTCTGGGTCTCTTCTCCTTCTCTCTCTGTCTCTCTCATGGTCCACATCTCTCTCTTTCATCCCTGTTATCTTCTCTGTATCTCTCTCTATCTGTATCTCTCACTGGGAATCTGATCTGTTCTCGCTGTCTCTTTTCTCTTCCAGTCCGACCGCCCCCCGCTCCCCTCTCCCCGACACTACTACTCCCCCACCAAATTGGAAGGGGGCGCAACCGGCACCCTGGCCGCCCTCAAGGTGCCACTCACGTCCCAGTCTCTATCTCTCTCTCTTCCTCCCCAGCAACGGCTCCTAAACCCAGCAGGAGGGAACACAGAGTGTATCAAGCTGGCAAACAGGATATTTACTGACGCGTCTCAACATTTCTGTAGACTTCAACACCCTTTCTCGCTGGCCTCCACCACCCCCCTTACCGTTCTTTCCCGCTCAGCATCTTCCTATCCCGTCCGGTACCGCTCCGCATTCCCCTCATGAGGGGACCGACACTTGCGGCGGGGGGGGGGGGGGGGGAGGGCCCGGGACGGAGTACTGTCCCGGTCCACAATTGGCCCCAGTAAAGGGGGCGGTCAGGCTGTGCCCCTCCCTTCCTGGCACCCTGGCGGTCAGCTCCTCACCCCTTCTTCGTCATGACACTCTCCGTCTCCTGCCCCCCCCCCCCCGCTTCGCCTCTCGTAGATTGGCGAGGGGAGGGGGGGACGCTCGTCACAGGGGGGCGCATACGGTCTAAAACCTGGCAGGCGGGGACCAACACAGAGGGTAAGGCGTCGGTTTTTCTCATTGCTGGCAGGAAGCATCGAGGGGGGGGGGGGGGGGGGGCGGCGGATACGTTCTTTACTGGGAGGCCGCGACGCGTCACGGGGCGTTGGGAATTAGCTGGCTGGAGCTTCGGGGGGGGGGGGGGGGGGGGGGAGCCGTGCCGCGGCCCCCGGGGGGTAGGTGAGAGGGGAGCGTGGACTTGTCAGTGGATCGGGGTGGGGTGTGTGAGGCGAGGGTGAGGTAGGTGGGGGGTTTATTGGGAGGTCACCGGGCCGGTGTTGGTCATGCTTGGGGGGGAAGGTGGAGCTAGGGGGGCGTGGGTGCGGGGAGGGGGGTTCTGGGGTGGGAGTGGGGGGAGGGGGAGACAGGTTACAGTAGGGGGGGAGGTGGGGGCCGTGGGGGGGGTTGGGTGGGGGGTTCGAAACAGTGGGAGGGGTGGGGGCCAGGAGGGGGGGGACAGGGGGGGGCGTGTGGGGGGGGGGGCGGGGGGGGGGCGGGGGGGGGGGGGTGGGTGGGGGAGGGGTGCGGGGGGGCGGGGGGGTGTGGGCGGCAGGGGGGGCTGGGAGCGGGGGGTGTGGAGGGTTGGGGGGGGGTGGAGAGTGCGGGGGGGGGGGGGGGACAGTGGGGATGGGGGTGAGCGGGGCGGTCAGTGGGGAGGGGGTGTAGCGGGGGGACAGGGAGGGGGGGGGGGTGTCAGTTGAGCGGCGGGGTCAGTGGGGAGGAAATGATGGGGAGGGGGGGTAGAGAGGGGGGGGTAGTGAGGGGGTCAGTGAGGGGGTGAGGAGGGTCAGTGAGGGGGGGGAAGGAGGTCAGTGAGGGGGGGGCAGTGAGGGGGGGGCAGCAGTGAGGGGGGGGTAGTGGGGGGGGTAGTGAGGGGGGGTTGTGAGGGGGTCAGTGAGGGGCGTGAGGGGGGTCAGTGAGGGGGTGAGGGAGGTCAGTGATGGGGGTGAGGGGGGTCAGGATGGGGTCAGTGAGGGGGGGGGGTCAGTGAGAGGGGGGGGTCTGTGTAGGGGGGGGGGTCAGTTCTGGGGTGGGTTCTGTGATGGGGGGGTTCAGTGAGGGGGGGGTCCAGTGAGGGGGGGGTCAGTGGAGGGGGGGGTCACGCATTGAGGGGGGGGTCAGTGAGGGGGGGTGTCTAGTGAAGGAGTGGGGAGGCTGTGAGGGGGGGTGGGAAGAACACCTTCTCCACACCGCGAGACGGTTTGTCGTTGCTGCGGCCCGGTCCGGGTCTTCAACTTCCCCGGCCTCCGCTCCGCTCCTGAGCGACACCCCTGTGACGGGTGGGCGGTCACTGAGTGTTCCAGTGCGGACGGCCGGAGGGTGGAGCCGCCGGGCGACGATACCAGCTCCGCCCGCCTGTGCACCGAGCCTCTCACTCACACGGGTGCTCGCGCATCAACCCGCGCCCGCGCGCCCGGCCTGGAGGACTGGAAGTCGCGGGCGCGCCCGGCCAGCCTGCGCGGACCAGCGGCGCCCGAGCACCGGGGCTCGGCCTGGAGGACCAGCGGCGCCCGGCCCGGCTCGGCTCACTCCGCCTGGAGGACCAGCGGCGCCCGGCCCGGCTCGGCTCACCCCGCCTGGAGGACCAGCGGCGCCCCGCCCGGCCCGGCTCGGCTCACCCCGCCTGGAGGACTAGCGGCGCTCGAAAAGACAGAGAGCAAAGATACTCGAGGAGCAAGATGGACCGCTCCTCCGCAATCCAATGGACGGACGTGTAGTACGTCACGGAACGTCACGGCCGCCATTTGTTAATGCAAAAGGCGGCTTCCGCTTTGTGCGCGCGCTCTCATCCTGTGATCAGCGTTGTGGGGAGCAGCGGGTGATACAGCGCTTCTACCACATCACAAATTTCAGTTAGTTTTATTGTAAATATTTCCCCCCTGTTCCTTTGCATAGTTTCCCTTGTATTGCTTGAACACACACTGCACAAAATTAAATTTAACATATATATATATATGTTAATATGAATGTGTGTTTGTGTGTGAGAGGCAAGTTAGCGATAAATAAAGTTCATTCTCATGGATCAGAAGCAACTTTGATTTAAAGCATCACTATTACTTTCTTTATCTTATGTCAGATGATGTACATAAACCATAAAGGCAATTATATATACAATTATATACATAAATATATGCCTACATATATATACACCCACACATACATATATATAATATATATATATGTATATGTATATGTATATACACACACATACATATATGTATATGTATATATATGTATATGTATATATATATGTATGTGTGTGTGTATATACGTATGCATATATTTATGCATATAATTGTATATATAATTGCCTTTATGGTTTATGTACATCATCTGACATAAGATAAAGAAAGTAATAGTGAATACATATATATACATATACACACATCTACATACCTACATATGTATGCGTATGCATACATATGCATACATACGCATACATATGTGAGGGATAAAGTGATTAAACCCCACTATTGTAAGGGGCTTTAAAGAGGATTCAAACCGATAGGGGCCAGGGAGAGGGTTCTGACACAGCTGTGTATAAAAGTTACCAGACCCATCCTTGAGTAAGAAGTGATAGCATTGTATAGCGGTAGAAGGGAGTGATGTACATAGATCCCTATCAGTAGAATGGAGTGATAGATGGGACCCTGGTCACCATAGCTTAGCTTTAGTGCTGATATAGGAGAACTGAGAGAGTTCACTTGGAGGTGAGTAGGGTAGGTCATGAACAACTGAGCATGCTTAATAAAATAAATGAATATTACAACACACTCCTGGTCAAGAAACTGCTCATTACCATGGACATGCGATGTATGATGTGGGAGGTACTGGGGGGACATACCTACAGGTTGTCCACCTCAGTGTCTGATTGGAGCAGGTCAAAGGAGGGGAGTTGGATGTAGAATTGTGTGTATAAAGGGGGTTTACCCTTCTGACTTCTGACCTCAACTTGGAGAGGCACCGACTCTGCAGTCTCAAAAATAAAGAATCTCTTGCTTCCACTTGGATTACCACGATTAGTCTTTGAGTAGTGATTGTAAGCACATTGCTCCTATCTCACAAACTGGGGGCTTGTCCGGGATCGCCACTCCGGCTGCTCGGTGGAGGCAAGGAAGGAAGGGAAGGTGCACCCTGCTGATTTCAGCAGTCTCTGATCTCCTTGCTTGCCATCAGCGGTTTGAGCGAGTAATATTCGGGCAAAAGACTCAGGAAGCAAAAGGGAGTGTCAGATAAATAAATAAGGCACGGTCGAGCGATTCTTGTGCACAAGACCCAGGTAAGAAAACTGACTATTAAGTATTGCCTGGGCGACCGCGGTCTGTCGGACGGGAATAGTCCGATAAGATAAAGATAACCGGAACGGGAAAAGTAAGAGTCTGGGGGGAAACAAGACAAGGCTCACACTGGTGAAGAGCTGCACATTCCATTGGGGCGAATGTGGCAATCTTGGGGAGAAGGAAGCCCCGGGGGTAAAAGAAAGGAGAAGCACATGAAAGACCTGGGTGTCATTGAAAGTAGGCATGCAGGTGCAGCAGGCTGTGAAGAAAGCGAATGGTATGTTGGCATTCATAGCAAAAGGATTTGAGTACAAGAGCAGGGAGGTTCTACTGCAGTTGTACAGGGTCTTGGTGAGGCCACACCTGGACTATTGCGTACAGTTTTGGTCTCCTAATCTGAGGAAAGACATTCTTGCCATAGAGGGAGTACAGAGAAGGTACTCCAGACTGATTCCTGGGATGGCACGACTTCCATATGAAGAAAGACTAGATAGACTCGGCTTGTATTCGCTGGAATTTAGAAGATTGAGGGGTGATCTCATAGAGACTTACAAAATTCTTAAGGGGTTGGACAGGCTAAATGCAGGAATAATGTTCCCCATGTTGGGGAAATCCAGAACAAGGGGGTCACAGTTTAAGGATAAGGGGGAAGTCTTTTAGGACAGAGATGAGGAAAAATTCACACAGTGGTGAATCTGTGGAATTCTCTGCCACAGAAAGTAGTTTGTGGCCAGTTCGTTGGCCATATTTAAGAGGGAGTTGGATGTGGCCCTTGTGGTTGAAGGGATCAGGGGGTATGGAGAGAAGGCAGGTACAGGATACTGAGTTGGATGATCAGCCATAATCATATTGAATGGCGGTGCAGGCTCGAAGGGCCGAATGGCCTGCTCCTGCACCTAATTTCTATGTTTCTATGTTTCTATGAAAGAAATATTGAGTTGTTTCACACAATCTCATTGAAGTAAGAATGGAACTAATGTGATGTGTGTGTAAAAACCGGTTTTATATGAATGAGGAAGTTTGTATATGTGATAGGGTTACACAAAAAGCTGGAGAAACTCAGCGGGTGCAGCAGCATCTAAGGAGCGAAGGAGATAGGCGACGTTTCGGGTCGAGACCCTTCTTCATGTGATAGGTTTGTTTGCTATGGGCCACATGCTGTAAGGGTAGGTGTGTGTGTCCCTTTAAGAAATTGTAAGCAATGGGGGAAGTTATGAACAGCTGTAAGGTAACGGATGACGCTTTGTATCATCGCAGCTTAAAAGGGGAAAGTTGGAAAATGTAGGTTGCTTGGCTTTGTTGATTTCTTTTCAGTAAAGTTAATTTGGAAAATAGTTAGTCATATGTATTTAAACTAGGAATTGGAATTTGGGAATTGTAGGGATAATGGTTTGAACAAAATTAGAAATAAGTTAATTGCTGAACAACAAGCAGCTTTTATGGGTTGTTTAGATAAACATTCTGGTTGGAGAAGGGTAACAAATTAATGGGGCCCAGGGGGGAAAAAAAAGGAGTTGGCAGACAATGATGTCAATAATGGGAAGTTTATTTACTTCAGAAGAAAGACAGATGGTCAGACAAGCAGGAATAAAGATCTGGGAAAAGGGGTTGCAGGCTCTGGGGGTAGCAGCAGACGCAGGTCAGCAGTTACTAAAGGTTAATTTCGTAACCACGTCATGGCCAGATATTAGAAAGAAACTGGAAAAATTGGAGGATTGGAATGACAAACCATTAAATCAATTGTTAACAGAGGCTCAGAAAGTATGTGTATGACGGGATGAGGAAAAACAGAAGGGAAAGGCAAAAATGATGTTGCAGGCAGTACAGCAAGGGGTAAAGAAGAAGGGAGATGAAGGTGATAGAAGGCCGGGTGCTCATGGAGACCGGGGAAGGGGAAGAGGCAGAGACAGATGACGAGGAAGCGGTGAATGGAGGGACCGAAGTAGGGGTCCCTGGGAAAACAAGGAACAAGGATCAGGAGCGTGTTACACGGGGCCATCCCGGTGTTACTATTGTAACGAGGAGGGTCATTTCAAGAGGGAATGTCCCAGGCTACGACGGGAGGTGCAGTCGTACACACTCATGAAGGAAGAATAGGGAAGTCGGGGGTCCTGCTCCCTGGGGTGTATGGGATGCACACGGGAACCTCTGGTAAACTTGAAATTAGGAGCCCAGGGAGAGGATATGGTATTTATGGTAATTCGGGAGCGGAGAGATCAAGTGGAACTAAGGTACCAGAAGAAATTTGGATTGGGTGAAAAACAAGTCAGAATCTCGGGGGCAGGGGGGAAAGTGATGACTGCCCCCGAGGTAGAAGGGGTGGTGGTACAATATGAGAATCGAGAAGTCAGTGGAAGATTTTAAAAAGGTGAATAAATTTGCAAAGAAGGATAAACTATCTAAGAAGTAAGAAATTGAGTTTAGAATGAGAAAGAAGGCAGATCAGAAAGGATTAAAGTGGGAAGCAGAGGGGTAAATTGATGAGACTGCTTCAAAAAGATAAGAGTAGGCCAGACACAGATTATCCTTTGGGGCACCCATGAACAGACAGGGCTAAGAAATACCTTACCCAATATTCCTGATGGGGCAGGAAATGGATTATGGCTTTGGGGGACAATTGTTGGCTATGGGAGATTTGAAGGCACTGTTGGTGAAAGTGATAGGAGCCACTAAACTGACAGAACTCCTGAAGATGGCTGGTATAAAAATGCTGTGAACAATGCAATAAACAATGGCATGCTGTTTGACACAGTCAGGCAGGGGGTATGGCAGGCCCTCAGACAAAAATCCAGCAGCCTATCTGGAGACCAAGCTGAAAAGGTGGAAACAGGAAACTGAACAAAAATAGAAGGCAACCAGTTAATGAACACTATATTTTGAGCCACTGTGGTGGATGTCATTCCTCCTAAAATCAAGTCTAGATTGGAGGAGGTGGTGGGATTGTAATCTATTTCCCACCCCTGATTCAGTGATCATTTGGTCAATGAGGTTGAGAAATATCGCAAAGATAGGAAAAAGACTGGCAGACCAGCAGGAAGAGGTGCAGAGAAAAATGATGCAAATGTAACTTGAAGAGCTCAAAAAGAAAGAGCGTGAAAAAGGAAAGACAATGTTGTCAGTAACAACAATCTGGTTGAAAAGTCTGAAATAAGTGATGCACCGACACACAGTGAGTCCTATGACAGAGCCAAACAGGGGCCAGAGATTCCATGCCAATAATAAATGTATTTGGGAGAGTGTTTCCTCAAATGCCCTATCAGGAGTGAAATAAATCTGGATATAAGCCCAGACAGGACTGGGGTCCCCAAGGGAGGGAGGGATCTCAAGAGGTCAAGGAAGGCTAGTAAGGAGATAGGTAATGAATAAGGTGTGTTGGGGATGTAAACAGGTATGATAATTAGGAAATAATAATAATAATAATAATAATAATATTAAGATAATGGTGAACATAGCTATGGTAAGAACATTAAGAAGAGGTATTAAATACAACTAGGCTAGGATGCGGCAGGGTTTTAAATACTAGCGCCGTGTTTTTAATCAGATGTTGTAGGCAGATTTGGAAGGTGTTGATATAGTATGTGGATGATTTGTTGGCTTGGTTCCACAAGTGAGAAGCAATGTGAGAGACATTGTAATTATCTTGGAAAAGATGGCACAGGAGGTCATAACGTATCAAGGAAGAAGTTGTTGTTTTGTCAGCAGCAGGTAGAATAGTTTGGACGAGTAATATCTAAAGAAGTAAAAGCTATAGCGCAGGATCAAATTAAAGCGATAATTGAAGTTCCCAAACCTCAGACAGTAGAACAGATGATGATGATATTGGGAAGGCAGGATATAGTTCAGACTAGATTGGGAAGTATGTTGAAATTGTGATGCCTTTAAGAAAAATAATGAAGGAAGAAGGACACACAAGTCTGAGAAATGTTTTACAGTCAGAGCCTTTGAATGAGGGGACAAAAAGGTTTTGGTTGTGGATGTTTCTTGTTAAAGGGATCATAATAGCAAGTATGCAGGGGTAGAAGTGATACATCAGGATGAATTAGACTTTAAGGTAATCAAATTGGAAGCTTGCCTGCAATCTTGCTTAGCTCAATTGGCAGAAATTAAGGCTTTAAGAGCAGCATATGTACATGGAGTCTGGCACATTTATGGAGCTGTAGGGAAACAGAAAGGCTTTGAGAAAAGCAACAGAGACCCCATGCAAAGTTAGTAGTGTCCCCCTATGAAATGTTGTTTGGTTTACCTTATTTGGGAAAGATAGAAGGAATACCCACCATGGAGGGCAGTGATGTATTCTTAAGGAACTATTTACTGGCAGTATCTCGTTCCCTTACAGAATTAAAAGCTAAAGGACTATTGGCTCAAAGCCCACCACTCGACTTTCCAATACATGCTGTAAAGGCCGGCGACTGGGTACTGGTCAAGAATTGGAAGGAGGAGAAACTCCAGCCCAGGTGGACCGGCCCATACCTAGTATTACTGACAACCGAGACAGCAGTACGAACAAAAGTAAAAGGGTGGACCCACGCAATCCGGGTTAAAGGACTCGTTGAACCACCCGCTCCTGATAAAGAGGAACAGTGGATGGTGAAGTCAGGAAATAAGCCACTAACATTAACATTTAGAAAAAAATAAATGTATAACTAGCAGTATGAAAGGAGCAGTCATGGTATTGCTTGCTCCGCATGTAATTATGGTAAAAAGTATTAATAACTGTGATAAATGTTATCACCTATTACATACGGAGGGCGGACAACCAGATCATTTATCTATCATTCCCATGTGAACGATGCTTGCTATAACCTGAGGACTAGACCTATTTGTGAGGACGGGGGAAAGAAGTATTATATGGTAGGGAATAGGGGATATGTAGGGAGGTTTGGGTACGTTACCTGCCCAAAGGGGGAGAGATGGGTTTGTATGACTAAGACAGGGCATTTAGGTCTCCCTTTCCATGCCTTAAGATGGACATTAGACAAAATAAAGGAGGAAGTAATAACAAGGTTAACGGAAGTAGTAATCACCAAGCCCCCCCCTCCCCCACCTACTCAGCCTCAATTGCACCAGACACTGTTCGAAGAAATAAAGAAGCAGATTGAGATCCCTGAAGGAGGAAAAAACCTGTTTGTGCACTTGGCCCTCTGGATAGCTGGAATCCTGAATGTGACTAACTGCTGGGTCTGTGGCGGACCACTGATGAGCTCATGTTGGCCGTGGAGAGGATCCATTGTTGAAGTATGGGACCTGATGGAGTGGAACCTGACAGTTGGACAAGACCGAGATCACCAGGCATGGGTCCTGACAGACGCTCCGGTTGGGACTGAGTGTATCGCTAGACCCTGGGCAAAGGATGCCATCCTAGTAGGCAGCAGCCCCTGCCAGTGCATCTTCACCCAGTGGCCAAATCAGTCCCGAGTGTGGTAGCCAGAGGAGCCTAAATGGTATCCAACTAAGAAAGACGGGAGAAACTGCACTATATGGATGAAGACCGATGGAATGGAATTGACTGCACTATGGAACTGCACCACGAACAACCCTTATCAAGGAATCCCGGTGTTGCGAGACCTATGGAACAAGGTTACCTCTAGTGGACCGGCCCCTGAAGGACTGTTATGGATATGCGGACACAAGGCATACTCGGTGTTACCGACAAATTGGAGCGGGACTTACTTTAATGGACTGGTACAATCGGGATTTTTCCAGTTAAACACCGAAGAAGGGCGGTCGCTAGGAACACCTGTATTTGACGACCTATATCGGAAGAAGAGGAAAATAGACATTGGAGAATGGGAAGATGATGAATGGCCACCCGCAAGAATCATCTCATACTATGGACGTAAATCCAAAGGGTTTCTACAGCTATATTAATAGCAAAAGGATAATGAGGGATAAAATTGGACCATTAGAGAGACAGCTATCTGCAGAGCCAAAAGAGATGAGGGAGATATTGAACAATTTCTTTTCTTCGGTATTCACCAAGGAGAAGGATATTGAACTCTGTGAGTTAAGGGGAAAAAGTAGAGTAGCTATGGAAACTATGAGATTCAAAGAGGAGGAAGTACTGACACTTTTGAAAAATGTAAAAGTGGATAAGTCTCCAGGTCCTGACAGGATATTCCCTAGGACATTCAGGGAAGATAGTGTAGAAATAGCAGGAGCTATGACAGAAATATTTGAAATGTCATTAGAAACGGGAATAGTGCCGGAGGATTGGCGTACTGCGCATGTTGTTCCATTGTTTAAAAAGGGTTCAAAGAATAAACTTAGCAATTATAGACCTATTAGTTTGACGTCAGTGGTGGGCAAATTAATGGAAAGGATACTTAGAGATAATCTATATAAGCATCTGGATAAACAGGGTCTGATCAGGAACAGTCAACATGGATTTGTGCCTGGAAGGTCATGTTTGACAAACCTTCTTGAATTTTTTGAAGCAGTAACTAGGGAAATTGATGAGGGTAAAGCAGTGGATGTTGTCTATATGGATTTCAGTAAGGCCTTTGACAAGGTTCCCCATGGAAGGTTGGTTAAGAAGTTTCAATCTTTGGGTGTTAACGGCGGAGTAGCAAGATGGATTCAACAGTGGCAGAATGGGAGATGTCAGAGAGTAATGGTGGATGGCTGTTTGTCAGGTTGGAAGCCGGTGACCAGTGGGGTGCCTCAGGGATCAGTGTTGGGTCCACTGTTGTTTGTCATGTACATCAATGATCTGGATGATGGGGTGGAAAATTGGATAAGTAAGTATGCAGATGATACTAAGATAGGTGGTGCTGTGGATAATGAAGTAGATTTTCAAAGTCTACAGAGAGATTTGGGCCATTTGGAAAAGTGGGCTGAAAGATGGCAGATGGAGTTTAATGCTGTTAAGTGTGAAGTGCTACATCTTGGCAGGACAAATCAAAATAGGACGTACATGGTAAATGGTAGGGAATTGAGGAATGCTGTGGAACAGAGAGATCTAGGAATAACTGTGCATAGTTCCCTGAAGGTGGAAACGCATGTAGATAGGGTGGTAAAGAAAGCATTTGCTTTGCTGGCCTTTATAAATCAGAGCATTGAATATAGGTGTAGGGAAGTAATGTTAAAATTGTACAAGGCATTGGTAAGACCAATTCTGGAGTATGGTGTACAATTTTGGTCGCCTAATTATAGGAAGGATGTCAACAAAATAGAGAGAGTACAGAGGAGAGTGCTAGAATGTTGCCAGGGTTCCAGCAACTCTGTTACAGAGAAAGGTTGAACAAGTTAGGTCTTTATTCTTTGGAGCGCAGTAGTTTAAGGGGGGACTTGATTGAGGTCTTTAAAATGATGAAAGGGATAGACAGAGTTGACGTGGATACGTTTTTCCCATTGAGGGTAGGGAAGATTCAAACAAGAGGGCATGACATGAGAATTAAGGGACAGAAGTTTAGGGGTAACGTGAGGGGGAACTTCTTTACTCAGAGGGTGGTGGTTGTGTGGAATGAGCTTCCAGCAGAAGTGGTGGAGGCAGGATCGATTTTAACATTTAAAAGTAAAGTGGATAGGTATATGGACGTGAAGGGAATGGAGGGGTATGGTCTGAGTGCAGGTAGATGGGACTAGGGGAAAACAAATGGTCGGCATGGACTGGAAGGGCCGAGAGGGCCTGTTTCCGTGCTGTAATTGTTATATGGTTATATGGTTATGGACCAGCCACTTGGGCACAGGATTGACGCTGGGGCTACCGAACCCCGGTATACATGTTAAACCGGATCATAAGACTTCAGGCAGTACTGGAGGTAATTACCAACCAAACTGCGGGGGCACTGGAGATGCTGGCAAAGCAGCAGACACAGATGAGAGCAGCAATATACCAGAACCGGTTGGGCCTAGATTACCTCCTGGCAGAAGAAGGAGTGGTATGCGGAAAGTTCAACCTCTCTACTAGCTGCCTAAACATCGGTGACAACGGACAGGCAGTGATGGACATATCAGAAGGAATCCGTAAGTTGGCACATGTTCCAATACAGAAGTGGAATTCGATTATGGGAACCCGATGGTGGGATTCCATCCTCGGAGGAACATGGTGGAGCACGGTGGGACTCGTGTTTCTATGTGCAGAGGCTGGACTCATCTTTATCCCCTGTTGCATCCCTTGTATTAGGGAACTTATTACAAGGAGTATAGGTCAGATGCAGGCTGTAGTCATGCCTATGGGAGAGAAAGGGGTAATACAGAAAATAATAATAATGCAACCAGGGAAGGTCCAGGATCTACAGGAAAAGGAGATTAGGACAATGTTACGTCAATTCGAATTGAGGGAACTTGAAATTGAGGTTTAATCAATAGATGCGTAGCAAAAGAAAAAGGGAGGATTGTGAGGGATAAAGTGATTAAACCCCACTATTGTAAGGGGCTTTAAAGAGGATTCAAACCGATAGGGGCCAGGGAGAGGGTTCTGACACAGCGGTGTATAAAAGTTACCAGACCCATCCTTGAGTAAGAAGTAATAGCATTGTATAGCGGTAGAAGGGAGTGATGTAGATAGATCCCTCTCAGTAGAATAGAGTGATAGATGGGACCCTTGTCACCATAGCTTAGCTTTAGTGCTGATATAGGAGAACTGAGAGAGTTCACTTGGAGGTGAGTAAAACTAGGGTTGGTCATGAACAACTGAGCATGCTTAATAAAATAAATGAATATTACAGCACACCCCTGGTCAAGAAACTGCTCATTACCATGGACATGCGATGTATGATGTGGGAGGTACTGGGGGGGTGTACCTACAGGTTGTCCACCTCAGTGTCTGATTGGAGCGGGTCAAAGGAGGGGAGGTTGGATGCAGAATTGTGTGTATAAAGGGGGTTTACCCTTCTGACTTTGGTGTGTCTCAACTTGGAGGCACCCGGCTCTGCAGACTCGAAAATAAAGAATCTCTTGCTTCCACCATTTACTCTGAGTAGTGATTGTGAGCATATCGCATATCTCACATTAATGTTATCCCACTTTTCAAGAAAGGAGCGAGAGGGAAAACGGGGAATTACAGACCAGTTCGCCTGCTCTGGTCTATAATATTTGAGAGAGAGCACGGGTGGAGCGTTCACCCTCCCATGGGTAGACTAGGCGGAAGCGAACGCGCAGTGCAAGGCCACAGCCCAGAAATGATGTCACAGCTGCGCTGCCTTCCACAAGCAACCAAAGATACTAGAGGAGCAAGATAGACCAATGGACCGACGTGCAGTACGCATCGGAACGCCACTCCGCCATTTTAGGAATAAGACCCCGATACCCGTTATGCCTCTCGCAGTTTAATCCCACGTCAGTCCATCAGATTTTGCAGTTTATCTTAGTCTATGATGCGACCATTATGATCTTTGTTTATAATAAATAAGGTGCTTCTTTTAAAAAAACAATTAAAAAAGGAAACTGCATATAAAATGAGTGACAATGCGCAATGAACGTTTTCTGGACCATATGCATTCTATGACCTTTGGTTTAATCAGTGTTGTGGGGGAACGGTATGTGTGTGTTTCTGTATGTGAGAGGCAAGATAGAGATAATAGATTTCAAAGTTCCTCATGGATCAGAAGCAACTTTGATTTACAGCTACTCATGATGTACATAAGCCATAAAGGCAGTTATAGATATATAGATAGAGATTTATATATATGATACACACGCGTATATAAATGTGATATTCATGTATGTAACACACTCCGTCTCTCTCTTGCTCTCTCTCACACACACACTCTCTCTCGCACACACACACTCTCTCTCGCACACACACACTCTCTCTCGCACACACACACACTTTCTCTCGCGCGCACACACACACTTTCTCTCACACACACACACTCTCTCTCGCACACACACACTCTCTCTCACACACACACACACTCTCTCACACACACACACACATGCCGAACACCTCCGCTCGGTTCGCAATAACCAACCAGATCTCCCTTACTTCCAGGTGTCCTTACTTCCTCCTCCCCTTCTCAGCTCACTAGCTCCATCTTTTCCTTTCTTCTTCCCGCCCCACCCTCATGTCAGTCTAAAGAAGGGTTTTGACCCGAAATATTGCCTATTTCCTTCGCTCCATTGATGCTGTCTCACCCGCTGAGTTGCCATAAAGGCAATTATATTTGCCCTTATTTTTTTTGCCTATAAGATATAAGGAACATAAGCCTTTAAGGCAAATATTTGCCTATATTTATATATTATAAACACGTATATATATTATACTAGATGAAGTGGGACCAGTTGCATCCCAGCATCACATGGGAGGGCTAGTCACCAATGCAATATTCCACCTCTCCACCAGTTCAGTGTTATTCACAGCTCAGAGTGCCATATCCCTCTTGCTTCCTGGGTCTAGCAAAGACTGAGTGAGGCACGACACTTCCGGGTATTATAGTCCCTCCCCCTGCCGCCAGCGGGGGCAGCAGAGAACAGAGAGAATGGGGATTTTTTTAAAACATTAATATCTCTCTCATTTTTCATCGATGGGAAAAATCCTCCATCCAGTAAGGCGGAGGGGGGCTCTGAGCTCTGAGCGAGGTGGCCAAAAATTACGGCCATAGGTGGTGGCGTTCTCTCGGAAGTGGGCTGAAAGCGGTCAAGATCAGACTTCTAGTAATATAGATATATAGATATATAGATATATAGATATATAGATATGTATATATAGATATGTATATATAGATATGTATATATAGATAGATATATGTATATATATATATATGATACACACGCGTATATAAATGTGATATTGATGTATGTAACACACTCCGTCTCTCTCTTGCTCTCTCTCACACACACACTCTCTCTCGCACACACACTCTCTCTCGCACACACACACTCTCTCTCGCACACACACACTCTCTCTCGCGCACACACACACTCTCTCTCGCACTCTCACACACACACACACACACACGCCGAACACCTCCGCTCGGTTCGCAATAACCAACCTGATCTCCCGGTGGCTCAACACTTCAACTCCCCCTCCCATTCCGAATCCGACCTTTCTGTCCTCAGCCTCCTCCATGGCCAGAGAAGCCCACCGTAAATTGGAGGAGCAGCACCTCATATTTCACTTGGGCAGTTTGCACCCCAGCGGTATGAACCAAAGATCTATTGACTTCACTAATTTTAAGTGTCCTTACTTCCTCCTCCCCTTCTCAGCTCTCCCTCAGCCCACTAGCTCCACCTCTTCCTTTCTTCTTCCCGCCCCACCCTCACGTCAGTCTGAAGAAGGATTTCGACCCGAAATATTGCCTATTTCCTTCGCTCCATAGATGCTGCCTCACCCACTGAGTTTCTCCAGAATTTTTGTCCACCTTCCATTTTCCAGCATCTGCAGTTCCTTCTGAGGCATTTTAAAGTGTTTTTTTAAGGAAGGTTTTGACTCATGTGTGCCTTATGTAACAAATAAAGCAAGTTTATCCTGACCTAGTGAAAGAGTTTAATTTGGTCAAGTTCGGTTCATAAATTAAAAATGGAGATTTGCTGAAAAACAGAATGCAGTCAAATTTAAAAGAGAATTTTCCCTGCAAAATAAAATCTGGGAAAATCTTAGGTTTATACTAATCTTGGAAACAATGTATTAACAATGTATTAACATAGAGATGTATTGTCTGGGCACAGCACCATATTAGATATCTGTCTGAACTGCCTTTCCCATCTAAGGACAAGGCAATGGCTTTCATCCACATCTTACAAGCTTGTTTTAGTTCACAGACAGATGCCCATTCTGGAACCAAGATGGAAGTCATTTGAAAACAAAATGGAGTTAGTTGCCCTTCCAGAATGGGCAGCTGTCTGAAGCTGTGCCAAGATTTGAGAATAAGGCTGTCATTGCAGCTATATGAGTCCAGCCTCCCTTGTTTCTCTTAGACTACGGATCTTTCACAGATTTAGAAGGTGTGTTTTAATGATAAGAAAACATATAATTACTTTAACTTTTCTTTGTTCTTTGAGTGAAGCCCGAGAAGCACTGAGCAACGTGTGTGCTCTATGTAGATCTCGCCACTCCCGTCCGGCAAATTGATTACAAGTTTGCTTTGGTTTACCTTTAACAATTTTGTAGCTGTCTGCTTTCTTTAAGAGACGAACTTTGACAACTGTGCTCTTTGGAATTCTTCAGAATTCAGGTTGTACTATCAATAATGAAAGAAAATCCCAACCATCTCAGGAAATTATAAGAAATTATTCTGGCATCTATGCATATCTGTAGCTGTAGGGCAATTGCTCACCTCCCCACTACTTCAAAGATAGTTCCTGCACTAGGCAATATTGTTTGGTGTTTGGCGGCTGAAACGCGGCGGCATGGCAACAGCCAACCCACCACCTGGTGAATCACCTCATGTGGGGGTCTGGGGGTGAATCAATGTTAGGAATGTGTAGGAATGTTACAAGTCAATGTGTAGGAATGTTACAAATTTTTGAGATTTAAAAAATCAAGCCTATAATTTATCGCATCAGATAAAGTATAAAAATAACTTAAATTTGACACCTAATTCACATTCATATCTTCAGTATTAAAAACGTTATGGCCATTTTCATACTCAGAAATTAGCATCTTGTTCCCTATTGCTTTTCCATTGACTTAACACAAACGCTGTGATCGAGGACAGTCAAATGCCCATAACTTTCTTAAAAATTAAGAGAACTGAATTTTCAGTTATTATAGATAGAAACATTCAGAAAATATGAAACATCTTACTTGGATAACCTGAAATTAAAACATATAATTAGTTAGTTACTTATTTGTAGCAAATTACAAAATTGACCGTTGTGACGGAAATAGTATAAACACCCAGACTGCCTTTTAATTAAAACTAAAATTAAAAAATGTGATATTCTCAAGATCAGACCTTTAATATTATTGTATTATGTGCTGTCCATAATAGATAGACAATAGACAATAGGTGCAGGAGTAGGCCATTCGGCCTTTCGAGCCATTCAATGTGATCATGGCTGATCATCCCCAATCAGTACCCCGTTCCCACCTTCTCCCCATATCCCCTGACTCCGCTATTTTTAAGAGCCTGTCTAGCTCTCTCTGCATCCAGAGAAACTGCCTCCACCACCTTCTGAGGCAGAGAATTCCACTCTCTTTGAGAAAATGTGTTTCCTCATCTCCGTTCTAAATGGCTTACTCCTTATTCTTAAACTGTGGCCCCTGGTTCTGGACTCCCCCAACATCGGGAACATGTTTCCTGCCTCTAGCGTGTCCAAACCCTTAACAATTTTATATGTTTCAATGAGATCCACACTCATCCTTTTAAACTCCAGAGTGTACAAGCCCAGCTGCTCCATTCTCTCAGCATATGACAGTCCCGCCATCCTGGGAATTAACCGTTTAAACCTACGCTGCACTCCCTCAATAGCAAAAATGTCCTTCCTCAAATTAGGGGACCAAAACTGCACACAATACTCCAGGTGTGGTCTCACTAGGGCTCCGCAGAAGGTCCTATTTGCTCCTATATTCGATTCCTCTTGTATGAAGGCCTACATTTGCTTTCTTCATTGCTTGCTGTACCTGCATGCTTACTTTCATAGACTGATGAACACGGACCCCCAGATCCCATTGAGCCGGAGGTGAAAAAATCAGGACACATCAGGGTCGGCCACAAATGAGCTCAGGTAGGGCGGTGCCTGGTAGGTCCATTGTTGGCTGGTTGAAGGTGTGATCTCAAGAGAAACAATTTGGAGAACTGTGGTAAAATGACTAAGGAGGAGGAAGGGGGGCAAGGCTGGAGGGGAAGTGGGTGTAAGATGAAGTTAGTTAAAATTAGACAATTCAATGTTCATAGAGCAGTCCTGAACTACCTCATTGGTGACCCTCGGACTATCGTTAATCGGACTTTGCTTGGTTTACCTTGCACTAAACATTATTCCCTTATCATGTATCTATACACTGTAAATAGACAATGGACAATAGACAATAGATAGTTGCAGTAATAGGCCACTTGGCCCTTCAGGCCAGCACTGCCATTCAATGTGATCATGGCTGATCAGCCCCGATCAGTACCCCGTTCCTGCCTTCTCCACATATGACTGCTATTTTTAAGCTCTCTCTTGAAAGCATCCAGAGAACCTGCCTCCACAACCCTCTGAGGCAGAGAATTCCACAGACTCACCACTCTCTGTGAGAGAAAGTGTTTCCTCGTCTCCGTTCTAAATGGCTTACTCCTTGTTAGATACTTAGATACATAGAAAATAGGTGCAGGAGGAGGCCATTCGGCCCTTCGAGCCAGCACCGCCAATTATTGTGATCATGGATGATCGTCCCCTATCAATAATCCGTGCCAACCTTCTCTCCATATCCCTTGACTCCACTAGCCCCTAGTGCTCTATCTAATTCTCTCTTAAATCCATCCAGTGACTTGGCCTCCACTGCCCTCTGTGGCAGGGAATTCCATAATTTCACAATTCTCTGGGTGAAAAAGTTTTTTCTCACCTCAGTCTTAAATGACCCCCCCTTTATTCTAAGCCTGTAGCCCCGGGTTCTGGACTCACCCAACATTGGGAACATTTTCCCTGCATCTAGCTTGTCCAGTCCTTTTATAATTTTTTATGTTTCTATAAGAATCCCCCTCATCCTTCTAAACTCCGGTCTTTTCAATCTTTCCTCATATGACAGTCCCACCAATCTCGTGAACCTACGCTGCACTGCCTCAATCACAAGGATGTCCTTCCTCAAATTAGGAGACCAAATCTGTACACAATACTCCAGATGTGGTCTCACCAGAGCCCTATACAACTGCAGAAGAACCTCTTTAATCCTATACTGAAATCCTCTTGTTATGAAGGCCAACATTCCATTAGCTTTCTTCACTGCCTGCTGTACCTGTAAGCCAACTTTCAGTGACGCCCAGGTCTCGCTGCACCTCCCCCTTACCTAACGCCATTGAGGTAATCTGCCCCCTTGTTTTTGCCACCAAAGTGGATAACCTCACATTTATCTATATTATGCTGCATCTGCCATGCATCTGCCCACTCACTCAACCTGTCCAGGTCACCCTGCAACCTCCTAACATCCTCTTCACAGTTCACACTGCCAGACAGCTTTGTGTCATCAGTAAACTTGCTAGTGTTGCTCCTAATTCCCTCTTCCAAATCATTAATATATATGGTAAACAGTTGCGGCCCCAACACTGAGCCTTGCGGCACTCCACGCGCCACTACCTGCCATTCTGAAAAGGACCCGTTCACTCCTAATCTTTGCTTCCGGTCTGCCAACCAATTTTCTATCCATGTCAACACCCTACCCCCAATACCATGTGCTCTAATTTTAGTCACCAGTCTCCCATGCGGGACCTTATTAAAGGCTTTCTGAAAGTCTAGAAACACTACATCCACTGGCACATGTTCATCCATTTTACTTGTCACATCCTCAAAAAAATTCCAGAAGATTAGCCAAGCATGATTTCCCTTCCATAAATCCATGTTGACTTGGACTAATCCTTTTACTGCTATTCAAATGTCCCATTATTACCTCTTTAATAATTGACTCCAGCATCTTTCCCCCCACAGAAGCCAGGCTAACTTGTTTGTAATTGCCCGTTTTCTCTCTCGCTCCTTTCTTGAAAAGTAGGATGACATTAGCTATTCTCGAATCCACAGAAACTGTCTTGAATCTATTGAACATTGGAAAATGATCACCAATGGGTCCACTATTTCTAGAGCCACCTTCCTGAGGACCCTGGGATGCAGACCAGGGGATTTATCCTCCTTCAGTCCCATTAGCCGATCCCCTTAGATCCTCTGTCCTCCAGTACATCTGGGAGATTGGATCTGTCTTCACTAAGGAAGACACAAACAAAGTACCTATTCAACTCTTCTGCCATTTCCTTGTTGCCCATAATAATTTCACCTGTGTCTGCCTTCAAGGGACCCACATTTGACTTTGCTACTCTTTTTCCCTTAACATATCTAAATAAGCTTTTACTGTCCTTCTTTATATTCCTGGCCAGATTCCCTTCGTACCTCATCTTTTCAGCCTGTATTCCACATAAGAGATCAGCTTTTTAAACAGAGGGTTAAGGCAGCACACGATATCATAGTGCCTACCGCACCTAATTTCTATGTTTCTATGTGGATAGAGAACTGGCTGGCAGATAGGAAGCAAAGAGTTGGAGTAAACGGGTCATTTTCAGAATGGCAGGCAGTGACTAGTGGGGTACCGCAAGGCTCAGTGCTGGGACCCCAGCTATTTACAATATATATTAATAATTTTTCTTTTTTTCTTTTCTTCGGTATTCACCAAGGAGAAGGATATTGAACTCTATGAGTTAAGGGGAAAAAGTAGAGTAGCTATGGAAACTATGAGATTCAAAGAGGAGGAAGTACTGACACTCTTGAAAAATATAAAAGTGGATAAGTCTTCAGGTCCTGACAGGATATTCCCTAGGACATTGAGGGAAGTTAGTGTAGAAATAGCAGGAGCTATGACAGAAATATTTCAAATGTCATTAGTAACGGGAATAGTGCCGGAGGATTGGCGTACTGCGCATGTTGTTCCATTGTGTAAAAAGGGTTCAAAGAATAAACCTAGCAATTATAGACCTATTAGTTTGACGTCAGTGGTGGGCAAATTAATGGAAAGGATACTTAGAGATAATATATATATAAGCATCTGGATAAACAGGGTCTGATCAGGAACAGTCAACATGGATTTGTGCCTGGAAGGTCATGTTTGACAAACCTTCTTGAATTTTTTGAAGCGGTAACTAGGGAAATTGATGAGGGTAAAGCGGTGGATGTTGTCTATATGGATTTCAGTAAGGCCTTTGACAAGTTCCCCATGGAAGGTTGGTTAAGAAGGTTCAATCTTTGGGTGTTAATGGCGGAGTAGCAAGATGGATTCAACAGTGGCTGAATGGGAGATGTCGGACAGTAATGGTGGATGGCTGTCTGTCAGGTTGGAAGCCGGTGACCAGTGGGGTGCCTCAGGGATCTGTGTTGGGTCCCACTGTTGTTTGTCATGTACATCAATGATCTGGATGATGGGGTGGAAAATTGGATAAGTAAGTATGCAGATGATACTAAGATAGGCGGTGTTGTGGATAATGAAGTAGATTTTCAAAGTCTACAGAGAGATTTGGGCCATTTGGAAAAGTGGGCTGAAAGATGGCAGATGGAGTTTTAATGCTGTTAAGTGTGAAGTGCTACATCTTGGCAGGACAAATCAAAATAGGACGTACATGGTAAATGGTAGGGAATTGAGGAATGCTGTGGAACAGAGGGATCTAGGAATAACTGTGCATAGTTCCCTGAAGGTGGAATCGCATGTAGATAGGGTGGTAAAGAAAGCATTTGGTGTGCTGGCCTTTATAAATCAGAGCATTGAATATAGGAGTAGGGAAGTAATGTTAAAATTGTACAAGGCATTGGTAAGACCAATTCTGGAGTATGGTGTAAATTTTGGTCGCCTAATTATAGGAAGGATGTCAACAAAATAGAGAGAGTACACAGGAGATTTACTAGAATGTTGCCAGGGTTCCAGCAACTATGTTACAGAGAAAGGTTGAACAAGTTAGGTCTTTATTCTTTGGAGCGCAGAAGGTTAAGGGGGGACTTGATTGAGGTCTTTAAAATGATGAAAGGGATAGACAGAGTTGACGTGGATACGTTTTTCCCATTGAGGGTAGGGAAGATTCACACAAGAGGGCATGACATGAGAATTAAGGGACAGAAGTTTAGGGGTAACGTGAGGGGGAACCTCTTTACTCAGAGGGTGGTGGCTGTGTGGAATGAGCTTCCAGTAGAAGTGGTGGAGGCAGGATCGATTTTAACATTTAAAAGTAAAGTGGATAGGTATATGGACGTGAAGGGAATGGAGGGGTATGGTCTGAGTGCAGGTAGATGGGACTAGGGGAAAACAAATGGTCGGCACGGACTGGAAGGGCCGAGAGGGCCTGTTTCCATGCTGTAATTGTTATATAGTTATATGGTTATATGATCTGGATGAGGGAATTTAATGCAACATCTCCAGGTTTGCGGATGAAACGAAGCTGGGGAGCAGTGTTAGCTGTGAGGAGGATGCTAGGAGGCTGCAAGGTGACTTGGATAGGTTGGGTGAGTAGCAAATGCATGGTTGATGCAGTATAATGTGGATAAATGTGAGGTTATCCACTTTGGTGGCAAAAACAGGAGGGTAGACTATTATCTGAACGGTGGCCGATTAGAAAAAGGGGAGATGCAACGAGACCTGGGTGTCATGGTACACCAGTCATTGAAAGTAGGCATGCAGGTGCAGCAGGCTGTTAAGAAAGCAAATGGTATGTTGCCATTCATAGCAAAAGGATTTGAGTACAAGAGCAGGGAGGTTCTACAGGGTTGTACAGGATCTTGGTGAGGCCACACCTGGAGTATTGCGTACAGTTTTGGTCTCCTAATCTGAGGAAAGACATTCTTGCCATAGAGGGAGTACAGAGAAGGTTCACCAGATTGATTCCTGGGATGGCAGGACTTCCATATGAAGAAAGACTGGATAGACTCGGCTTGTACTCGCTGGAATTTAGGAGATTGAGGGGGGATCTTATAGAGACTTACAAAATTCTTAAGGGGTTGGACAGGCTAGATGCAGGAAGATTGTTCCCGATGTTGGGGAACTCCTGAACAAGAGGTCACAGTTTAAGGATAAGAGGGAATTCGTTTAGGACCGAGATGAGAAGATCATTTTTCACTCAGAGATTGGAGAGTCTCTGGAATTCTCTGCCACAGAAGGTAGTTGAGGCCAGTTCATTGGCTATATTTAAGAGGGAGTTAGATGTGGCCCCTGTGGCTAAAGGGATCAGAGGGTATGGAGAGGAAGCAGGTACAGGATACTGAGTTGGATGATCAGCCATGGTCATATTGAATGGCGGTGCAGGTTCGAATGGCCGAATGGCCTACTCCTGCACCTATTTTCTGTTTCTATGTTTCTATCTCTCTCTCCCCTTCTCTGCGCCTCTCCCCTCGCTCTCTCCCCCTCTCTCTATCATCTCTTTCTCTCCATCTCTCTAATTTCTCTCTCTACCCTCTTTCTCCCCCTCACTCTCTACCCTCTCTCTCTACCCCCTCTCTCTACCCTCTCTCTCTACACTCTCTCTTCCCCGCTCACTCTGCCATCTCTCTCCCCCCTCTCTCCCCCTTTCTCTCTCACCCCTCTCTCTCTCCTCCCTCCCTCCCCCTCTCTCTACCTCCGCTCTCCTCTCTCTCTCTCTCTCTCCCCGTCACAACCCGCTCTCCCCATCGCTCTCTCTCTCATCCCTCTCTCTTCCCCTCGCTCTCTCACCCTCTCTCTCTCTCCAAGTCTCTACCCTCTCTCTCTCCCCCTCTCTCTCTCTACCCTATTTCTCCCCTCATTCTCTCCCCTCTCCTCCCCCTCTTTCTCCCCCTCACTCTCTACCCTCTCTCTCTACCCCTGTCTCTACCCTCTCTCTCTACCCTCTCTCTTCCCCGCTCACTCTACCTTCTCTCTCTCCCCCCACTCTCTCCCCCCTTTTTTCCTCTCTCTCTCTCTGCTCTCCTCTCGCTCTCTCTCCCCCGTCTCTCTCTCTCTCCCTCTCTCTCTCTCCCCGTCTCTCTCGCTCTCGCCATATCTCTCTCTCTCTCCTCCCTCTCTCCCCATCCCTCCTCGCTTTCTCCCCCTCTTTCCCCTCTCTACCTTCTCTCTCTACCCTCTTTCTCCCCCTCATTCTCTCCCCCTCATTCTCTCCCCCCTCTCTCTCTACCCCCGCTCTCTACCCTCTCTCTTCCCCACTCACTCTACATTCTCTCTCTCCCCCCTCTCTCCACCCTCCCCGTTACCCTCTCTCTCCCCTCTCTCTCTCACCGCATCTCTCTCTCTCTCTCTCGTCGTAGCTCAACATTTCTCCCTGTATTTTCTTTTTAGTTATCTTCTATTGTTCTTTAAGCATTATCCAATCCTCTGGCGTCCTCCTCATCGAGAGGGATCAATGTGAAAGTGAGATGCATAAGGAATTAAAAGTATTGCATATGAATGCGCAAAGTATAATAAGTAAATTAGATGAGCTTCAGGCTCAGTTAGAGGTTGGTAGATATGACATTGTGGGGATTACTGAGATGTGGCTTCAGGAGGATCGGGCCTGGGAACTAATTATTCAGGGTTAAACATCCTATAGAAATGACAAGTAGGTGGGCAGAGGCGTAGCTCTACTGGTGAGGGATGGAATTCAGTCCTTTGCGAGGGAAGACATACGGACTGACGAGGTAGAGTCACTGTGGATTGCGTTGAGGAATTGTAAAGGCAAGAAGACACTAATTGGTGTTATTTACAGATCCCAAATAGTAGCCTGGATGTCGGGTGTAAGTTGCAGCAGGAGTTAAAACTGGCATGTAACAAAGGTAATGCCACTGTGGTGATGGGGGATTTCAATATGCACAGTCCTAGAAGAAAGGGGAGGTCATTTAAGACTGAGCTGAGAAAAAAAAAATTTTACCCAGAGAGTTGTGAATTTATGGAATTCCCTGCCACAGAGGGCAGTGGAGGCCACATCACTGGATAGATTTAAGAGAGAGTTGGATAGAGCTCTGGGGGCCAGTGGAGTCAAGGGATATGGGGAGAAGGCAGGCACGGGTTATTGATAGCGGATGATCAGCCATGATCTCAATGAATGGCGGTGCTGGCTAGAAGGGCCGAATGGCCTCCTCCTGCATCTAATTTATATGTTTGCCACGTTGTACTTCTTCTCTTTTATTTGTATACTGTCCCTGATGTCCCTTGTCAGCCACGGTTACTCCTTTCTCCCCTTGGAATCTTTCTTCGCCTCTGGAATGAACTGATCCTGCACATTCCGTATTATTCCCATAAATACCATTGTAGTTCCACTCTCATCCCTGCTAGGAGATCTTTTCAGTCAACTTTGGCCAGCTCCTCCCTCCCTCCCTCACGGCTAGACGGTGAATGTCAGGAGCCGGAGCCTGGAGCGAAGAGACTGCGGCCGCCCGCCTCTGGGATGGATGCGCTCAAGGCGCGGATTTATTAATGAGCCGAAGCACTGAGGTGAGCGGATATGTCACCGCGCTCTTCACCTGCTCCCTGAACTTGGACTGGGTCACTGCGTAAATAAATGTGTTGGTGCAGCAGCTGAGATTCCTCAGCAAATACCCGACGTTGTTAAAGATATATACAAAATCATTATATTCAGTTCCAATTCCTTTGATCTGATAATAGAAGACGTTTACAACCAATGTCAGCCACAGGAGGATGAAGCTGCCGGAGATGGTGAAGAGTAAAACCATAGACCTCCTCCTGCTCTCCATCTCCGGGTCACTGCGGTTCTCCCCCTTGCTCTCACCCCTCAGCCCCTGACGGACCCGACTGGCCACTAAAATGTGGTGGGCTGTCAGAGCGTTGAACAGCAGGATTACAGCGAAAGGGAGGAACGGAGTTAAAACCATGTCGATCCAGTCAAATGCCACCCACCCGGGCTCAGTGAACATATTGTCCACCAGTTTACAGAACCACGGGACATTGTCAATGATTGCATAGGGTTCCACCATGAAGTAGCGGGGAACGTTTTTTAGACAGAACAAAACGCCGGTTGTTGCCAGAACCACAGCCGCAGTTTTCTCGGTGCAATATTTAGTTTTCAGCTTCTGGCAACAAATGGCGACAAAGCGATCAAAGGTGAAAGCGACGGTGAACCAGACAGAACAGTCTGTAGCTGCGAACCTCAATACTTCGTTAACACGGCAGACAGGTGTGATGGCCAGGAAACTCCAATAAAAGTAAAAATATCGGAGCCGATCCAAAATGACCCCGGCGATCAGGACCAGTAGATCGGCCGCTGCCATGGCCACCAGGTAGCGAGTGGTGCAGGTGGAGAGGCCGCACTTTCCCCGGGACAGGATCACAATCGCCACTAAATTCACTGCGGAAAGACAAGGGAACGGACACTGGGCATTCGGGACAACACGGTCTCCGGGACTGAACACCGGCTCGACTTTCAGCTCAAGATCAGGAGTGTTGTAGTTGGTGCGCGGCTGCTGCAAGTTTAACAATGTCTGAGCCGGCTCCGACTGTGCCCGACCTGCCTGCCTGCTTCAGGGGAGGGAACGGGAAGACGGGCGACGGGCAGACAGAGTAAAGGGCGAGGAGGGACCGAGCAGCCACCCGCTACAATAGGCGCAATGGTCCTTTCTGTAGTGAACCCTGCTGCTGCTCACAGTCTCCGATGGGGCCGCTTATCAGTCTAAACCGTGAGCGGCCGCGTTCCCAGGGCTCTGGGAACTCGGCATCTGATGGGAACGAAGAGGCTTCCAGAGGGAAGGCAGGGCCAACATGGAATCCGGCAGCAGATTGGCGCCGTTAATGGATTCATTCCACAGTGAGTTCAGTTCAGTAACAACACACACACACGCCGGTAGATCCACGGCCACTAGTCCAGGAGATCGATCCAATTATTGACCAACAGGCGGTGGGTGAAATCCGACTGTGACAGACAGACTCCACAGTGAGACACGGTGTCCACAGGAGCAGCTGTTCACTATGATCAATAACTCACACACAGTGAACTTCACAATGTGAACCCCTCTCTCCCAGTCACATGTCCTGGAGAGCTGCCTGCCTGCTTATCCCGGGCACTGGGCCAACTCTGGGCAAGGTGCTACTGAAGACAAGAACAACATTCTAGTGGCTCCCGGCCGGCAGCAGTGAGAGAAAATGAGGGTTAGTTTCAGCTGTCTGAAAATAAGAAAAATCACAGCAGCGTTAATTCACAAATATTTCACTGAGAGGATTGATATTCTTCACACATTCTTGTACAACGATCATCAGTTGGGAACTTGTAACATGCTCAGAATCAGGTCAACACCAGTTAACACACTTACCAGGGACTCCAACGGCAGCAATGATCGCGTACAAGATTTTCTCCACGTCTAAATATTCAAAAAACTTGTCCAACATTTTCTCTGCTCAACGACGTCCCCGTGAGCTACCGGTAATGTCTCGGAATGAAATGTTGGGGCAGAACATGCCTGGAGATTTTATACCATTTTCCGTCTCCATTGGGACAGTGAAGTTTCAGCAGAGTTTAAAAATAGAGATTTTGAAATGATTCACAAACAGATGACATCAGCCGAGTGAAATCCCCGCTGAGACAGGTTGTGATTTATTCAGGGAATTGATTGAGAAAGACTGGGAATTGTGGCGATAGATACTGAGGGATGGAAATTGGGAGCGGAATTGTTAGAGCAAAGGCGACATTGTTTCAAACTCCATCAGATCCAACTCTCCAACTCATATTGTTTGTCTGATTTCCTTCAATCCGTTTCACTCAGCCAGGCAATGCCAAATTCCAGGGACCATCTCAGAGCTTCTGGTGCCCAGTTTAAAGGTGGACTGGACTGGGCGACCTTTGTCCACAGGTTGAAGAATTAGTTCAACGCATCACCTCAGACTAAAATCCCCCCCCCCCCCCCCCCCCCCCCCCCCCCCCCCCCCCCCCCCCACCCCCCCCCCCCCCCCCCCCCCCCCCCCCCCCCCGCACTCTGCTTCACCACTCAATATGATCGCGGCTTCACCGACTGTGACCTCAAACCCACACTCCCGCTGACCCCGGTAACCATCCATTCCCTGCTTGCCTGGAATAGATCTGACTAAACCATGGAACAATAACATTCTCTACCTTCATCACCTCTGAGGAGAAACGACCCAAAGACTCACGACACTCAGAAAGCAGAAATATTGCTGCCTCAGAATTGTCCTAAACCTAAATAAAACGGCGAATGATGTAGCACCTCTCCCTCCTCTCTTTCTCTCTCCCTCCATCCTTAAAATAAAGGGGAGGTCTTTTAAAACTAAGGTGAAAAAAAACCGTTTTCACCCAGAGAGTTGTGAATGGATGGAATTCCCTGCCACAGAGGGCAGTGGAGGCCAAGTCTGGATGGATTTAATAGAGAGTTAGATAGAGCTCTATGGGCTAGTGTAATCAAGGGAAATGAGGAGAACGCAGGCACGGGTTATTGATAGCGGATGATCAGCCATGATCACAATTAATGAGCTTCCAGCAGAAGTGGTGCAGGCAGGATCGATTTTAACATTTAAAAGTAAAGTGGATAGGTATATGGACGGGAAAGGAATGGAGGGGTATGGTCTGAGTGCAGGTAGATGGAACTAGAGGAAAACAAATGGTCGGCACGGACTAGAAGGGCCTAGAGGGCCTGTTTCCGTGCTGTAATTGTTATATGGTTAATGGTGATGCTGGCTCGAAGGGCGGAATGGCCTCCTCCTGCACGTATTTTCTGTGTTTCTATGTTTCCATCCTCACTGCTGTCACTCTCTCTGAACTGTTAGTCTCTCTCTTCTGCTCTATATTCACCCTTTCTGGGCTGCCCTCTCCCCGTCCACTGATGGAGTGACACACAGTGGGATAGTACTGATGGAAGGATAAAAATGGGGCGGTACTGATGCAGTGAGACACTGTGTTGGCACTGATGGAGAAACACACTGTGGTGGCACTGATGAAGTGGCACACTGTGGGGTAATACTGCTGGAATGATAACCTGTCAGGTAATTCTGATGATGACACATTGTGAGGAGGTTCTGATGTTGTAACAAACTGTGGGGTATAACTGATGCAGGACACACTGTGTAATATCACTGATGGAGTTACACACTGTGGAGTAGTGCTGAAGGGGTCACACACGTCGGCGTGTTATGGACGGAAAGGCACACCGTGGGTTGGTTCTGATGGAGTGACACTCTGTGGGGTGGAACTGATGGAATGAATCACTGAGAGGTCGTTCTGATGGAGTGACATAATCTGGGGTAGTACTGACGTAATGACATTCAGTTGGGTGGTACTGATGGATTGATGCGTTGTGAGGCTGTACTGATTGTGTGACACACCGTGGGATAGTACTGATGGAGTGACACACTGTCAGATGGTAAGAAGGGGTGGGAGATTGCAACCTTTATGTGGTCCGCCCTGTTTCGACGAATGCAATCAACCTGGCGTGCACAATCAAGTAAGATTAAATAGAGCAAGTTGTCCTACAACTTTAGGCTGTGCATGCCATAAAGTTGTAGGACAAGAAAGAATTGACACAGTGTGGGACAGCACTGATGTATTAACACATTGTGGGGTAGTACTGATGGAGTGTCACTCTGTGGAGTAGTACAGATGGAGTGATGCACTGTGGGGTAGTACTGACAGATTGATGCACTGTGTGTAAGTACTGATGTAATGGCACACTGTGGGATAGGACTGACGGGGAGACACTGTGGCATAGTAATGATGGACTGCCACTGTGTGATAGAGCTGATGGAGTGGCACATTGTAGGATAGATCTGATGGAGTGATAAGCCGCTGTATTATCGATGGACTGATACACTGTGGGGAAGTAGATGGAGTGACATGCTGGGAAGCCTCACTGATGGAGTGACATGATTTGTGGTAGCACTGATGGAATGACACACTGTGGAGTAGTCATGATGGAGTGACAAACGTCGGAGTAGTACTGATGGTGTGACACACTATGGGGTCGTACTGGGACTGACACACAGTGGAGTAGTGCTGATGGATACACTGTGGGGAAGCACTGATGGAGTGACACACTGTGGTGTAGTCTTGATGGAGTGATCAACTGTGGGGAAGTACTGATGGAGTGACACACTGCGGAGTTGTACTGATGAACTGATCAAATGCATGGCAGCACTGTATGATAGCACTGATGGAGTGGTAACATGAGCTATTTCTGATGGAGTGACACACTGAGGGGTAGTACTGATGAAGTCACAAAAACAGTGGAGTAGTGTAGGATTGTTGCAATACTTACCTTCAGCCGTAGCCGTGTGCGTGACTTTGGCGCCTTTGAGAGGGGGCGGGTTTAAAATGCGGGTTTTCTTCAGACTATTCAAATTTGAATTTGAACAGACTGTTTAGTTGCTGAAGAAAAATCGCTTCGACTGCCGTTTTATTAAGTTTATTAAAATTAGTGCGGGATAATTTAATGGCAGTCGTAAATTAAAAATCATCTTCTAATGCCATCAACGCCGACAATAGGATAGAAACATAGAAACATAGAAATTAGGTGCAGGAGTAGGCCATTCAGCCCTTCGAGCCTGCACCGCCATTCAATATGATCATGGCTGATCATCCAACTCAGTATCCCGTACCTGCCTTCTCTCCATACCCTCTGATCCCCTTAGCCACAAGGGCCACATCCAACTCACTCTTAAATATAGCCAATGAACTGGCCTCAACTACCCTCTGTGGCAGAGAGTTCCAGAGACTCACCACTCTCTGTGTGAAAAAAGTCTTTCTCATCTCGGTCTTAAAGGATTTCCCCCTTATCCTTAAGCTGTGACCCTTGTCCTGGACTTCCCCAACATCGGGAACAATCTTCCTGCATCTAGCCTGTCCAACCCTTAAGAATTTTGTAAGTTTCTATAAGATCCCCTCTTAATCTCCTAAATTCCAGAGAGTATAAACCGAGTCTATCCAGTCTTTCTTCATAAGACAGTCCTGACATCCCAGGAATCAGTCTGGTGAACCTTCTCTGCACTCCCTCTATGGCAATAATGTCCTTCCTCAGATTTGGACACCAAAACTGCACGCAATACTCCAGGTGTGGTCTCACCAAGACCCTGTACAACTGAAGTAGAACCTCCCTGCTCCTGTACTCAAATCCTTTTGCTATGAAAGCTAACATACCATTCGCTTTTTTCACTGCCTGCTGCACCTGCATGCCTACTTTCAATGACTGGTGTACCATGACACCCAGGTCTCGCTGCATCTCCCCTTTTCCTAATCGGCCACCATTTAAATAATAGTCTGCTTTCCTGTTTTTGCCACCAAGTGGATAACCTCACATTTATCCACATTATACTGCATCTGCCAAACATTTGCCCACTCACCCAGCCTATCCAAGTCACCTTGCAGTCTCCTAGCATCCTCCTCACAGCGAACACTGCCCCCCAGCTTAGTGTCATCCGCAAACTTGGAGATATTGCCTTCAATTCCCTCATCCAGATCATTACTATATATTGTAAAATAGCTGGGGTCCCAGCACTGAGCCCTGCGGTACCCCACTAGTTACTGCCTGCCATTGTGAAAAGGACCCGTTTACTCCTACTCTTTGCTTCCTGTTTGCCAGCCAGTTCTCTATCCACATCAATACTGAACCCCTAATACCGTATGCTTTATGTTTGTATACTAATCTCTTATGTGGGACCTTGTCGAAAGCCTTCTGGAAGTCCAGATATTACACATCCACTGGTTCTCCCTAATCCACGCTACTAGTTACATCCTCGAAAAATTCCACAAGATTCGTCAGACATGATTTACCTTTTGTAAATCCATGCTGACTTTGTCCAATGATTTCACCACTTTCCAAATGTGCTGCTATCCCATCTTTAATAACTGACTCTAGCAGTTTCCCCACTACCGATGTTAGACTAACTGGTCTGTAATTCCCCGTTTTCTCTCTCCCTCCCTTCTTAAAAAGAGGGGTTACATTTGCTACCCGCCAATCCTCAGGAACTACTCCAGAATCTAAAGAGTTTTGAAAGATTATCACTAATGCATCCACTATTTCCTGAGCTACTTCCTTAAGTACTCTGGGATGCAGCCTATCTGGCCCTGGGGATTTATCGGCCTTTAATCTATTCAATTTACCCAACACCACTTCCCGACTGACCTGGATTTCACTCAATTCCTCCTTTGACCCACAGTCCCCTGCTATTTCAGGCAGATTATTTATGTCTTCCTTAGTGAAGACGGAACCAAAGTAGTTATTCAATTGGTCCGCCATATCCTGGTTCCCCATGATCAACTCACCTGTTTCTGACTGCAAGGGACCTACATTTGTTTTAACTAACCTCTTTCTCTTCACATATCTATAAAAACTTTTGCTGTCAGTTTTTATGTTCCCTGCCAGTTTTCTTTCATAATCTATTTTTCCTTTCCTAATTAAGCCCTTTGTCCTCCTCTGCTGGTCTCTGAAATTTCTCCCAGTCCTCTGGTATGCTGCTTTTTCTGGCTACTTTGGTACGCATCATCCTTTGCTTTGATACTATCCCTGATTTCCCTTGTTATCCACGGATGCACTACCTTCCCCGATTTATTCTTTTGCCAAACTGGGATGAACAATTTTTGTAGTTCATCCATGCAGTCTTTTAAATGTCTTCCATTGTATATCCACCGTCAACCCTTTTAGAATTAATTGCCAGTCAATCTTGGCCAATTCACGTCTCATACCCTCAAAGTTACCTTTCTTGAAGTTCAGAACCATTGTTTCTGAATTAACAATGTCACTCTCCATCCTAATGAAGAACTCAACCATATTATGGTCACTCTTGCCCAAGGGGGCACGTACAACAAGACGGCTAATTACCCCTTCCTCATTACTCAAAACCCAGTCTAAAATAGCCTGCTCTCTCGTTGGTTCCTCTACATGTTGATTTAGATAACTATCCCGCATACATTCCAAAAAATCCTCTTCCTCAGCACCCCTGCCAATTTGATTAACCCAATCTATATGTAGATTGAAGTCACCCATTATAACTGTTTTGCCTTTGTCGCACGCATTTCTAATTTCCTGTTTGATACCATCCCCAACTTCTCTGCTACTGTTAGGTGGCCTGTACACAACACCCACCAGCGTTTTTCTGCCCCTTAGTGTTTTGTAGCTCTACCCATACCGATTCCACATCCTCCAAGCTAATGTCCTTCCTTTCCATTGCTTTAATCTCCTCTCTAACCAGCAACGCTACCCCACCTCCTTTTCCTTTCTCTCTATCCCTCCTGAATATTGAATATCCCTGGATGTTCAGCTCCCAGCCTACGTCACCCTGGAGCCATGTCTCCGTGATCCCAACTATATCATAATCATTAATATCTATCTGCACGTTCAACTCGTCCACCTTATTACGAATACTCCTTGCATTGAGACACAAAGCCTTCAGGCTTGTCTTTACAACGCATTTACCGCTTATACAATTTTGCTGAAAAGTGGCCCTTTTTGATTTTTGCCCTGGTTTTGTCTGCCTGCCACTTTTACCTTTCACCTTGCTACCTAATGCTTCTACCCTCATTTTACACCCTCCTGCCTCTCTGCTCTTGTACCCATCCCCCTGCCACATTAGTTTAAATCCTCCCCGACAGCACTAGCAAACACTCCCCCAAGAACATTGGTTCCATTCCATTCCAGGTGCAAACCGTCCTGTTTGTACCGGTCCCACCTCCCCCAGAACTGGTCCCAGTGCCCTAAAAATTTGAATCCCTCCCCTTGCACCACTTTTCAAGCCACGTATTCATTTGCATTATCCTCCTATTTCTACTCTGACTGGCCCGTGGTACTGGTAGTAATCCGGAGATTACTACCTTTGAGGTCCTACTTTTAAGTTTATCTCCTAGCTCCTTAAATTCACCATGTAGGACCTCATCCCTTTTTTGACCTATATTGTTGGTGCCAACATGCACCACGACAACTGGCTGTTCACCCTCCCCCTCCAGAATGTTCTGCAGCCGTTCAGTGACATCCCTGACCTTTGCACCAGGGAGGCAACATACCATCCTGGAGTCTCGTTTGCGGCCGCAGAAACGCCTATCTATTCCCCTGACAATTGAATCCCCTATTACTATTGCCCTTCCCCTCTTTTTTCCCCCCTCATGTGCTGCAGAGCCACCCATGGTGCCATGAACCTGGCTGCTGCTGCATTCCCCTGATGAGCCATCTCCCTCAACAGTATCCAAAATGGTATACCTGTTTAGGAGGGAGATGACCGCAGGGGACTCCTGCACTACCTGCCTACTGCTTTGCTGGCTATTGGCCACCCGTTCCGTTCTTGTCCTCCTACCTTTTGCCTGCGGTGTGACCAACTCACTGTACGTGCTATCCACGACTTTCTCCGCATCGTGGATGCTCCAGTATGAATCCAGCCGCAGTTCCAATCGTTCAATGCGGTCTGCCAGGAGCTGCAGCTGGACACACTTCGTGCAAACGTAGTCACCAGGGACACCGACCATCTCCCTGATCTCCCACATGTTGCAGGCTGAACAAACCATGGGGCCAATCTCTACTGCCATACCTTACTCCCAAATTACGGTCGGGTGTCGCTCCTCCCCCTCCTTCACTTCCAACGGCTCCTGTGGGCCTCTCCTGATGGATCCCATGTAAGAGACAAGGCAAGGTACACAGTTTATTTTTTCATATAAGCCTGTTTCTTAGGATGCCTTTAATCAACATTTCACATTGGGAAAAGGTGACTTAGGACCCATACGAACTGACAGTATTTTTCCTGCCGATATGGGGTTTCAATTCACCGCAACCGCAACGTTCCAATTGATCGTGATCCACAAAAATCCACTCGCAAGATGATTAAAATGCCCATTAGTTTACGGGAATTAAACATTCCTTTCATTTGGCCTATAAATTAATGACAATGAGATTTAAAAATCATGTTATATTGTGAATTCTTGTGTGAATGTTATTTGGACACTTAGGCTTTTTAAAAATGTTAACCTTTTCTTAAGAAATGGATAGATATTTAGATCTAGGAATTGAATTTTGTAATTAGCTACAATTAGGTAACTAACTAATTATATGATTTAATTTCAGGTCATCCAAGTAAGATTGTTTCATATTTGTTTCAGAATGCTTCAATCTATAATAACTGAAAATATCAATCAATTCCCTTATTTTTTTTAGAAAGGTATGGGCTTTTGACTATCATTGATCACAGCTTTTGTGTTAAGTCAATGGAGAAGCAATAGGGAACAAGATGCTAATTTCTGAGTATGAAAATGGCCATAACTTTTTTAATACTGAAGATATGAAAGTGAATTAGGTATCAAATTAAACTTCTTTTTATGTTTTATCTGATGGGATAAACTGCAGACGTGATTTTTTAAATCTGAAAATTTTGTAACATTGCTTGGTAGTGCTGATGAAGTCAGGTAGTGCTGATGAAGTGGGGTAGTGCTGATGAAGTGACACACTTTGGTGAAGTATTTATCGAGTGAAATTCAGAGGTAGCATTTTTCGAATGACACATGGGGTGGGGTAGTACTGATGAAGTAATACACTGTGTGGTAGTACAGATAGAATGACACACTGTGGGGCAGTACTGATGGAGTGACACACTGAGTGGGAGATTTAATGGAGGGACACACTGTGGGGTAGTACAGATTGAGTGGCACGCTATGGTGAATGTCTGATGGGGTGACACGTGGCATGGTACTCATGTAGTGTCACCAGTGTGCAGTAGAACTAATGAAGTGATAAAATGTATGGTAGCACCAGTGGAGTGCAACACTTTAGAGTAATCATGATGGGGTGAGATACTTCGCCGTGGTACTGATGGAGTGACACACTGTGGAGTAGTACTGATTGAGTGACATAATCTGGGTAGTATTTATAGTGACAGATTTTCATATCGTTATAAGCATTATTTCCTTTAGTCACTACTAGACTAAGTGGGACGCATTGGATCCCAGCATCACATGGGAGAGCTGGTCACCAACGCAATATTCTACCTCTCCACCAATTCCAGTATTGCTCGCCAGTGGGAGGGGGGGGGGGCATTCTGTTGCGCTAGTATAGGTCTTGCGGGCCGAAGGTACTGCATTCCCGAGAGCTAGTATAGACATTTTGGGCCGAATAGATTCTTGGGCTCGAAGCCAAATGTTGCAACGATTTTAAAAGCCAAGCTAAAGCAAACAAATTGGCCGCACCACCTGCCAACCAAAATCCAATTTGTGAGCACAAACTTTTTAAAAAGGCAAGGCAAAGAATTAGGCCGCAGACACCTGACTACCAAAATCCATTTTTTGAACACAAACTCTTGAAAAAGGCGAGTCAAACAATGGGAAGCAGCCACCTTACGAACTAAATCCATTTTGTGAACAAAAACTCTTGAAAAAGGTGAGGCAAACAATTAGGCCGCAGCCACCTCACAACCTAAATCCATTATGTGAACACAAATTCTTTAAAAAGGCAAGGCAAACAATTGGGCCGCAGCCACCTGAAAACAAAATCCATTTTGTCAACACAAACTCTTGAAAAAGGCAAGGTAAACAATTGGGCCGCAGGAACCTGACAAAGTAAACCCATTTTGTGAACACAAACTTTTAGAAAAGGCGAGGCAAAAAAAAAAATCGGGTCACATCCACCTGACTACCAAAATCCATTTTGTGAACACAAACTTTTTAAAAAGGCGAGGCAAACAATTAGGCCGCAGGAACCTGACAACCTAAATCCATTCTGTGAACACAAACTCTTGAAAAAGGCGAGGCAAAGAATTGGGCCGCAGACACCTTAGAACCAAAATCCATTTTGATTTTCATATCGTTTCAAGAATTCTTTCCTTTAGTCACTACTAGACTAAGAGGGACACATTGGATCCCAGCATCACATGAGGGGGGCTGGTCACCAAAGCAATATTCCACCTCTCCACCAATTCCAATATTCCTCGCCAATGGTGGTTCTGTTGCACTAGTATAGATGTTGCGGGCCGAAGGTACTGCGTTCCAGAGGGCTAGTATAGACATTGTGGGCCAAATGGATTCTTGGGCTGGAAACCATTTGGCCGCAGTCACCTGACTACCAAAATCCATTTTGTGAACACAATCCCTTTAAAAAGGTGAGGCAAACAATTTGTCCCTAGCCACCTGGCAACCAAAATTCATTTTGTGAACACAGACAATTGAAAAAGGCGAGGCAATCAATTGGGCCGCAGCCGTCTGACAACCTAAATCGAATTTTGTGAACACAAGCTCGCGAAAAAGGCGAGGCAAACAATTGGGTCGCAGCCACCTGACAACCTAAATCCATTTTGTGAAAACAATCTGTTTAAAAAGGCGAGACATACAATTTGGCCTCAGCCACTTGGGCAGCAAGCAGCCACCTGACAACCAAAATTCATTTTGTGAACACCAACTTTGTAAAAAGGCGAGGCAAACAATTGGGCCGCAGCCACCTGACAACCAAAATCCATTTTTTGAACAAAAACTCTTTAAAAAGGCGAGGCAAACAATTTGGCCGCAGCCACCTGACAACCAAAATCCATTTTGTGAACACAAACTCTTGAAAAAGGACGAGGCAAACAATTGGGCCACAGCCACCTGACGACCAAAATCCATTTTGTGAACACAAGTTTATTTAAAAGGCGAGGCAAACACTTGGGCAGCAAGCAGCCACCTTACATCCAAAATTCATTTTGTGAACACAAACTTTTTTAAAAAAAAAGGCGAGGTGAACAATTGTGCAGCAAGCAGCCACCTGACAACCAAAATTCATTTTGTGAACACAAACCTTGTAAAAAAGGCGAGGCAAACAATTGGGCCGCAGCCACCTGACAACCAAAATCCATTTTTGTGAACACAACTCTTGAAAAAAGGACGAGGCAAACAATTGGGCCACAGCCACCTGACGACCAAAATCCATTTTGTGAACACAAGTTTATTTAAAAGGCGAGGCAAACACTTGGGCAGCAAGCAGCCACCTTACATCCAAAATTCATTTTGTGAACACAAACTTTTTTAAAAAAAAGGCGAGGTGAACAATTGTGCAGCAAGCAGCCACCTGACAACCAAAATTCATTTTGTGAACACAAACCTTGTAAAAAAGGCGAGGCAAACAATTGGGCCGCAGCCACCTGACAACCAAATTCCATTTTGTGAACAAAAACTCTTTAAAAAGGCGAGGCAAACACTTGGGCAGCAAGCAGCCACCTGACATCCAAAATTCATTTTGTGAACACAAACTTTTTTTTTTTAAAAAGGCGAGGTAAACAATTGGGCAGCAAGCAAAATCCATTTTGTGAACAACAACTTTGTAAAAAGGCAAGGCAAACAATTGAGCCGCTGGGACCCGACAACCATTATCCATTTTGTTAACGCAAACTCTTTAAAAAAGGCGATACCATTTAAATTAAAGAATACCATAGCAGATAAAGAGGGGAGGTACTTAATAGTCACGGGAGAAATTCATTCTACTCCACTTACTTTGATAAATATTTATGCTCCTAATTTTGACAACCCCCAATTCTTTAGTAAAATTCTGAATACAATTTCAGAACTTAACTATCAAAAAGTGATAAAAGGGGGAGATTTGAATTGTGTTTTAGATCCATTTCTGGATAAATCAGCAAAACAAGAAAGGATTAACATAAAATCTAAAACTAGTGAACTCCTAAATACATACATGAAAAATACCAACATAATGGTATGGAGGATCGCTAACCGAATAGGTAGGGAATATTCATTTTATTCAACGGTACATAAAACATATTCATGTATTGATTATTTCTTAGTGGACACAAAATTAATTCCATATACATATAATTCTAAATATCATAATAGTATTATTTCTGATCATTCCCCGTTAACTTTTTTTTTAAATTAGAAGGAATGCCTGATAAAAATCGTTCTGGAGGTTTAACCCCCAAATCTTAAATAACTTTCAAGGTTGCACATATTTAAAAGAGCAGATGATATTCTTCTTTGAGACAAATGATACACCAGGCACTTCACCTTCCTTATTATGGGAAACTTTTAAGGCATTTATTAGAGGAACTATAATTTCATATCAAGCTTTCCAAGATAAAAAGAATAACACTGAACAATTGCACTTAGAACAAGAAATTAGACAATTAGATTTAGAAAATGCCAAAGAACCAACTATAGATAAACATAGTAAGATAACAATACTAAAATATAAATTAAATAACATTTTAACTGCCAGAATAATAAGATTATTTCAAATTACAAAACAAGAAAATTTTGAATTTGGTGATAAAGCACATAAACTCTTAGCTCGCCAACTGAAAATAAGGGAAACAGAAAATACAATTACTAAAATTAAATCAGACAAAGGGGAATTACTAACACTACCTAAAGATATTAATAAAAGATTTGCTCAATTTTATCAAAATGTATATACATCGAAAGCCTCTGCAAATAATACTAAAATTACAAACATCTTAGACAATTGTAATCTTCCAAAATTAAATATGGTGGAACAAGAGGGATTAGGAGCTCAGATTACACTACAGGAAATAGAAGAAACAATAAATTTGTTGAAGAATGGCAAAACGCCAGGACGACATGGCTTTAGTAATGAATTCTATAAAAGATTCTACGAGATAATTTCTCCACGCCTGCAAGATTTATATATACACGCTTTTAAAGAAAATAAATTACCTGAAACACTGAGTCAACAATTACACTTATACCAAAAAAGGGTAAATATCTAGGCTCATATAGAGCCATAGCACTCTTAAATACAGATCAAAAAATATTAGCAAAGACCCTAGCGGGAAGATTGAATAAATATGTTAGCAAACTAATAAACCCGGACCAAAGAGGGTTTATACCAAAGAGATACTCATTTAACAATTTGAGACGGCTGTTTAACATAATGTACTCACATAATAACCATATGACCATATAACAATTACAGCACGGAAACAGGCCCTCTCGGCCCTTCCAGTCCATGCCGACCATTTGTTTTCCCCTAGTCCCATCTACCTGCACGCAGATCCATACCCCTCCATTCCCTTCCCGTCCATATACCTATCCACTTTACTTTTAAATGTTAAAATCGATCCTGCCTCCACCACTTCTGCTGGAACCTCATTCCACATGGCCACCACCCTCTGAGTAAAGAAGATCCCCCTCACGTTACCCCAAAACCTCTGTCCCTTAATTCTCATGTCATGCCCTCTTGTTTGAATCTTCCCTACCCTCAATGGGAAAAGCTTATCCACGTCAACTCTGTCTATCCCTTTCATCATTTTAAAGACCTCAATCAAGTCCCCCCTTAACCTTCTGCGCTCCAAAGAATAAAGACCTAACTTGTTCAAACCTTTCTCTGTAACATAGTTGCTGGAACCCTGGCAACATTCTAGTAAATCTCCTCTGTACTCTCTCTATTTTGTTGACATCCTTCCTATAATTAGGCGACCAAAATTGTACACCATACTCCAGAATTGGTCTTACCAATGCCTTGTACAATTTTAACATTACTTCCCTACTCCTATATTCAATGCTCTGATTTATAAAGGCCAGCACACCAAAGGCTTTCTTTACCAACCCTATCTACATGCGATTCCACCTTCAGGGAACTATGCACAGTTATTCCTAGATCCCTCTGTTCCACAGCATTCCTCAATTCCCTACCATTTACCATGTACGTCCTATTTTGATTTGTCCTGCCAAGATGTAGCACTTCACACTTATCAGCATTAAACTCCATCTGCCATCTTTCAGCCCACTTTTCCAAATGGCCGAAATCTCTCTGTAGACTTTGAAAATCTACTTCATTATCCACAACACCACCTATCTTAGTATCATCTGCATACTTACTTATCCAATTTTCCACCCCATCATCCAGATCATTGATGTACATGACAAACAACAGTGGACCCAACACAGATCCCTGAGGCACCCACTGGTCACCGGCTTCCAACCTGACAAACAGCCATCCACCATTACTCTCTGACATCTCCCATTCAGCCACTGTTGAATCCATCTTGCTACTCCGCCATTAACACCCAAAGATTGAACCTTCTTAACCAACCTTCCATGGGGGAACCTTGTCAAAGGCCTTATGAAATCCATATAGACAACATCCACTGCTTTACCCTCATCAATTTCCCTAGTTACCGCTTCAAAAAATTCAAGAAGGTTTGTCAAACATGACCTTCCAGGCACAAATCCATGTTGACTGTTCCTGATCAGACCCTATTTATCCAGATGCTTATATATATTATCTCTAAGTATCCTTTCCATTAATTTGCCCACCACTGACGTCAAACTAATAGGTCTATCTAAATGCGATAAGAATGATCATCGTACCACAAATACTGTACCTTTTTCAATCAATACCAATATATTTACCAAAAAAATTCTTTAAAAAACTAGATTCTGATAATATAAACTTCATATGGGATTATAAATCACACAGAATTCATAGAAAAACTTGTGTAAATCTAAAGAATCAGGGGTACTGACACTCCCTAACTTATTGTATTACTATGGAATGAATATAAAAATATGGAATGAAGTTCTGCCCAACAGGTAGATTAGATAAGAATGGAGAAAGAGGATTGTTTTACAAGAAACTCACTTAAAAAAAACGCCGAATATAGGTTGAAAGCTAAATGATAAAATGTATCACTCTTCTTTCACACATCAATCAAGAGGCGTAGCAATATTATTTCGTAAGGGTACTTTATTTAAGCATACATCAACTATAACTGATAAAGATGGCAGATACATTATTGTGATAGGAGAATTAAACACAGAAAAAATGATTCTTGTTAATATATATGGACCAAATTTTGATAGCCCATTGTTTTTTAAGAAAGTACTTAACAATATTCCGGAATTAACACAATATAATTTAATAATTGGAGGAGATTTTAATTGCACACTAGACCCCTACTTAGATAGATCTACAAAGCAAAGAAAAACTAAATCACACTCCAGTGACTTATTAAACGCATATATGCAAACGACTAACATTAAAGATGTTTGGAGAACAGAAAACCCTACTGGACGAGAATACTCTTTTTACTCGCCAGTACATAAAACCTATTCAAGAATAGATTATTTTTTGGTGGACGCAAAACTTATTTCACTCACTTATGAATCCAAATATCATAATATTATAATTTCAGATCATGCGCCATTAACATTTAAGATTAAAATAAATGGTAAAACAGAAAAATCAGGACAGTGGAAATTTAACCCACAAATGATAAAAAATAAAACTACTCAGGAATATATCACAACTCAAATTATGATTTTTTTTTAAACAAATGATCAACCAGAAATATCTTGCTCATTATGGGAAACATTCAAAGCATATCTCCGGGGAATCATGATCTCTTCACAAGCATTCCATAATAAAAAGATTCGGAAGGAACAACAAGATTTGGAAAGGAAGATTAAACAATTAGATATACAGAATGCAACAAAACCAGATATAATATTACACAATAAAATTGCAGCACTGAAATATAAATTAAATAAAATATATACAGATCAAGTTGTAAAACTTTATCAACATACAAACAATTACAGTTCGAATTTGGAGATAAACCCCCAAAAATTATTGGCTCGACAATTAAGGAAAAATGGAAGCTGAAAAAATTATCCATAGGATTAAATCACATAACGGCGAATTGTTAATACAACCCAAAGATATTAATGAAAGATTTATGCAATATTATAAAAACTTATACACTGCTTAAAAACAACAGTAAATAAAACAGAAATAGAAGCATTTTAAAAACAATGTAACCTGAAAGGGTTGGATTTACAAAATAGAGAATTACTAAATGCTGATATCTCAACAAAAGAAATCCAAGAATCTATTAGATCATTAAAAAATGGTAAAACACCGGGACCAGATGGTATAGGTTCGGAATTTTATAAAATATTTCATGATCATATGGTTCCACGTTTGAAATCATTATATGAACAGATATACACACAGCAGAAATTACCAGAAACGTTGAATGAATCTATTATAACACTTATACCTAAAATAAATAAAGACTTGGATGAACCAGGATCATTTAGAGCAATAGCTCTATTAAATATTGATCAAAAGATATTAACAAAAATACTAGCACAAAGGCTAAGTTCAGTTGTCAACGAATTAATCCATCCCGATCAAACAGAATTTATACCAAAAAGATATTCCTCATATAATCTAAGACGGTTATTCAATATTATATATTTGAAAAGAAGTAATAAAAAAGACTTAGTAGTCATTTCGCTTGACGCAGAAAAAGCTTTTGATCAAGTGGAATGGCCTTACCTATTTTCGGTTATGGAAGCTTTCAAATTGGGAGAGAAGTTTACTACTTGGATTAAATTGTTATATACAAATCCGACAGCTAGAATAACAACAAACCGAATGTTATCAACTAAATTCAATTTATCTCGAGGTTGTAGACTAGGTTGCCCTTTATCACCTTTATTGTTTGCACTCGCAATAGAACCTCTCGCCCAGAGGGTGAGATTACATCCGGAAATACATGGATATGATACTAGAGACACTAAAAATAAAATCTCCTTATATGCGGATGATGTATTACTTTATATCACTGAACCAGAAACAAGTATCCAAAATTTGTTAAAACTAATAACGGAATTCGGATCTTTCTCAGGATACAGTATTAATTGGAATAAAAGTGAACTCATGCCAATAACGGTGAATAACTTACATATATTACAACAATTCCCTTTTAAGATAACAAACGAAAATATTAAATATCTTGGGATTTTCGTTACAAAAAGATTCGACTCTTTATTTAAATTTAACTTCCCCCCATTATTGAATAAATTAAATAAGAATATTTTATACTGGAAAAGCTTACCTATTTCAATGTTAGGTAAAATTAATACAATAAAAATGATCTTTCTCCCATAATTACTATATCTATTTCAATTAATTCCGATATATCTCCCAATTTTTTTTTCAAAAAGGTAGATTCCCTAATTACTAACTTTATCTGGGATTATAAGAGCCATAGAATAAATAAAAAACACTTATGTAAACCCAAAATAAATGGAGGATTAGCACTACCAAATTTTATGTTTTATTACTGGGCAGTCAATATTAAAAATATGAATTTTTGGCTAGAAGAAATAGATAATAAACCAAATTGGTTAAATATGGAAAAAGAAGATTGTTCTCCATTTGAAATTAGCTCTATAAAATTTGCTAACACTAACTTAGCTAAGAAATTTATAGTGAAAAATCCGATAATAGAAAACGGAATCCGCATCTGGAAACAAATAAAGAAAACATTAATACTAAAATCTATACCATTATGTCTTACCATCGCCAATAATGTTACGTTCAAACCTTCAACGATGGATAAGGCTTTTTTACAATGGAAAAATAAGGGAATTACTAAGATGGGTGATCTTTTATAAGGAAAAACTCTTTCCTTTCATTTCAAGAGTTACAACAAACTTATGGACTACACAATAAAGAATATTTTAGATATTTACAAATCAGAAATTATGTTTCTGCAAATACACAAGAACTTAGAAATAGAAAGACAGAAATTTTAGATGAATGCTTGAATAAACATCCAAATACGGAAAAAATGATATGATATATATACAATATTCTATTGGAAAGTGACGTTCCATCAACAGAAATATATAGACAGTCTTGGGAAAATGAATTAGGCCAAATTATAAGGCCAGAAATATGGGATGAAAGTTTACAACATATACATCATTGCTCGTTAAATGCTAAACATTCCCTTATACAGTTTAAAATACTACATAGATTACATTATTACAAATCTAAATTACATAACATATTTCCAAAAGTATCCCCTATATGTGATAAATGTCAAAACTCAGAAGCAAATTTATCACATTCATTCACTAACTGTATAAAAATTGCAAAATACTGGAATGAAATATTTAAGATAATTTCGAATGTTGTCAATATAACTTTGACTCCTGATCCAAAGTTAATAATACTTGGAATACTAGAAACAGACCAACCAATAACAATGAACCAAAGAATTTTTATCGACTATGGTTTAATAATTGGGAAAAAATTTATACTAACATTTTGGAAAGGCCCTACATCCCCAACAATCAAAATGTGGAACACAGAAATGTCGGAGACACTTCATCTGGAGAGATTGAGGCTTGTCCTAATGGACAGGTTAGATCTCTTCAGAAAGATTTGGTCTCCATATATTTAATATTTACAGGGTCATAATGGTTCGGCACGAGGGCTTGACTGAGACCTGAATATTTGAATGGATGAAGAAATATATATAATAAATCATGAATATATCTCCAAGGACGGATTAATGATTAATACTCCATTCTCCATCAAACTTTTCACACTTTTTTTTCTCTATTTTTTCATACTTTTATAAAAAATTAGAAAAATGTATAGAAACACATAATCTTAAATTTTTTATATCAATACGAATATAAATATTACTAATATCATGAAAGTATTATTAGTATCATGTATTTTCAATTATATAAAATATATAATTTTAAATTTTAAAATCAATGATAATACAAATATTATTAACAGTGTGAAAATATAATTAATATCATGAAGGTGTTACTAGTATTATGTATTTTCAATTATATAAAATATGGTCTTAAATTTCAAAATCAATGACAATACAAATATTATCAACAGTACGAATATATCACTAATATTATGAATGTATTACTAGTACCAAGTATTTTCAATTATATAAAATATATAGTCTTAAAATTTATAATTCAATGATAATACAAATATTATTAACAGTACGAATATATCATTAATATCATGTATTTTCATCATTGCAAAATAATGTACTTTGTTATTATTATGTTTCTATAATAAAAATATTTAACAAAGAAAGAGGATTGTTCCCCTTATAACATAGGAGCAATCCTTCTTTCCCCGATGAAACTGAACAATATAATATAAGAAAAATCAAATTATTCACAGTATAAAAGGAATTTGTAAACAAATAAAATTAACTTTAAAATCAAGAAAACTATCGCTTATTTCTCCAATAACTAATAATCATTAAAAAGCCGAGGCAAACAATTGGGCTGGAGCCACCTGACAACCAAAATTCATTTTGTGAACACCCAACTCTTAAAAAATGCGAGGCAAACAATTGGGCCCCAGCTACCTGACAACCAAAATCCATTTTGTGAACACAAACTCTTTAAAAAGGCGAGGCAAACAATTGGGCCGCAGCCACCTGACAATGTAAATCCATTTTGTGAACACAAACTCTTGAAATATGCGAGGCAAACAATTGGGCCGCAGCCACCTGACAACTTAAATTCATTTTGTGAAGATAAACTCTTGAACAAGGCGAGGCAAACAATTGGGCCCCATCCACCCTACAACCTAAATCCATTTTCTGAACACAATTTCTTGAAAAAGGCGAGGCAAACAATTGAGCCGCAGCCAACTGACAACTTAAATCCATTTTGTGCACACCAACTCATGCAAAAGGCGAGGCAAACAATTGGGCCGCAGCCACCAGACAACCATATAACCCTATAACCATATAACAATTACAGCATGGAAACAGGCCCTCTCGGCCCTTCCAGTCCGTGCCGACCATTTGTTCTCCCCTAGTCCCATTTACCTGCTCCATTCCCTCCATACCCCTCCATTCCCTTCACGTCCATATACCTATCCACTTTACTTTTAAATGTTAAAATCGATCCTGCCTCCACCACTTCTGCTGGAAGCTCATTCCACACAGCCACCACCCTCTGAGTAAAGAAGTTCCCCCTCACGTTACCCCTAAACTTCCGTACCTTAATTCTCATGTCATGCCCTCTTGTTTGAATCTTCCCTACCCTCAATGGGAAAAACGTATCCACGTCAACTCTGTCTATCCCTTTCATCATTTTGAAGACCTCAATCAAGTCCCCCCTTAACCTTCTGCGCTCCAAAGAATAAAGACCTAACTTGTTCAACCTTTCTCTGTAACAGAGTTGCTGGAACCCTGGCAACATTCTAATAAATCTCCTCTGTACTCTCCCTATTTTGCTGATATCCTTCCTATAATTAGGCGACCAAAATTGTACACCATACTCCAGAATTGGTCTTACCAATGCCTTGTACAATTTTAACATTACTTCCCTACTCCTATATTCAATGCTCTGATTTATAAAGGCCAGCACACCAAAAGCTTTCTTTACCACCCTATCTACATGCGATTCCACCTTCAGGGAACTATGCACAGTTATTCCTAGATCCCTCTGTTCCATAGCATTCCTCAATTCCTACCATTTACCATGTACGTCCTATTTTGATTTGTCCTGCCAAGATGTAGCACTTCACACTTAACAGCATTAAACTCCATCTGCCATTTTCAGCCCACTTTTCCAAATGGCCCAAATCTCTCTGTAGATTTTGAAATCTACTTCATTATCCACAACACCACCTATCTTAGTATCATCTGCATACTTACTTATCCAATTTTCCACCCCATCATCCAGATCATTGATGTACATGACAAACAACAGTGGACCCAACACAGATCCCTGAGGCACCCACTGGTCACCGGCTTCCAACCTGACAAACAGCCATCCACCATTACTCTCTGACATCTCCCATTCAGCCACTGTTGAATCCATCTTGCTACTCCGCCATTAACACCCAAAGATGGAACCTTCTTAACCAACCTTCCATGGGGAACCTTGTCAAAGGCCTTACTGAAATCCATATAGACAACATCCACTGCTTCACCCTCATCAATTTCCCTAGTTACCGCTTCAAAAAATTCAAGAAGGTTTGTCAAACATGACCTTCCAGGCACAAATCCATGTTGACTGTTCCTGATCAGACCCTGTTTATCCAGATGCTTATATATATTATCTCTAAGTATTCTTTCCATTAATTTGCCCACCACTGACATCAAACTAATAGGTCTATAATTGCTAGGTTTATTCTTTGAACCCTCTTTAAACAATGGAACAACATGCGCAGTACGCCAATCCTCCAGCACTATTCCCGTTTCTAATGACTAACCAAAATTAATTTTGTGAATACAAACTTTTTAAAAAGGCGAGGCAAACTATTGGGCCGCAGCCACCTGACAACCTTAATCCATTTTGAGAACTTAAACTCTTGAAAAAGCCAAGGCAAACAATTAGGCCCCATCGACCCTACAACCTAAATCCATTTTGTGAACACAAACTCTTTAAAAAGGCGAGGCAAACAATTGGGCCGCAGCCACCTGACAACCAAAATCTATTTGGTGAACACCAACTCTTGAAAAAGGTGAGGCACACAATTGGGCCGCAGCCACCCGACAACGTAAATCAATTTTGTGAACAAAAACTCTTCAAAATGGCGAGGTAAACAATTGGGCCGCAGCCACATGACAACCAAATTCATTTGTGAACATAGATTCTTCAAAAAGGCGAGGCAAACAATTGGGCCGCAGCCACCTGACAACCAAAATTCATTTTGTGAATACTAACTTTTTAAAAGGGCAAAGCAAACAATTGGGCCGCAGACTCTTGACAACCAAAATCCATTTTGTGAACACAAACTCTTTAAAAAGGCAAGGCAAACAATTGGGACCTAGCCACCTGACAACCAAAATACATTTTGTGAACACATACTCTTGAAAAAGACGAGGCAAACAATAGAGCCACAGCCACCTGACAACTTAAATCCATTTTGTGAACATAAACCATTTAAAAAGCGAAGGCAAACAATTGGGCCACAGCCAGCTGACAATTAAAATCCATTTTGTGAGCACAAATGCTTGAAAAAGGTGAGGGAAACAATTGGGCCACAGCCACCTGACAACCTAAATCCATTTTGTGAACATAAACTCTTGAAAAAAGCCAGGCAAACATTTGGGTCGCAGTCACTTGACAACCAAGATCCATTTTGTGAACACAAACTCTTTAAAAAGGTGAGGCAAACAATTGGGCCGCAGCAACCTGAAAAACCAAAATCCATTTTGTGACCACAAACTCTTTAAAAAGGCGAGGCAAACAATTGGGCCCCATCCACCCTACAACCTAAATCCATTTCATGAACACAAACCCTTGAAAAAGGTGAGGCAAACAATTGGGCCACAGCCACCTCACAACCTAAATCGATTTTGTGAACACAAACTCTTGAAAAAGGCGAGGCAAACAATTGGGCTGCAGCCACCTGTCAACCAAAATCCAATTTGTGAACACAAACTCTTCAAAAAGGCGAGGCAAACAATTGGACCGCAGCCACATGACATACAAAATTAATTTTTTGAACATAGACTCTACAAAAAGGCGAGGCAAACAATTGGGCCGAAGCCACCTGACAACAAAAATTCATTTAGTGAATACAAACATTTTAAAAGAGCGAGACAAACAATTGGGCCACAGCCCCCTGACAACCTAAATCCATTTTGTGAACATAAACTCTTGAAAAAGGCGAGGCAAACAATTGGGCCACAGCCACCTCACAACCAAAATCGATTTTGTGAACACAAACTCTTGAAAAAGGCGAGGCAAACAATTGGGCTGCAGCCACCTGTCAACCGAAATCCAATTTGTGAACACAAACTCTTAAAAAAGGCGAGGCAAACAATTGAGCTGCAGCCACCTGACAACTTAAATCAATTTGGGCAAGACTGCTTTATCAAAGGGAGCTGAGGGAATGCTCTGTGTTCTGTTTCACAGAGACATGGTCACCCCCAGCTCCCCAGACTCAGCGGTCCTGCCTGAAGGGTTCCCCATCCACCGCATGGACTGTACACTGGCATCGGGGAAATGGAGAGGAGGGGCGTCTGCCTCATGGTCAACTGTGCGTGGTGCTCAGACGTGGCAGTCCTGTCCAACTCCTGCTCTCTGCATCTCGAACATCTGGCGGTGAAGTGCCGTCCCTTCTACCTTCCGAGGGAATTCACCTCCATCATCCCACCCCAGGCAGACGTCCATCCGGCAGTGGAGGAGCTGCACGCCGTGGTCAACAAACATCAGACGTCTTACCCCGAGGCTTTTTGCACCATTGCTGGGTACTTCAATAAGGCAAACCTCAAGAAATCGCTCCCTAACTTCCACCAACATGTCTCCTGCTGCACCAGGGGACCAAACATCCTCGATCACTGCTACACCACCATCAAGAATGCTTACCGCTCTATCCCTCGCCCTCACTTCGGTAAATCCGACCATACAGCGGTGCTGATTCTTCCTGCCTGCAGGCAGCAATTAAAGAGCGCACCCCCAGAGGTGAGGACAGTACAGAGCTGGTTGGAGGGTGGGGGGGGGGGGGCAGCGGAACAACTACAGGACTGTTTGGCATCTGTAGTCTGGGCAATGTTCAAGGACTCGGCAACGGACTTGAATGAATACGCCACAGTCGTTACAGACTTCATTAAGAAATGTGTGAAGGACTGCATCCCTACAAAAACCTTCCGAGTGTTTCCCAATCAGAAACCTTGCATGAACTCTGAGATCCGCACTCTTCTGAAGACCAGGCACCGGGCATTCAAGTGGTCTACACGAAGTCCAGATACGACCTTGGTAAGGCCATAAAAAAGGCCAAAAGGAAGTTCTGCTCCAAACTGGAGGATGAGACAGATGTTCAGCAGCTGTGGCAGGGACTGAATGCAATCACCTCCTACAAGGCGAAACCAGGAGGCAGCGCGGATGTCGGCGATACATCACTCCCTGATGAGCGCAATGAATTTTACGCACTCTTTGATAGGGAGAACACCGATGTGCCTTCCCGAGCCCCCATTCGCTGTGATGGTATTTCAGTCTCAGTCAAAGAGGCCGATGTCAGGAAATCCTTCAGAGGGGTGAACCCCGAAAAGCATCTGGACCTGATGACATACCTGGTCGTGTTTTAAAAACCTGTGCGTACCAACCGGTTGGAGTTTTTATAGACATTTTCCACCTGTCACTTCTGAGGTCTGAGGTTCCCACCTGCCTCAAAAGGGCATCAATTATACCAGTGCCCAAGAAGGGCAAGGTGACGTGCCTCAATGACTATCGACCTGTGGCACTAATGCCTGTGGTGATGAAGTGCTTCAAGAGGTTGATCATGGCGCAAATCAACTCCTACCTTGACAAAAACCTTGACCCACTGCAGTTCGCTTACCGCCACAACAGATCAACGGTGGATGCGATCTCGCTGGTCCTCCACTCCGCTCTGGACCACTTGGACAACAAAAACTCATATGTCAGGCTGTTATTCATTGACTACAGCTCGGCATTTAACACAATCATCCCCTCCAAGCTGGTTACCAAACTCGCAGAACTGGGTCTCTGTGCAACCCTCTGCAATTGGATCCTTGACTTTCTCATTCACAGACCACAGTCTGTTCGTATTGGTGGAAATGTGTCAGACTCAATAACAATCAGCACGGAAGCACCTCAAGGCTGCATGCTCAGCCCCTGCTGTACTCACTCTGTACTCATGACTGCGTAGCCTGTCACAGTGCGAACTCCATCATCAAGTTCGCTGACGACACCACTGTTGTGGGACGTATCACTGATGGGGATGAGTCGGAGTACAGAAGAGAGATCGAGTGACTGTCCATATGGTGCCAGCACAATAACCTGGCCCTCAACACCAGCAAAACCAAGGATCTGATTGTGGACTTTGGAAGGAATAGGATGGGGACCCACAGTCCTGTTTATATCAATGGGTCGATGGTTGAAAGGGTCAAGAGCTTCAAATTCCTGGGCGTGCACATCTGTGAAGATCTTTCCTGGTCCGAGTACACAGATGCAATTATTAAGAAAGCTCATCAGCGCCTCTACTTCCTGAGAAGATTACGGAGAGTCAAGGAGGACTCTCTCTAACTTCTACAGGTGCACAGTAGAGAGCTTGCTGACTGGTTGCATCATGGCTTGGTTTGGCAACTTGAGTGCTGTGGAGAGGAAAAGACTACAAAAAGTAGTAAACACTGCCCAGTCCATCATCGGCTCTGACCTTCCTTCCATCAAGGGGATCTACCACAGCTGCTGCCTCAAAAAGTCTGGCAGCATCATCAAGGACCCACACCACCCTGGCCACACACTCATCTACCTGCTACCTTTGGGTAGAAGGTACAGGAGCCTGAGAACTGCAACAACCCGGTTCAGGAATAGCTACTTCCCCACCGCCATCAGGCTATTAAACCTGGCCCGGACAAAACTCTGAACATTAATGCCCTCCATCTGTTATTTGCACTTTTTTAATTAATGTGCGTATTTAAGTATATAACTGTAGTCAATGCCTACAATGTTCTGTTGTGCTATGCAAAGAAAGAATTTCATTGTCCACACATGACAATAAACTCTTTTGACTTTGATATTTTGTGTACACAAACTCTTGCAAAAGGCGAGGCAAACAATTGGGCCCCAGCCACCTGACACCCAAAATTCATTTTGTGAATACAAACTTTTTAAAAGGACGAAGCAAACAATTGGGCCACAGCCACCTGACGACCAAAATCCATTTTGTGAACACATACTTTTTTAAATAGGCGAGGCAAACAGTTGGGCAGCAAGCAGCCATCTGACAACCAAAATTAATTTTGTAAACACAAACCTTGTAATAGGCGAGGCAAACAATTGGGCCGCAGCCCCATGACAACCAAAATCCATCTTGTGATCACAAACTCTTGAAAAAGACGAGCCAACCAATTGGGCCGCAGCCACCTGACAACCAAAATCCATTTTGTGAGCACAAACTCTTGAAAAAGGCGAGGCAAACAATTGGGCTGCAGCCACCTGACAACCTAAATCCATTTAGTGAGCACAAACTCTTGAAAAAGGCGAGGCAAATACTTGGGCAGCAAGCAGCCACCTGACATCCAAAATTCATTTTGTCAAACACAATTTTTTTTTTTAAAAGGCGAGGCAAACAATTGGGCCGCAGCCACATGACATACAAAATTAATTTTTTGAACATAGACTCTTCAAAAAGGTGAGGCAAACATTTGGGCCGCAGCCACCCGACTACAAAAAATAATTTAGTGAATACAAACTTTTTAAAAGGGCGAGGCAAACAAATGGGCCACAGCCCCTGACAACCTAAATCCATTTTGTATTGTATTGTATATCTTTATTATCATTTTTCCTGAGTACTTACATACCCAGAGGAAATGAAAAAAACGTTGCTCAACCAGTGCCAATTCAGTGTGCCGTAAAAAATAAATAGAAATAAAAACAAAAAAACATATATCATGAGTTCCAATCGGCAGCGGCACGACAATGGCTCTGCTTTAGAGTGTCCAGGTTAGTGCGGGATACTTTGGCAGGGGGCAAAGTCTGTTTATCAGTCTTATAGCCTTCGGGAAGAAGCTGAGGAGCATCCTGCTGGTTTTGCAGCTGATGCTCCTGTACCTCTTCCCAGAAGGCAGGATGGAGAATATGTGATGCGATGGGTGGTAGGGGTCTTTGATGAAGGAGATGGCTCTGCTGATACATCTCTTCCTGTATATGTCCAGCAGGAAAGGGAGTGGAGCACCAATAATCTTGCTAGTGATCTTCACAATCCTGTCCAGTTGGTGCCGTTTGTACACCTTGCAGCTCCCGAACCAGGAAGTGATGCCGTAGGTTAATGTGCTCTTGATTGTCCTCCTATAAAAAGTTCATAGGTGTGCAGTGGGGAGACCTGCTTTCCGTAGTCTACAGAGAGGGTGTAGTCGCTGCTGGGCTCTCCTGACCAGTGCTGTGGTGTTGGTCGTGAACATCAGGTCATCTGACAGGTGGAGTCCTAGGAACTTCACACTGCTGACCCTTTTCACATCAGCTCCATCGATGTGCAGAGGTGTATGGCGTTGTTTTCCCGCCCTCCTGAAGTCAACCACCATCTCCTTCATTTTTCCCAGGTTGATAATGAGGTTGTGGGATTTGCACCATCCTGTGAGCAGCTCCACCTCCATCCTGTACGCCGACTCATCATTGTCACTGATGAGACCCACCACTGTTGTGTCGTCAGCGAACTTGTAGATGAAGTTGTTGTTGAGTCTAGCAGTACAGTCGTGTGTAAGCAGACTAAACAGCAGGGGGCATAGGACATAGCCTTGGGGTGAGCCAGTGCTCACACCTATGGTTTTTGATGTCCTACTGCCCACCCTGACTCTCTGCTGCCGTTGCGATAGAAAGTTCAGAACTCAGTTACATGTGCCAGCATCACCCCCAATAACTCCAACTTCTCCACCTTGTACACAAACTCTTGAAAAAGGCCTACTTGTACACAAAACTCCAACATGTACACAAACTCTTGCAAAAGGTGAGGCAAACAATTGGGCCACAGCCACCTGACAACTTAAATCCATTTTGTGAACACAAACTCTTGAAAAAGGCAAGGCAAACAATTGGGCGGCAGCCACCTGAGAACATAAGTCAATTTTGTGAACAGAACCTCTTGAAAAAGAAGAGGCAAACAATTGAGCTGCAGCATTCTGACAACCTAAATCCATTTGTGAACACAAACGCTTTAAAATGGCAAGGCAAACAATTGGGCCACAGACACTTGACAACCGAAATCCACTTTGTGAACACAAACTCTTTAAAAAGGCGAGGCAAACAATTGGGCCCCAGCCACCTGACACCCCAAATCCTTTTAGTGAACACAAACCCTTTAAAAAGCGAAGGCAAACAATTGGGCCGCTGACACCTGACAAAAAATATCCATTTTGTGAACACAAACTCTTTAAAAAGGCAAGGCAAACAATTGGGCTGCTGCCACCTGACAACCAAAATCCATTTTGTGAACAAAAACTCTTGAAAAAGGCGAAGCAAACAATTTGGCCCCAGCCACCTGACAACATAAATCCATTTTGTGCACACAAACTCTTAAAAAAGGTGAGGCAAACAATTGGGCCCCAGCCACCTGAGGCAAACAATTGGGGACTATCCACCTGACAACCAAAATCTCTTTTGTGAACATACCTTTTTGAAGAATCTGAGGCAGCCACCTGACAACCCAAATCTATTTTGCGAACACAAACTCTTCAAAAAGGTGAGGCAAACAATTGGGCTGCAGCCAGCTGACAACCAAAATCCATGTTGTGAACAAAAAAGCTTTAAATAGGCGAGGCAAACAATTTGACCGCAGCCACCTGACAACCAAAATTCATTTTGTGAACACAAACCTTTTTTAAAAACGTCGAGGCACACAATTGGGCAGCAAGCAGCCACCTGACAAACAAAATCCATTTTGTGTACACAAACTTATTAAAAAGGTGAGGAACACAATTGGAACACAGCCACATGACAACCAAAATCCATTTTGTGAACAGAAACCCTTGAAAAAGGTGAGTCAAACAATTGGACCGCAGCCACCTGACAACCAATATCTATTTTGTCAACACAAACTCTTCACAAAGACAAGGCAAACAATTCGGTTGCAGCCACCTGACAACAAAAATCCATTTTGTGAACAAAATCTCTTGAAAAATGCGAGGCAAACAATCTGGCCGCAGCCACCTGACCACCATAATCCATTTTGTGTACACAAACACTTTAAAAAGGCGAGGCAGACAATTGGGCCGCAGCCACCTGAGAACCAAAATCCATTTTGTGAACACAAACTCTTTAAAAAGGCAAGGCAAACAATTTGGCCGCAGCCACCTGACAACCAAAATCCATTTTGTGAACAAAAACTCTTGAAAAAGGTGAGGCAAACAATTGGGCCGCAGCCACCCGACAACCAAAATCCATTTAGTGAACACAAACTCTTGAAAAAGGCGAGGCAAACAACTGGGCCGCTGCCACCTGAGAACCTAAATCCATTTTGTGCACACAAACTCTTCAAAAAGGCGAAGCAAACAATTGGGCCCCAGCCACCTGAGGCAAACAATTGGGCCCTATCCACCTGACAACCAAAATCCATTTTGTGAACATACCTTTTTGAAGAATCTGAGGCAAACAATTGGGCCGCAGACACCCGACAACCTAAATCCATTTTGTGAATACAAACGCTTTTAAAAGGCAAGGCAGTCAATTGGGCCGCAGCCACCTGAGAACCAAAATCCCTTTTCAGAACACAAACTCTTTAAAAAGGCGAGGCAAACAATGGGGCCGCAGCCACCTAACAACCAAAATCCATTTTGTGAACACAAACTTTTTAAAAAAATGTCGAGGCACACAATTGGGCAGCAAGCAGCCACCTGACAACCAAAATCCATTTTGTGAACATGAACTCTTTAAAAAGGCGAGGCACATGATTGGGCTGTAGCCACCTGACAACCAATATTTATTTTGTGAACAGAAACTCTTGAAAAAGGCGAGTCAAACAATTGGACCGCAGCCACCTGACAACCAATATCTATTTTGTCAACACAAACTCTTCACAAAGACAAGACAAACAATTCGGTTGCAGGCACCTGACAACCAGAATCCATGATGTGAACAAAAACGCTTTAAAAAGCTGAGGCAAACAATTGGGCCGCAGCCACCTGACAACCAATATCTATTTTGTCAACAGAAACTCTTCACAAAGACAAGGCAAACAATTCGGTTGCAGCAACCTGACAACAAAAATCCATTTTGTGACCAAAATCTCTTGAAAAATGCGAGGCAAACAATCTGGCCACAGCCACCTGACAACCATAATCCATTTTGTGAACACAAACACTTTAAAAAGGCGAGGCAGACAATTGGGCCGCAGCCACTTGAGAACCAAAATCCATTTTGTGAGCAAAAGCTCTTGAAAAAGTCGAGGCAAACAATTCGGCCGCAGCCACCTGACAACCAAAATCTATTTTGTGAACACAAACTATTGAAAAAGGTAAGGCAAACAATTGGGCCGCAGCCACCTGACAACCAAAATCCATGTTGGGAACACAAACTCATTAAAAAAGCGAGGCAAGCAATTTGGCCGCAGCCACCTGACAATTAAAATCCATTTTGTGAACACAAACTCTTGAAAAAATCGAGGTAAACAATTGGGCTGCAGCCACCTGACAACAAAAATCCATTTTGTGCACAAAATCCCTGGAAAAATGTGAGGCAAACAATCTGGCCGCAGCCACCTGACAACCATAATGCATTTTCTGAACACAAACTCTTCAAAAATGAGAGGCAAACAATTGGGCCGTGGCCGCCTGACAACCAAAATCCATCTTATGAGCAAAAACTTTTAAATAGAAGGCGAACCAAACAATTGGGCCACAGCCACCTGACAAGCAAAATCCATTTTGTGAACACAAACTCTTTAAAAAGGAGAGGCAAGCAATTTGGCCGCAGCCACCTGACAACCAAAATCCATTTTGTGAACAAAAACTCTTGAAAAAGGTGAGGCAAACAATTGGGCCGCAGCCACCCGACAACCAAAATCCATTTAGTGAACACAAACTCTTGAAAAAGGCGAGGCAAACAACTGGGCCGTTGCCACCTGAGAACCTAAATCCATTTTGTGCACACAAACTCTTCAAAAAGGCGAAGCAAACAATTGGGCCCCAGCCACCTGAGGCAAACAATTGGGCCCTATCCACCTGACAACCAAAATCCATTTTGTGAACATACCTTTTTGAAGAATCTGAGGCAAACAATTGGGCCGCAGACACCCGACAACCTAAATCCATTTTGTGAATACAAACGCTTTTAAAAGGCAAGGCAGTCAATTGGGCCGCAGCCACCTGAGAACCAAAATCCGTTTTCAGAACACAAACTCTTTAAAAAGGCGAGGCAAACAATGGGGCCGCAGCCACCTAACAACCAAAATCCATTTTGTGAACACAAACTTTTAAAAAAAATGTCGAGGCACACAATTGGGCAGCAAGCAGCCACCTGACAACCAAAATCCATTTTGTGAACATGAACTCTTTAAAAAGGCGAGGCACACGATTGGGCTGTAGCCACCTGACAACCAATATTTATTTTGTGAACAGAAACTCTTGAAAAAGGCGAGTCAAACAATTGGACCGCAGCCACCTGACAACCAATATCTATTTTGTCAACACAAACTCTTCACAAAGACAAGACAAACAATTCGGTTGCAGGCACCTGACAACCAGAATCCATGATGTGAACAAAAACGCTTTAAAAAGCTGAGGCAAACAATTGGGCCGCAGCCACCTGACAACCAATATCTATTTTGTCAACAGAAACTCTTCACAAAGACAAGGCAAACAATTCGGTTGCAGCCACCTGACAACAAAAATCCATTTTGTGACCAAAATCTCTTGAAAAATGCGAGGCAAACAATCTGGCCACAGCCACCTGACAACCATAATCCATTTTGTGAACACAAACACTTTAAAAAGGCGAGGCAGACATTTGGGCCGCAGCCACTTGAGAACCAAAATCCATTTTGTGAGCAAAAGCTCTTGAAAAAGTCGAGGCAAAACAATTCGGCGCAGCCACCTGACAACCAAAATCTATTTTGTGAACACAAACTATTGAAAAAGGTAAGGCAAACAATTGGGCCGCAGCCACCTGACAACCAAAATCCATGTTGGGAACACAAACTCATTAAAAAAGCGAGGCAAGCAATTTGGCCGCAGCCACCTGACAATCAAAATCCATTTTGTGAACACAAACTCTTGAAAAAATCGAGGTAAACAATTGGGCTGCAGCCACCTGACAACAAAAATCCATTTTGTGCACAAAATCCCTGGAAAAATGTGAGGCAAACAATCTGGCCGCAGCCACCTGACAACCATAATGCATTTTCTGAACACAAACTCTTCAAAAATGAGAGGCAAACAATTGGGCCGTGGCCGCCTGACAACCAAAATCCATCTTATGAGCAAAAACTTTTAAAAAGAAGGCGAACCAAACAATTGGGCCACAGCCACCTGACAAGCAAAATCCATTTTGTGAACAAAAACTCTTGAAAAAGGTGAGGCAAACAATTGGGCCGCAGCCACCCGACAACCAAAATCCATTTAGTGAACACAAACTCTTGAAAAAGGCGAGGCAAACAACTGGGCCGCTGCCACCTGAGAACCTAAATCCATTTTGTGCACACAAACTCTTCAAAAAGGCGAAGCAAACAATTGGGCCCCAGCCACCTGAGGCAAACAATTGGGCCCTATCCACCTGACAACCAAAATCCATTTTGTGAACATACCTTTTTGAAGAATCTGAGGCAAACAATTGGGCCGCAGACACACGACAACCTAAATCCATTTTGTGAATACAAACGCTTTTAAAAGGCAAGGCAGTCAATTGGGCCGCAGCCACCTGAGAACCAAAATCCGTTTTCAGAACACAAACATTTTAAAAAAATGTCAAGGCACACAATTGGGCAGCAAGCAGCCACCTGACAACCAAAATCCATTTTGTGAACATAAACTCTTTAAAAAGGCGAGGCACACGATTGGGCTGTAGCCACCTGACAACAAAAATCCATTCTGTGACCAAAATCTCTTGAAAAATGCGAGGCAAACAATCTGGCCACAGCCACCTGACAACCATAATCCATTTTGTGAACACAAACACTTTAAAAAGGCGAGGCAGACAATTGGGCCGCAGCCACTTGAGAACCAAAATCCATTTTGTGAGCAAAAGCTCTTGAAAAAGTCGAGGCAAACAATTCGGCCGCAGCCACCTGACAACCAAAATCTATTTTGTGAACACAAACTATTGAAAAAGGTAAGGCAAACAATTGGGCCGCAGCCACCTGACAACCAAAATCCATGTTGGGAACACAAACTCATTAAAAAGGCGAGGCAAGCAATTTGGCCGTAGCCACCTGACAATCAAAATCCATTTTGTGAACACAAACTCTTGAAAAAATCGAGGTAAACAATTGGGCTGCAGCCACCTGACAACAAAAATCCATTTTGTGCACAAAATCCCTGGAAAAATGTGAGGCAAACAATCTGGCCGCAGCCACTTGACAACCATAATGCATTTTCTGAACACAAACTCTTCAAAAATGAGAGGCAAACAATTGGGCCGTGGCCGCCTGACAACCAAAATCCATCTTATGAGCAAAAACTTTTAAAAAGAAGGCGAACCAAACAATTGGGCCACAGCCACCTGACAAGCAAAATCCATTTTGTGAACACAAACTCTTTAAAAAGGGGAGGCAAGCAATTTGGCCGCAGCCACCTGACAACCAAAATCCATTTTGTGAACAGAAACTCATTAAAAAGGCAAGGCAAACAATTGAGCCGCAGCCACCTAACAACCTAAATCCATTTTGAGAAAATAAACTTTTTAAAAAGGCGAGGCAATCAATTTGGCCACAGCCACGTGACAACCAAAATCCATATTGTGAAACTCTTGAAAAAGGCGGGGAAACTATTGGACCGCAGCCACCTGACAACCAAAAATCCATTTTATGAACACAAACTCTTGAAAAACGCGAGGCAAACAATTTGGCCGCAGCCGCCTGACATCCAAAATCCATTTTGAGAACACAAACTCTTGAAAAAGGTGAGGCCAACAATTGGGCCACAGTATCTATTGTCGAGAATGTGGCGCAGTCATTTCCTATGAAAGATTGCAGCCAAAAATGCCTTGCCTATTCTAAATGGCCACATAATGAAACAGAGCGCCTATAATAGCTCAAAATAGTAAGATTAAATGAGAACTTACCAGTTTGAAGTTTGATCTTTATTTTATGAGGATTCGAGGTGAGGGACTACGTGAAGAAACCCGTACAGCTGTTGGCGCGTCAATCTTCAAAGCAGCGGAGTGAATTCACAGCTAACAATGACTGAAGTATAATGGTAAGATAACAAAGAATAGAACTACCAGCTGAGATCTATGAGGGTGGGAGCGGAGGGCACGTAGTCCCTCAACTCGACTACAATAAAATAAAGATCAAACTTCAAACTGGTAAGCTCGTTTAATCTTACTATTTTACTTCGGAGTCACGTGAGCGACTACGTGAAGACTTCAAAGCACTGTGTTTTCACGCCGCAGACCCAAATCCAGCGTTCACACTGCATCGATTGACTCAAAAGTCGTTAACAATCAATAAAGTTTCAATAATAACATTTGTTAAAAGAATAACAGTTTTTTACAAAATAAATCATAACAAACCCCTCTAACTCAGGGGGAAACTATAACAGAACTCAAAACAGAATCAGCAAACACCGCCAGCCTTGAAATCGGATTGTGATAAAACCTTTGAAAGGTCAGCTCACTGGAGCATCCTGCGGCCGCGAGGATATGGTCTATTGGCACGTCCATCGCCCTTGCCGCGGAAGTTGATGCCGCCCTGGTGGAATGAGATTTGAATTTATCAGTATCAATTCCACACTTCCCAGGACCTGCTTTAGCCACCTTGAAATTGTTTGCACCGACACCTTGCTGTGTGGTTTTTCGTGACTAATAAATAATGCAGACTCTGTTCCTCTTAGAGCTTTAGTGGCCACAATGTAACGAGATAAATGTGAAACTATACACAAGCGATCATCTGTGGGGTATGCTGAAAACACAATCTTACATCCTGTCATGCGTCTTCTACTATGTTTAAGCAAATCATAGACATAAAATATAATGGCATCTGCCGACACATGCATTCAATCTAACCAAAGCTTTTGCAATGTTTGTACACGTTGGGCTGAAACCAACGCCATAAGCATGACCACCTTCGTAGTTAATTTGGCTATAGATAGACTTGTAACCGGAACCCACTGTATGGCATAAGCATAAGAACTACACTCACACTCCAAATTCCTGGGTTTAGGAGGATTAGAATTGAAATCTCCCTTCATGAATCGAGATACTAATGGATGTGTCCCTATTGAATGCAATTCTGAATTCATGGATAAATAAGAAGACAGAGCACTTCTGGCTGAATTGATCGCACTGTAACTTAATTTTTGGACAAAATAAAGAGTTGACAAAAACTCCAATATGTCTGTGATCCCTGCAGTTTGATATGAAATATTCTGCTGTCGACAGAATGGCTCCCACTTCATTATCGAGGTGATATATTGCTTCTGTGTACTATCCCTACAGGCCAACATGAGAACATCCACAGTACGATCAGACAGTCCTCTCCCCAGGTCTGCCTCCTTCAAATCTGCAAATCAACAGATCAATACGATCATGTAAAGGATGTTGATCCCCAGTTACTGGATTCACTAGTAGATTTTTATTTTTTGGGAATACTCATGTGAGGCTCCCTAGCCATTTGTAATACACGAGAAAACCATGCTTGTGTAGGCCAATCTGGCACTACCAATACCCCTGAAGCGGAATCCTCCTTGATCTTTTGCAAACATCTGCTGATGAGACAGAATGGAGGAAATGCATACACAAACATTCCTCCCCAATGCAGCGAGAACGCATCCACCGCTGCTGCACCAGGATCTGGTTCCCATGAAACATATCTGGGCAACTGATGATTTAATCTAGATGCAAACAAGTCAATATCTGGCATTCCATACTGAACAATCACTTGATTAAATACATCATGATTTAACATCCATTCTATCTTGTCAATGAACTGACGTGACCTAGTGTCAGCTACAGTGTTGAATCTTCCTGGCAAATAAATTGCTGAAAGTCAGATATTTTTGTCAAGACACCAGCTCTAAATCTGGTTAGCCAGTCTATCACAAGATTGTGACTTGACTCCACCCATGTGGTTTACATATGCCACTGCTGTGGTGTTGTCAATCTGAACCTGCTCATGCAAGTCCCTCCTGGTAGCACAATAAGCTTTAAGTCCATACCAGGTTCCCAACAACTCCCAAATAATTAATCTCCCAAATAATTAATCCCTCTTAATTGCAGAAGGGATGTCTCATCAACATTCCATCTGCCTCCACAACTAAAACACATATCTGTTGCACCCCTCTGAGTAATGCTAACACAGGTTTTACCAATTTAGTAAATAGTCTAGGAGCTGAAGTTAATCCATTAGGCAATGCCTTGAATTGCCGCAACTGAGTCATCCAAATAAATTTCAAATATCTTCTATCATCATCATGAATAGACACTGAGTAATACGCATCCTTTAAATCAATGCTTGACATTTAACACCCTTTGGAAACTAGATGTTTGGCCGTGGTAAAGGTTTCCATTTTGAAATGCCTACAACAAACAAATTTGTTCAAACTTGTTCAATCCAGAATAATTCTATTTCCCCCAGTCTTTTTAGATATGGGAAATATACTTGACACAAATTGTGGACTTTGATAGATCTCTGCTTGAATAAGCACATTTTCTTCATCTGAAAATATGTTTCCGACTAGGAACATGTTGATTAGGTGGACTGTCATTAGAGTAAAATAGTAAGATTAAATGAGAACTTACCAGTTCGAAGTTTGATCTGTATTTTATGAGGAGTTACGATGAGGGATTACGTGCCCTTCGCTCCCACCCTCTGTTATACAGATCAACTGGTAATTAAGTTCTTATTTTTTCATTACTATATTTATTTCAATCATTGTGTTTTTCTGTGAATCCACATTGCAGCTTTGAAGAATGTCGCGCATGCGTGCTGGACGGGGTCTTGAAGTAATCCCTCATAAAATACAGATCAAACTTCGAACTGGTAAGTTCTCATTTAATCTTACTATTGTATTTCGGAGTCACGTGAATGACTACGCGAAGACTTCAAAGCTCTGTGATTCCGAACCGTGTACCAGCTCATGCTTCACTCACTGTCTGAAGACCATTGAGGGAGGAAGTATGTTATCACAATCAACAATAACCTGTTTGTGAACAAAAAAGGTTTATTAATAACAACAAAAAACAAAGAGCTCCCCAGGCTTAAATTAAATATTATCTGCAGACTCTAAAATTCTGTCAGCAAATGTAGCAGGTTCCGCCAGCAGCTTATTATAAAACCTGTGGAAAGTTCTTTCCGAGGACCATCCTGCTCTGGCCAGAATATGGTCCATAGGCACATCCATACGCCTAGCCGCCGACGTAGATGCAGCCCTGGTGGAGTGAGATTTATATACATTAATATCGACTCCCGCGGACTTAAGCACCTGCTTGAGCCACCTTGAAATGGTTTGGCTCGTCACCTGACCATGAGGCTTCTTGTGGCTTATCCATAAGGCTTTTTCTCTCCCTCTTAAGTTGTATGTTGTGTCTATGTAATTGGCGAGATGGGTTTTGGCACACAGCCGGGGGTCAGATGAATATGCCCAGAACTCCATGACTGGAGGCGTGGTTCCTGGTTTAGTTTGTTTGACCAGACCCTGAATATGGAATGTAAAACATTCCAATGACTGTCTCATGCTGTTCAGCCTCAGAAGGTGGAGGGACTGTACCCTTTGAGCTGACACTAGTGCCGTGAGCATGACTGATTTCAGGGTAAGTTGTTCCAGCATGAGTGACCTGGGTGGTGGCCATCCCCTAAGGTACGTCAGCACAATGCTGACATCCCAGATCTGAGTGTACCTTGGTCTGGGGGAATTAGTGTTAAAAATGCCCTTCATGATTTTGACCACTAGTGGATGGGACCCCAAGAGTCCTTCCCGATGTAATCCAACCAGGAACTCCACAACCCTGGTGGCTGTTGCTGTAGTGTAGGTAGTTCCTGTTTTGGAGCAATACCGTTCCCATTTCCTTATGTTGGTCAGGTATTGTCTCCTGGTGGACTCCCGGTGGGATGTTGATGGCGTCCTCAGACAGTCCCAGTCCCAGTATAGGTCTTTTTAGAATCTGCAAGCCAGGAGATTGACTCTGTCATGGCAAGGGTGACTAATGCCTGACACTGGATGGATTAATAAATCTGGACTGCTGGGGAATTCCAACGGTGTTTCGACAGCCATGTCGAGGGCCACTGAGAACCATGGCTGTGTAGGCCAGTCGGGTATTATCAAGATTCCTGTAGCGGAATCCAATTGAATCTTGCATAATACCTGACTGATGAGGCAGAAGGGAGGAAAATCATAAAGGAACATTTTCCCCCAATGCAGCATGAATGCATCAACTGCTGCTGCCTCAGGGTCTGGTTCCCAAGCGACCTATGTTGGTACCTGGTGATTCAGCCTAGATGCAAAAAGATCGATATCTGGTGTGCCATATTGCTTTGTAATTTCAGCAAACACTTTGGGATTTAACATCCATTCGATGTTATCATTAAATTTGCATGACCTGGTGTATGCCACTGTATTTTGCTTACATGGTAAGTAAGTTGCTGATAACCAAATATATCTTTCGACACACCATTGCCAGATGAGGTTGACCAAATTGTCACATGATATCGACTTTACACCACCCATGTGGTTGATATAAGCCACCACCGTGGTATTATCTAATTGCAACCAGGCATGTGCATGATGCGTATTAGATGAATATGCTTTTAAACCATATATTACACCCAACATTTCTAAGTAGTCGATACCCCGTATATGTAGGCAAGATGATTCAGAATTAGTCCATCCCTGTGCTGGATTGCATGTTAGTTGCTCCCCAGCCCAAAGCACTGGCATCCGTTTGAATGGTAAATACTGGGTTGGTGATTATTATGGGACTGGAACTGAGCCTAATGTTCCTTGTCCACCATTGTAACTCTGGAATGGATTCAGCAGTTAAAATTCATAGCTCGGTCAAAGTGACCTGAGTTTTTCTTTAGTGCGTGCACTTTTGCTCTTTGTAAATTTTGATAGTGCAAATGCCCAAATTGTACAGCTGGAAAGGCTGCTACCATTTTACCAATAACACTAGCTACCTGCCGTATGGTTGGCTTTTGATTAACCATAAGTTTGTTGCATAATAGTGCCAACTCTGATGCTATCCCCTTTGGGTCCCCATGAGTTACAATCATGCAGTGACAGTGTCAAATCGTCCATGGTGGTGGACGGTGTCAAATTGGATTTATCTGGATGTATGACAAACCCCAAAGTTTCGAACAAACGTTTGATGGCTGCTACTGCCAATAATAGCTGTCTCCAAGGTTTTCCCTACTATTAAAATGTTGTCTAAGTATGCCATGACTATATGCTTTTGTTTCCTCAACAATGCCAATGCAGGTTTTAAGATTTTAGTGAACAACCTTGGAGTGGAGGTTAGCCCATTTTGTAAGGCTTTAAATTGCCATAGCTGTTTCATCCAGATAAAGTTTAAGTATTTACGATGCTCCTTGTGTACGGGTACTGAGTAGTAGGGATCTTTTAAATCAATGCTTGCTAGAAAGTACCCTCTAGAAATCAATAGTCTGGCTGTTTCAAAAGTTTCCATCTTGAAATGTATATACTTAACAGACTTGTTTAACGTAGTTAATGATGATGCGACATCCACCATCTTTTTTAGTTTTAGTGAAAATATTAGACACAAATTCCAAAGATTCATGTTTTGTTCTTTCAATGACACCTTTTGCTAGTAGCCTCATCAGTTCAGCTTGACCCTCTTGTTTCTCTTTGATTGAGAGGGTGAATACCCTTTGGGGTATATGCTGAACTGGCGGCATGTTTTCATGAACAAAATCAATTTTATAGCCATGAATGCTGCTGAGTATATATTTGTCATTAGTGATGGATTCCCATGTATCCAAAAACAAGTGCAATCTCCCCCCTGTTAGTACAGAGCCCCTACTGCTCATATGTTGAGAGGAACCAGACCCACCTACCTCCATGGTTACTGGTGCTTCTTCTGCCTCTTCGCTGGACGATGAGGTGTCTGCTGGGCTGTAGAGGGCTGCTGTTGATGTTGATGTTGGGGGTGGCGCATTTTCCATGGGCCCTGCAATTCCGTTCTGGGCCCTGGCCTAAAAAATGCTTACGGGGAATGGTTGCGGACCCCAAGCTTTCACCAGTCCCATATGGTAGTCGACGACTGGTGGACGCCGTGGGGTACTGCCGCCTGGGTTTGTTAGGTCTGCTTGGTCCCAAACCTGCCCTCACGAGACCAAAGGTCTTGGACTCTACCTCTAGGTCTTTCACCCTTTTTGGAAGGTCCTTTCCAAAGAGCAGAATTGGAGGTTCAGGTGTTTTGCAATGTCCTGCAATCTTAGGGTTGAGGGCAGGCTTGATGATTTCCTTCCGTAAATTGTTTGTCTCATATTGAGTGGTGCACAGCAGAGCTAATGTGTCTTGCTGATTTGTGGAGATGTCCACAACATCAATGGACCGAGCATATGATGTTATTCCTGCAGTCAGGAGTTTAAGAGTTTTCTGGAGCATCAGCTCCAGGTTCCATATAACCATATAACCATATAACAATTACAGCACGGAGACAGGCCCTCTCGGCCCTTCCAGTCCGTGCCGACCATTTGTTTTCCCCTAGTCCCATCTACCTGCACTCAGACCATACCCCTCCATTCCCTTCACGTCCATATACCTATCCACTTTACTTTTAAATGTTAAAATCGATCCTGCCTCCACCACCTCTGCTGGAAGCTCATTCCACACAGCCACCACCCTCTGAGTAAAGATGTTCCCCCTCACGTTACCCCTAAACTTCTGTCCCTTAATTCTCATGTCATGCCCTCTTGTTTGAATCTTCCTTACCCTCAATGGGAAAAGCTTATCCACGTCAACTCTGTCTATCCCTTTCATCATTTTAAAGACCTCAATCAAGTCCCCGCTTAACCTTCTGCGCTCCAAAGAATAAAGACCTAACTTGTTCAACCTTTCTCTGTAAGATAGTTGCTGGAACCCAGGCAACATTCTAGTAAATCTCCTCTGTACTCTCTCTATTTTGTTGACATCCTTCCTATAACTAGACGACCAAAATTGTACACCATACTCCAGAATTGGTCTTACCAATGCCTTGTACAATTTTAACATTACTTCCCTACTCCTATATTCAATGCTCTGATTTATAAAGGCCAGCACACCAAAGGCTTTCTTTACCACCCTATCTACATGCGATTCCACCTTCAGGGAACTATGCACAGTTATTCCTAGATCCCTCTGTTCCACAGCATTCCTCAATTCCCTACCATTTACCATGTACGTCCTATTTTGATTTGTCCTGCCAAGATGTAGCACTTCACACTTATCAGCATTAAACTCCATCTGCCATCTTTCCGCCCACTTTTCCAAATGGCCCAAATCTCTCTGTAGACTTTGAAATCTACTTCATTATCCACAATACCACCTATCTTAGTATCATCTGCATACTTACTTATCCAATTTTCCACCCCATCATCCAGATCATTGATGTACATGACAAACAACAGTGGACCCAACACAGATCCCTGAGGCACCCCACTGGTCACCGGCTTCCAACCTGACAAACAGCCATCCACCATTACTCTCTGACATCTCCCATTCAGCCACTGTTGAATCCATCTTGCTACTCCGCCATTAACACCCAAAGATTGAACCTTCTGAACCAACCTTCCATGGGGAACCTTGTCAAAGGCCTTACTGAAATCCATATAGACAACATCCACTGCTTTACCCTCATCAATTTCCCTAGTTACCGCTTCAAAAAAAATCAAGAATGTTTGTCAAACATGACCTTCCAGGCACAAATCCATGTTGACTGTTCCTGATCAGACCCTGTTTATCCAGATGCTTATATATATTATCTCTAAGTATCCTTTCCATTAATTTGCCCACCACTGACGTCAAACTAATAGGTCTATAATTGCTAGGTTTATTCTTTGAACCCTTTTTAAACAATGGAACAACATGCGCAGTACGCCAATCCTCCGGCACTATTCCCGTTTCTAATGACATTTGAAATATTTCTGTCATAGCTCCTGCTATTTCTACACTAACTTCCCTCAATGTCCTAGGGAATATCCTGTCAGGACCTGGAGACTTATCTACCTTTATATTTTTCAAAAGTGTCAGTACTTCCTCCTCTTTGAATCTCATAGGTTCCATAGCTACTCTACTTTTTTCCCTTACCTCACAGAGTTCAATATCCTTCTCCTTGGTGAATACCGAAGAAAAGAAATTGTTCAATATCTCCCCCATCTCTTTTAGATAGCTGTCCATTCTGGCTCTCTAATGGTCCAATTTTACTTTGGCGTCACGTGAGTGACTACGTGAAGACCCCGCCAGCACGCATGCTCGACATATCGTCGAACGCATTGCGGAAGCGACAGTCGGGAGGAGCGCCGCTCCTCCAGCGCGAGTTTTGAAAAATTACGGAAGGTAAGTCTTACCTTTTCTGGTGAGCGTGGCGACTCGGTGTGTTTCTTTTTCAGAATGGAGGAAGCACCATGGAGTCGCGCAAGGGAGAGCAGCAGCTGATACCGCTGCTGTGGAAGCAGCCAGCAGCGTGCCGTCTCTCCAGAGCTGCAGGTGCTGCCAGCAGCTCCCGGCTTCTCGCCGCTACAGACCGCAGGTGCGCCGCGGTCGGTGGCAAAACCACCCGGAAGTCGGACAGGTCCGTTGACTTGGCTGGGTCTGGACCTGAAGACACCCCGTTCACGGATAGCGACGGCGGGCGTCTTTCCCGCGGGAGCGAATGGGGAGCAGTGCTCCAGCGTGACCTGCTTATGCAGGGGCAGAGTCACAGTGGGTCTCCTCGCAGACCCACGGCAGCATCCTTTCAAGGACTGCCAAATGTCTCACCCTCTTCGTAGGGGAGCATTAGGGGTCAGAGCTGGGCTGACCCTGAAGAAGGGGCAATGGCTGAACAGTCAACTGTGAGGGGTGCCAGAAGAGAGAGCAGCAGAAGATTTGGGACACATGCTGTATCAACTCAAGAAGGACTGCCTATACAAAGCTGCAAGCCAGTACAAAATACATGGCTACAAAACAGCTACAGGAGCAAGCCATTAACTTTATGGCTGGGAAGTACATTGCTCCAGAGAACTCCATTTCTCTTAAAGTACCAGCAGTCTATGACCCCATCTGGGGCAACAGGAGCCCATCTATAAGGAGCCAGGAGGGGAAGCTCCAGAGGAAACTGCTGGCTGCTAAAATCACAGCAGTACCAGGACAACTGATGGGGTTGATTTGCCTGAAGAGTTACTAGATGCTCTAGCAGACTGTGTAATACTCAGTGGAGATTAACAGTTACAGGAAGAGCATCATCAAGAAGTGCGGAATTATGCAAGACAAGTAGCACACAGGCGCCAAAATTGCTGTTGGGGGACCTCCCGAAGCAGGTGAAAGACCTGCATGAGGAAGCCAAGGCTATAGGCCTGATCAAGGTGCCAAGCACCTCTAAAACCCACTATCAACAGCGGCAGCACCCCTACACACCCACCAGACATCGTGCTATGGAAGACCATCTGGTGGTGAAAGCTCGAAGGCCGGCCCACCTGCACAGCGGTCTTTCAGACCATGGCCCAGCCCGGCCTTCATGGAAAATGCGCCAACCCCACAACGCAGCAACACAATACCAGAAGAAACAACTGCGGAGACAACCCACACAACACCAGTAACCATGGAGGTAGGTGGGTCTGGTTGTCTTAAAAAACATTGCATGTCCGATTCATCAAAAGTTGGGGGACGGTTGCACTTGTTTCATCATGTGTGCTGCACTTTTACCTCTGAACTTTTACATACTCGGAAGTATTCAGAATTACAAAATTGAATTTGTATACGAACTACCGTCCCAGTTCAGCATACGCCTAGCAGGAAGTTCATACTTCACAAAAAGAGAGAACAGCAGGCCATGCAGAACTGTTAAGACTAAACACAAAAGGGATAGAGAAAACAATCAGAGAATTTCAAGAGTTCGTATCAAATATATTTATAAAAAACTAAAAAGATGGTGGTTGCCGTATCATAACAGATTTGACCGAACTAAATACTTCCGTTCAGTATGCCCATTTCAAAATAGACACGTTTGTCACACACAGGGTCATTGTAAATACCTGAAATTTATCTGGATGGGACAGCTATGGCAGTATGCCTTATCCAATGGGTTGTCATCAGCACCCAGGCTATTACAAATTTATTAAAACCAGCTTTAGCATACTTAAAGAAACATAACCATATCGTCATGGCTTACCTTGATGATATTCTCATTGTAGGTGAAAATTGGAGCTGGCTACATTGGTGGTATCAGCCACAACACAGAGATTTAACGTACATCCAGATAAGTCAAAATTGGAACCCTCCACTACCATGGATTATTTGGGGTTCACTATTGACTCTGTTCATATGTCTATCACCTTGCCACCAAACAAAGTGACAGACTTGATGGGAGTATGCAAAAGCCTCACTGGCATCAGGGAACCATCCATTCGGCAAGGAGCAAGAGTGATTGGGAAATTGGTGGCTGCGTTCCCAGCAGCATAATTGGACCACTCCATTATTAAAACCTGGAAGAGGGAAATTTTAGCTCTCAAAAATCATACAGGCCATTTCAATAGGCCTATGCAACTACCAGGGAAAGTAAATTAGAATTAAACTGGTGGATAGAAATGTTCCATATTATCCTAACCCCATCACCCCATTCTATATCCCTAGGGTACATTACAGACTGATGCCAGTGCTAAAGGTTGGGGAGCAACTAATACCACCGCAAGTTGTGGTGGCAGATGAGCGCACAAAAATTATTCTGTTTAAAGCACTAGGAATTAATTATCTAGAAATGCTGGGAGCGTTTCATGGACTCAGGGCCTACTGCTCAGATGAGCACCAGTTGCATGTACGGTACAAATTGATACCACACTGGGGGCCTATATATAATCATATGGGTGAAATAAAGTCGATATCATGTGATGAATTGCCTAATAATATCTGGCACTGATGTCTGGGAGAGAGATTTGGATCTCAACCACTTACCTTCCAGGTAAGCTAAATACAGTGGCAGACATCAGGTCACGTAAATTCAACGACAACATTAAATGGATGTTGGATCGGAAAGTGTTTACAGATATTATAGACCGACCGGTATGGGACACCAGATATCGACCTTTTTTCCATCCAGACTAATTCACCAACTACCAACATATGTTGCTTGGGAACCAGACCCAGGGGCAGCAGCGATGGACGATTTCTCGCTGCATTGGGGGGGGGGATTTGTTTTGCTATGCATTTTCCCCTTCTGCTTCATCAGGCGAGTCTTACAATAATTAAACAAGACGCCGCAACGGGTACCATGGTTCCCAACAGTACAAAGATGGTCTCAGAACCCTGCATCTGGATCAGCAACGACCAAGGAGGTTGGTACACCCCGTGCGGGAAAGTATCCGTGCCATGACTGTATGAACTTGTTGATTTGCAGTTTCTGAACAGGCCATTTCTGGGATACGGACTCTCCGACAGGACGATCAATGCCATCTCAGCGTCATGCAGGGAGTCCACGAGAAGACAGTACCTGACATATGTCAGGAAATGGGAAGTGTTCTGCAGCAGGACGAACACTACATATGACTCAGCCACCAACACTGAAGTGCTGGAGTTCTGGCCACCCTTCATTTCGATGAAGGATTGAGTTACAGTGCGATTATTGTGCAAGGAGTGCCCTATCTAATATCTGGGCAGAGGGAGTGATCACCTGGCTAAAGGATCACACCCACTAGTACCTAAACGAATGAGGGGTATTTGTACTCTATTCCCCCCAGGCCCAGATTACACCCATATATGGGGACATAGGTAGTACACCATGTTACGAGGATGGACACCAATATCGGGGCTCACTCTGGACAAACTAATATCCTAGATGGGAATGATTCTGGCACTTGGATCAGCACAACGGGTCCAGTCCTTACACAAGCTAGAATAGGACGTCATGTCTGTCACAAATGGCAGATAACCTGCTACATACAGGGGTACTTAAACTAGACTGACCCGGTTCCTTTGGCCAATATTAGAGTTCTGGCCTATCCTGCAGATAGTCGGCCCTGCATAGTGACACATATTTTCCAATATATAGTCACCAAGACACTTATGGGCACGGAGAGAGTTTTCTCATTAGCCATAAATGCCCTCACCTAAGGTCACAGTGCAAACCATATCCAGATGGTTCGGGTGGTATTACGTGCAGTGGTGAATACTAATGTTTCAAATCTCACTCCAACAGGGCTGCATCTACATCGGACGCTAGGATGATGGGAGTTCCTATGGACCACATCCTTGCCACAGCGGGGTGGAGCAATGAACACATTCAATGCTTTATAATAAACCCGTGGCCGATCCTGAGACGTTTGCAGGGAAAAATTAAGTTCTGTAAAATAAATTACCCAATGTGGGGCATATTATTTTAGGTATGAATAATACCTTTATTGTTTTTCAGCACAGTGCCATGTGTGAAATACGTTCATCCTCCGTCCCAGAATGGCAGTGTGTGAGCATGGTCTCGTTCCAGGGCATGAAATCACAGAGCTTTGAAATCTTCACGTAGTCACTCACGTGACTCCGAAGTAAAATAGTAAGATTAAATGAGAACTTGCCAGTTTGAAGTTTGATCTTTATTTTATGAGGAGTTACGATGAGGGATTACGTGCCCTCCGCTCCCAAAACCCTCTATTATAAAGTTCAACTGGTATGGAAGTTCTCTCTTATCTTACTATATTAGTCTACTCTGGTATCTGTGATTTCACACCACTGCTTTGAAGAATGGCGCGCATGCGTGCTGGTGGGGTCTTCACGTAACTCATCGTAACTCCTCATAAAATAACGATCAAACTTCAAACTGGTAAGTTCTCATTTAATCTTACTATTTTATCGCTAGATATCCTTTTGCTATTAATATAGCTGTAGAAACCCTTTGGATTTACTTTCACCTTTCTTGCCAAAGCAACCTCATATAGAAACATAGAAACATAGAAACATAGAAATTAGGTGCAGGAGTAGGCCATTCAGCCCTTCGAGCCTGCACCGCCATTCAATATGATCATGGCTGATCATCCAACTCAGTATCCCGTACCTGCCTTCTCTCCATACCCTCTGATCCCCTTAGCCACAAGGGCCACATCCAACTCACTCTTAAATATAGCCAATGAACTGGCCTCAACTACCCTCTGTGGCAGAGAGTTCCAGAGACTCACCACTCTGTGTGAAAAAAGTCTTTCTCATCTCGGTCTTAAAGGATTTCCCCCTTATCCTTAAGCTGTGACCCCTTGTCCTGGACTTCCCCAACATCGGGAACAATCTTCCTGCATCTAGCCTGTCCAACCCCTTAAGAATTTTGTAAGTTTCTATAAGATCCCCTCTCAATCTCCTAAATTCCAGAGAGTATAAACCGAGTCTATCCAGTCTTTCTTCATAAGACAGTACTGACATCCCAGGAATCAGTCTGGTGAACCTTCTCTGCACTCCCTCTATGGCAATAATGTCCTTCCTCAGATTTGGAGACCAAAACTGTACGCAATACTCCAGGTGTGGTCTCACCAAGACCCTGTACAACTGAAGTAGAACCTCCCTGCTCCTGTACTCAAATCCTTTTGCTATGAAAGCTAACATACCATTCGCTTTTTTCACTGCCTGCTGCACCTGCATGCCTACTTTCAATGACTGGTGTACCATGACACCCAGGTCTCGCTGCATCTCCCCTTTTCCTAATCGGCCACCATTTAAATAATAGTCTGCTTTCCTGTTTTTGCCACCAAAGTGGATAACCTCACATTTATCCACATTATACTGCATCTGCCAAACATTTGCCCACTCACCCAGCCTATCCAAGTCACCTTGCAGTCTCCTAGCATCCTCCTCACAGCGAACACTGCCCCCCAGCTTAGTGTCATCCGCAAACTTGGAGATATTGCCTTCAATTCCCTCATCCAGATCATTAATATATATTGTAAATAGCTGGGGTCCCAGCACTGAGCCCTGTGGTACCCCACTAGTTACTGCCTGCCATTGTGAAAAGGACCCGTTTACTCCTACTCTTTGCTTCCTGTTTGCCAGCCAGTTCTCTATCCACATCAATACTGAACCCCTAATACCGTATGCTTAAGTTTGTATATCTTCTTTTAGCCTTCCCAATTTCTTTCTTAAGTTTCTTTTTACATTCTTTATACTCCTCTAGCACCTCATTTACTCCATGCCTCCTATAATTATTGTAGATATCTCTCTTTTTTCGAAACAAGTGTGCAATTTCCCTTGAAAACCATGGCTCTTTCCAATTTTTACTATTTCCTTTCAACCGAACAGGGACATAAAGATTCTGTACTCTTACAATTTCCCCTTTAAATGTCCTCCATTTCTCTTCTACATCCTTCCCATAAAACAGAGTGTCCCAATTCACTCCTTTTTAAATCCTGACACATTCCCTCAAAGTTAGCCTTTCTCCAATCAAAAATCTCCACCCTAGGTCCAGTTCTGACTCTCTCCATAATTATATTGAAACTAATGGTATTGTGATCACTGGTCCGGAAGTGCTCACCAACACATACCTCCGTCACCTGACCTGCCTCATTTCCTAACAGGAGGTCCAGCACTGCCCCTTCTCTGGTCGATACCTCTATGTACTGCTGCAAAAAACTATCCTGCACACATTTGAGAAAACTTTGGATGGGGCTGATGCAGTATATGTTACAGGAAGATTGCAACAGCTTAATTTGGGCTAACACCTCAAACTCCTGCAAAAGGACAACAAAGATTAAATCTTCCTCTCTTCCACAAAAAAAAACCTTATCAAAGGCTTTCTGAAAGTCTAGATACACTACAACCATGGCACCCCTTCATCCATTTTACTTGTCACATCCTCAGAAAAATCCAGAAAATTAGTCAAGCATGATTACCCTTTCATAAATCCATGTTGACTTGGACTAATTATTTTACTGCTATCCAAATGCCCCATTATTACCTCTTTAATAATTGACTCCAGCATCTTTCCCACCACCGAAGTCAGGCTAACTGGTCTGCAATTCCCCGTTTTCTCTCTCACTCCTTTCTTGAAAAGTGGGATAACATTAGCTATCCTCCAATCCACGGGGACTGATCCTGAATTTGATTTGATTTGATTTTATTACTTGTCATTCGAACCTCAGAGAGGCTCGAACGAAACTCCGTTTCTACAAGCCATACAAACAAACAAACAGAACAATTCATAAAAAAAACACGCAAACAATTAAATTCACACAAACATCCATCACAGTGGATCTCCTCCTCACTGTGATGGAAGGCAAAGTTCTTCTCTCTCCCCCACACCATCTCTCTCCCGATGTCGAAGCCCCAGGTGGGCGGTGTTAAGTCCCATGTCCATTGAGGCCGCGCCGGGTGATGTACGGCCCCGCTCCAGGCCCAAAGTCACATTGATCATTGGAAAATGGTCACCAATGCATCCACTATTTCTAGAGCCACCTTGCTGAGGACCCTGGGATGCAGACCATCAGTCCCAGGGGATTTAACATCCTTCAGTCCCATTAGCCTACCCAATACTATTTGTCGCCTAATGAAAATGTATTGCAGTTCCTCAACCCCCTGAGATCGTCTGTCCTCCAGTACATCTGGGAGATTGTTTGTGTCCTCCTCAGTGAAGCCAGATCCGAAGTACCTATTCAACTCTTCTGTCATTTCTTTGTTGCCCATAATAATTTCATCTGTGTCTGCCTTCAGGGGACCCACTTTTGACTTTGCTACTCTTTTTCCCTTAACATATTAAAATAAGCTTTTACTGTCCTTCTTTATATTCCTTGCCAGCTTCCCTTCATACTTCATCTTTTCAGCCCGTATTGCCCATTTTGTTTCCTTCTGTTGTCCTATGAAAGTTTCCCAATCCTCTGGCTTCTGGCTACTCTTTGCTGTGATATGCATCTTTTCTTTTAGTTTTATTCTATCCCTAATTTCTCTTGTCAGCCATGGTTGCCTCCTACACCCCTTAGAATCTTTCTTCCTTTTTGGAATGAAATGTTCCTGCGTCTTCCGGATTATGCCCAGAAATTCCTGCCATTGCATTTCCACCGTCATTCCTGCTAGGATCCCATTGCAGGCAGTGAAAAAAGCGAATGGTATGTTAGCTTTCATAGCAAAAGGATTTGAGTACAGGAGCAGGGAGGTTCTACTTCAGTTGTACAGGGTCTTGGTGAGACCACACCTGGAGTATTGCGTGCAGTTTTGGTCTCCAAATCTGAGGAAGGACATTATTTCCATAGAGGGAGTGCAGAGAAGGTTCACCAGACTGATTCCTGGGATGTCAGGACTGTCTTATGAAGAAAGACTGGATAGACTCGGTTTATACTCTCTGGAATTTAGGAGATTAAGAGGGGATCTTATAGAAACTTACAAAATTCTTAAGGGGTTGGACAGGCTAGATGCAGGAAGATTGTTCCCGATGTTGGGGAAGTCCAGGACAAGGGGTCACAGCTTAAGGATAAGGGGGAAATCCTTTAAGACCGAGATGAGAAAGACTTTTTTCACACAGAGAGTGGTGAGTCTCTGGAACTCTCTGCCACAGAGGGTAGTTGAGGCCAGTTCATTGGCTATATTTAAGAGTGAGTTGGATGTGGCCCTTGTGGCTAAGGGGATCAGAGGGTATGGAGAGAAGGCAGGTACGGGATACTGAGTTGGATGATCAGCCATGATCATATTGAATGGCGGTGCAGGCTCGAAGGGCTGAATGGCCTACTCCTGCACCTAATTTCTATGTTTTCTATGTCTATTCCAGTCTACCTTGGCCAGCTCCCCTCTCATGCCTTCATAGTCCCCTTTGTTCAACGGCAGCGCTGCCACTTCCAATTTAACGTTCTCCTTCTCAAATTGCAGATTAAAACGAATCATATTATGATCCCTACCTCCAAGCGGTTCCTTTACCTCGAGTTCTCTTATCATATCTGGTTCATAGGATAACACAAAATCCAGAATAGCCTTTTCTCTGGTCGGCTCCATTAGAAGCTGCTCTAAGAATCCATCTCGGAGGCATTCTACAAACTTTCTTTCTTGAGGTCCTGAACCAACCTGTTTTTCCCAGTCTACCTGCATATTGAAATCCCCCATCACCACAGTGTTACATGCCAGTTTTAACTCCTGCTGCAACTTGCACCCTACATCCCGGCTACTATTTGGGGGTGTGTAAATAACGCGAATTAGTGTCTTCTTGCCTTTACAATTCCTCACCTCAATCCACAGTGATCTATCTCGCCAGTACCTACGCCTTACCTCGCAAGGGACTGAATTCCATCCGTCACCAGCAGAGCTACCCCCCCCCCCCCCCCCCCCCCCCCTCCTCTGCCCACTTGCCTGTCCTTTCTATAGGATGTATAACCCTGAATATTAAGTTCCCAGGCCAGATTCTCCTGCAGCCATGTCTCGGTAATCCCCACAATGTCATATCTACCAACCTCTAACTGAGCCTCAAACTCATCTACTTTACTTCTTATACTTCGTGCATTCATATACAATACTTTTAATTCCTTGTGCATCTCACCTTTCACATCGATTCCTATTACACATGGCCATACTCTCCTATCCCCTTGTGAGCTTCCTTTCCCGTTAATTCTGGAGTCATTAACCATCCCTTTACTCTCTTTCCCTTTAACTCCATCCTCGAGGTGCTAGAGGAGTATAAAGAATATAAAAGAATCTTAAGAAAGAAATTGGGAAGGCTAAAAGAAAATATGAGGTTGCTTTGGCAAGAATGGTGAAAGTAAATCCAAAGGGTTTCTACAGCTATATTAATAGCAAAAGGATAACGAGGGATAAAATTGGACCATTAGAGAGACAGAATGGACAGCTATCTGCAGAGCCAAAAGAGATGGGGGAGATATTGAACAATTTCTTTTCTTCGGTATTCACCAAGGAGAAGGATATTGAACTCTGTGAGGTAAGGGAGAAAAAAGTAGAGTAGCCATGGAACCTATGAGATTCAAAGAGGAGGAAGTACTGACACTTTTGAAAAATATAAAAGTGGATAAGGCTCCAGATCCTGACAGGATATTCCCTAGGACATTGAGGGAAGTTTGTGTAGAAACAGAAATATTTCAAATGTCATTAGAAACGGGAATAGTGCCGGAGGATTGGCGTACTGCACATGTTTTTCCATTGTTTAAAAAGGGTTCAAAGAATAAACCTAGCAATTATAGACCTGTTAGTTGGACATCACTGGTGGGTAAATTAATGGAAAGGATACCTAGAGATAATATATATAAGCATATGGATAAACAGGGTCTGATCAGGAACAGTCAACATGGATTTGTGACTGGAAGGTCATGTTTGACAAACCTTTGAATTTTTTGAAGCGGTTACTAGGGAAATTGATGAGGGTAAATCAGTGGATGTTGTCTATATGGATTTCAGTAAGGCCTTTGACAAGGTTTCGCATGGATGGTTGGTTAAGAAGGTTCAATCTTTGGGTGTTAATGGCGGAGTAGCAAAATGGATTCAACAGTGGCTGAATGGGAGATGTCAGAGAGTAATGGTGGATGGCTGTTTGTCAGGTTGGAAGCCGGTGACCAGTGGGGTGCCTCAGGGATCTGTGTTGGGTCCACTGTTGTTTGTCATGTACATCAATGATCTGGATGATGGGGTGGAAAATTGGATAAGTAGGTATGCAGATGATACTAAGATAGGTGGTGTTGTGGATAATGAAGTAGATTTTCAAAGTCTACAGAGAGATTTGGGCCATATGGAAAAGTGGGCTGAAAGATGGCAGATGGAGTTTAATGCTGTTAAGTGTGAGGTGCTACTTCTTGGCAGGACAAATCAAAATAGGACGTACATGGTAAATAGTAGGGAATTGAGGAATGCTGTGGAACAGAGAGATCTTGGAATAACTGTGCATAATTCACTGAAGGTGGAATCGCATGTAGATAGGGTGGTAAAGAAAGCCTTTGGTGTGCTGGCCTTTATAAATCAGAGCATTGAATATAGGAGTAGGGAAGTAATGTTAAAATTGTACAAGGCATTGGTAAGACCAATTCTGGAGTATGGTGTACAATTTTGGTCGCCTAATTATAGGAAGGATGTCAACAAAATAGGGAGAGTACAGAGGAGATTTACTAGAATGTTGCCTGGGTTCAGGTAACTATGTTACAGAGAAAGGTTGAACAAGTTAGGTCTTTATTCTTTGGAGCGCAGAAGGTTAAGGGGGGACTTGATTGAGGTCTTTAAAATGATGAAAGGGATAGACAGAGTTGACGTGGATAAGCTTTTCCCATTGAGGGTAGGGAAGATTCAAACAAGGGGGCATGACATGCAAATTAAGGGACGGAACTTTAGGGGTAACGTGAGGGGGAACCTCTTTACTCGGAGGGTGGTGGCTGTGTGGAATGAGCTTCCAGCAGAAGTGGTGGAGGCAGGATCGATTTTTTTTTAAAATTATTTTAATATTTTTATTATAGAAACAAAATAATAACAAAGTACATTATTTTACAATAATAAAAATACATGATAATAATGATAAATTCATACTGTTGATATTATTTGTATTATTATTAATTATAAATTTCAAGGTTGTATATTTTATATAATTGGCAATACATGGTATTAATGATACATTCATAGTATTAGCAATATACTCATACTATTAATGATATTTATATTGTCTCTGATTTTTAAATATACGACCAAATTTTATGTAATTAATAATACGTAATACTAATAAAACTTTTATGATATTCATTATATTTTCATACTGTTAACATTGTTTGTATTATCATTGATTTTAAATTTAAAACTATTATATAATTGAAAGTACACAATTTTATATAATTGAAAATACACGATACTAATAATATTTTCATGGAATTAATGATATTTATATTCGTACTGATATTAAGAATTTAAGATAATGTGTTTCTATACTTTTTTCTAATTTTTTATATAAGTATAAGAAAATAGAAAAAAGAGTATGAAAAGTTTGATGGAGAATGGAATATTACTCATTAATCCGTCCTTGGAGATATATTCATGATTTATTATATATATTTCTTCATCTATTCAAATATTCAGGTCTCAGTCAAGTCCTCGCGCCGAACCATTATGACCCTGTAAATATTTAATATATGGAGACCAAATCCCTCTGAAGAGATCTAACCTATCCATGAGGACAAGCCTCAATCTCTCCAAATGAAGTGTCTCCGACATTTCTGTATTCCACATTTTGATTGTTGGGGATGCAGGGCCTTTCCCAAATTTTAATATTAATTTTTTCCCAATTATTAAACAATAGTCGATAAAAATTCTTTGGTTCTTTGTTATTAGTTGGTCAGTTTCAAGTATTCCAAGTATTATTAACTTTGGATCAGAAGTCATAATTATATTGACAACATTCGAAATTATCTTAAATATTTCGTTCCAGTATTCTACAATTTTTATACAATTAGTAAATGAATGTGACAAATTTGCTTCTGAGATTTGACATTTATCACATATAGGGGATATTTTTGGAAATATATTATGTAATTTAGATTTGGAATAATGTAATCTATGTAGAATTTTAAACTGTATAAGGGAATGTTTAGCATTTAACGACCAATGATGTATATGTTGTAAGCTTTCATCCCATATTTCTGGTCTTATTATTTGGCCTAATTCATTTTCCCAAGACTGTCTATGTGTTTCTGTTGATGGGATATCACTTTCCAATAAAATATTGTATATATATATGATATCATTTTTTCTGTATTTGGATGTTTATTCAAGCATTCATCTAAAATTTCTGTCTTTCTATTTCTAAGTTCTTGTGTATTTGCAGAAACATAGTTTCTGATTTGTAAATATCTAAAATATTCCTTATTGTGTAGTCCATAAGTTTGTTGTAACTCTTGAAATGAGAGAAAAGAGTTTTCCTTATAAAGATCACCCATCTTAAAAATTCCTTTATTTTTCCATTGTAAAACAGCCTTATCCATCATTGAAGGTTTGAACGTAAAATTGTTGGCGATGGTAAGACCTAATGGTATAAATTTTAGTTTTAATGTTTTCTTTATTTGTTTCCAGATGCGGATTCCGTTTTCTATTATCGGATTTTCACTATAAATTTTCTTAGCTACGTTAGTGTTAGCAAATATTATAGAGCTAATTTCAAATGGAGAACAATCTTCTTTTTCCATATTTAACCAGTTTGGTTTATTATCTATTTCTTCTAGCCAAAAAATCATATTTTTAATATTAACTGCCCAGTAATAAAACATAAGATTTGGTAATGCTAATCCCCCATTTATTGTAGATTTACATAAATGTTTTTTATTTATTCTATGGCTCTTATAATCCCAGATAAAGTTAGTAATTAGAGAATCTTACTTTTTTTTTTAAAAAAATTTTAGGGAGATATATCGGAATTAATTGAAATAAATATAATAATTGTGGGGAGAAAAATCATTTTTATTGCATTAATTTTACCTAACATTGAAATAGGTAAGCTTTTCCAGTATAAAATATTCTTATTTAATTTATTCAGTAATGGAGGGAAATTAAATTTAAATAAAGAATCAAATCTTTTTGTAACGAAAATCCCAAGATATTTAATATTTTCATTTGTTATCTTGAAAGGGAATTGTTGTAATATATGTAAATTATTCATCGTTATTGGCATAAGTTCACTTTTATTCCAATTGATACTGTATCCTGAAATTGATCCGAATTCCGTTATTAGTTTTAACAAATTTCGGATACTTGTTTCTGGTTCAGTGATGTCAAGTAATACATCATCCGCATATAAGGAAATTTTATTCTTAGTATCTTTAGTATCATATCCATGTATTTCCGGGTGTAATCTCACCTTCTGGGCGAGAGGTTCTATTGCTAGCGCAAACAATAAAGGTGATAGAGGACAACCTTGTCTACAACCTCGAGATAAACTAAATTTAGTTGATAGCATACGGTTTGTTGTTATTCTAGCTATTGGGTTTTCATATAACAATTTAATCCAAGTAGTAAACTTCTCTCCCAATTTGAAAGCTTCCATCACCGAAAATAAATAAGGCCATTCCACTTGGTCAAAAGCTTTTTCTGCATCAAGCGAAATAACTACTACATCTTTTTTATCACTTCTTTTCGAATATATAATATTGAATAACCGTCTTAGATTGTATGAAGAATATCTTTTTGGTATAAATCCTGTTTGATCGGGGTGGATTAATTCGTTAACGACTGAACTTAGTCTTTGTGCTAATATGTTTGTTAGTATCTTTTGATCCGTATTTAATAGAGCTATTGCTCTATATGATCCTGGTTCATCCAAGTCTTTATTTATTTTGGGTATAAGTGTTACAATAGATTCATTCAACGTATCTGGTAATTTCTGTTGTGTATACATCTGTTCATATAATGATTTCAAACGTGGAACCATATGATCCTGAAATATTTTATAAAATTCCGAACCTATACCATCAGGTCCCGGTGTTTTACCATTTTTTAATGATCTAATAGATTCTTGGATTTCTTTTATTGAAATATCAGCATTTAATAATTCTCTATTTTGTAAATCCAATCCTTTCAGGTTACATTTTTTTTAAAATGCATCTATTTCTGTTTTATTTACTGTTGCTTTAGCAGTGTATAGATATTTATAATATTGCATACATCTTTCATTAATATCTTTAGGTTTTATTAATAATTCACCGTTTTGTGATTTAATCCTATGTATGATTTTTTCAGCTTCAATTTTCCTTAATTGTCGAGCCAATAATATTTGGGGTTTGTCTCCAAATTCAAACTGTAATTGTTTAGTATGTTGATAAAATTTTATAACTTGATCTGTATATATCTTATTTAATTTATATTTCAATGCTACAATTTTATTATGTAATATTATATCTGGCTTTGTTACATTCTGTATATCTAATTGTTTAATCTCCCTTTCCAAATCTTGTTGTTCCTTCCGAATCTTTTTGTTATGGAATGCTTGTGAAGAAATCATAATTCCCCGGAGATATGCTTTAAATGTTTCCCATAATAAGGAGCGAGATATTTCTGGTTGATCATTTATTTCAAAGAAAATCTTAATTTGAGTTATGATATATTCCTGAGTGGTTTTATTTTTTAAAATTTGTGGATTAAGTTTCCACTGTCCTGAATTTTCTGTTTTGCCATTTATTTTAATTTTAAATGTTAATGGCGCATGATCTGAGATTATAATATTATGATATTTGGGTTCATAAGTAAGTGAAATAAGTTTTGCATCCACCAAAAAATAATCTATTCTTGAGGAAGTTTTATGTACTGGCGAGTAAAAAGAGTATTCTCGTCCCGTAGGGTTTTCTGTTCTCCAAACATCTTTAATGTTAGTCGTTTGCATATATGCATTTAGTAAATCACTGGAATGTGATTTAGTTTTTCTTTGTTTTGTAGATCTGTCTAGGTAAGGGTCTAATGTACAATTAAAATCTCCTCCAATTATCAAATTATATTGTGTTAATTCCGGAATATTGTTAAGTACTTTCTTAAAAAACAATGGGCTATCAAAGTTTGGTCCATATATATTAACAAAAATCATTTTTTCTGTGTTTAATTCTCCTATCACAATAATGTATCTGCCATCTTTATCAGTTATGGTTGATGTATGCTTAAATAAAGTACCTTTACGAAATAATATTGCTACACCTCTTGATTTATGCGTAAAAGAGGATTTATTTTATCTATCCATTTAGCTTTCAACCTGTTTTCAGCGTCTTTTTTTAAGTGAGTTTCTTGAATGTAAATTACATCAGCTTTACTTGGCTTTAAATGTGCCAATACTTTTCCTCTCTTTATTGGTTCATTAATACCTTTAACATTCCAACTACAAAACGTTAATCCCTCATTCCCCATATTTCTTTTTAAGTCTTGCATTTTAAGTTTGTAGAAATCTACAATAGAGTCTAAGGATCAGCGCGGCAGACCCAACCTTACACCCGAACACTGAATAGATGAATTTTAAATCTCGTTTATGTACCTCACGAATATATCTCCATTGGTCCAATGTGTAACTCCATTCAAACTGAAAAATACAATAGATATAAAAGAAGAATAAAGAATAGTTAAATAAGCTAGTGATGTGTGTAAAGGTAGAAAGAACTACAACTAGAATAGTTGTAGTTTGTGCTAGCCATGGCTATCCATCTAACGACTTCCGTCATTGATGTTATTAACTTGGCCAGCTCCTAGATTTAGGGAATTAGTATTCCATAATAATATTTTAGCGGGGGTATAATATTAAGGGAGAAAAAAAAAGGGGAGGCAATAGAAAAAAAGGAAAAGGGGTAGGATTCATCATATAAAAGTATCTATATCTAAAATTAACTTAGAAATCTAAGTAATATTAAACATAAAAAATATAAAGGCTATATAAGAAAGAAAAAAGGGATACAAAAATACTATAGAACAGCAAGGAAAAACTAAAGTACAAAGTAAAAATTGTTATTATAAAGAAAGATCTCCAAATGAGATCCATCGCTATATTTAACTCTATTCATTAAAGGAACATTAGTTGTTAATTATTAGTAATAGTGATTAGCAATAGTGAGCAATCTTAATTGATAAAAATAATACTAATAATAAAACCGCGTTGTGATTTTAATATATGTGTTATTTATTTATGTTAGTTATATGTTAAGACTAATTATCAATATCCAGATAACGCTTTCCGATCCAGTTTTTTTCCTCTCCATTCCATTCGACATTGTCCATTCCATCTAGTCCAATATTATCTTGTAAAATCTCACAGGGTGTTGAGAGTCCATGTTGGATCTCTAAAAGTAGTAAGAGTCAGTATATTTACTTGTAGATACTTTTCAGGTCTTGAGCTGCTTTGCGAATTCCAATGCTGCTGCTGGGGTATTAAAGAAATGTTCCGCGTTGTTAAAAGTAACTCTTAAAATAGCTGGGTAATTCAAACCGTATCTCAGGTTTTCTACTCCCCTCATAAGACTTTTGGCTTCATTAAATGCTTTCCGTTTCCTAGCGACCTCTGGTGGGTAATCTCAGTAGATACTAATCCTTTGTCCTTCAAATGTCAGGTCTTTGATTCTCGAAGCTTTTCGCATAATCTCATCCAGAACAAAGTCATATTGTAGCTTTATAATCATTTGTCTTGGAGGGGCGTTTATTCTGGTCTGACGTCTGCTGACTCTATCAGCACGAGCTAATAAAGGCATTTCTTCCAGAGATAGAACAGCTTGGAGTAATTTAGCAGTGAATTCTCGAGGATCTTCGTTTTTCTCTCGACCTTCAGGAATCCCTGCAATCATCAGATTTTGTCTTCTCTGATGTCCTTCTAGCTCAGTACATTTCTCTGTTGTTTTAGTCAGCAAGTTCATTAGACGTTCATTTTCTGTAATCAGCTTTGCTGTAGACAAAGTACTTGCCTCAGCTATTTGTTCAAGGTTCTTTATACCAGCCGTCTGTTGTTCCAGTACTTTCTCGATAGGATTAATCCTATTTTGAAAGTCTTTTTTAACCTTTTCAAGTTTTTTGTTCATCTTATTTTCCATTTCATTAAACATTTCAATGAATTCATTCTTCAAATCTTCCGATACTTTCTTGACCTTTTTTTCAATATTTCACGTTGTTTCTTGTTGGAATTCTTTCAGTTGATTTTTCATCTGATCCATCTGGCTGTTCATCTGGTTTATTTCTTCCTTTATATCCTTTATTTCTTCCTTTAAGCCAGCCATCTGTTGAGAAATGAAAGTTTTCAATTCCTCATCTTCCGCTTTTGTCCCTGTTTATTTGGATACATCTTCCAGGGAGCGGGTCCTACTCGAGTCCGAGGCTTCAGTTGGGCCTTCTGCCGGTCTCTGCCGGGTTTGTCGACCTTTCCCCTTGTCGGTAGGGCTCCGTACTGTCGACATAATTAGTCGCGCGCCTGATGACGTCACTTGCCACACTCGGTGCAGAAACGGCAGGCAGTAAACAGCAGACAGCGGGTAGGTCCCTTAATCCCCCGTTTTTTCCAATTTTTTCGCGGAGCTGGCTGGCGCTAACCTCTAGTCCTCCATAGCGCCACCGGATCGATTTTAACATTTAAAAGTAAAGTGGATAGGTATATGGACGGGAAGGGAATGGAGGCGTATGGTCTGAGTGCAGGTAGATGGGACTAGGGGAAAACAAATGGTCGGCACGGACTGGAAGTGCCGAGAGGGCCTGTAATTGTTATACAGTTATATGGTTATATGACTATCACATTTGACACCCACCCCCCTTATTCTGTTTAAAACCACCCGTGTGGCAAGCCTGCCTGCCAGAATGCTTGTCCCTCACCTGTAAGATGCAATCCGTCCCTTTTGTACAGTACCCCCTTACTCCAAAACAGATCCCAGTGACACAAGAGTCTAAATCCCTGCCCCCTGCATCAGTTCCCCAGCCACACGTTCAGTTCCTGCTCTCGCCAGCACGAGGAACTGGAAGCAACCCGGAGATAACAACCCTATAGGTCCTGCTTTTCAGCATTTTTCCAAGCTCTCTAAAGTCACACTGCAGAATATTCATCCCCTTCATTCCGACATCGTTTGTTCCGACAATTAGACAATGCTGATGTGCCGATGTTAATAGACAATATGTGCAGGAGTAGGCCTTTGGGCACTTCGAGCCAGCACCGCCATTCACTGTGTTCATGGCTGATCATCCACAATCAGTACCCCATTCCTGCCTTCTCCCCATATCCCTTGACTGCGCTACCTTTAAGAGTTCTATCTAACTCTCTCTTGAAAGCATCCAGAGAATTGGCGTCACTGCCTTCTGAGGCAGATAACTTCAGATTCACAACATTCTGGGTGAAGAAGTATTTCTTGGTCTCCATTCTAAATGGCCTACCCCTTATTCTTAATCTGTGGTCCCTGGTTCTGGACTCTCCCAACATCGGGAACATGTCGTTATGCTGGAAAGGGAAGATTTACGGGGATGTTGCCGGGACTTGAGGCACTGAGCTACAGAGCGACTCACTTTATTCCTTGGAGTGCAGGAGGATGAGAGGTGATCTTATCGAGGTACATAAAATCGAGAGGGGAATAGATAGGGTGAATGCACAGAGTCCTTTAACCATGATAGGGGTAATAACTACTAGTGTTAATGTGAGAGGGACAATATTGAAGACGAACCCGAGGGGTAACTTTTTCCTCTCAGAGGGTGGTGGATACAATGAATGAGCTGCCAGAGGAGGTTGTTAAGGCAGTTAGCTTGGACAGCTAAATGGGTAGGGTAGGTTAAGGGGGGTATGGGGCCAAACCTAGGCAGGTGAGACTAGTGTAGATGGGACACCTTGGTCAGCATGGGTGAGTTGGGCCAAAGGGCCATGTTAAAGCCGTAAGATAAGCTGGGGAATAAAGGGCATAGGTTTAAGGTGAGAATTAAAATATTTAGCAGGAACCTGAGGGTATCAGAGGGTGGTGGGTATATGGAATGAGCTGCCTGGGGAAATAGTTGGCGCTGGTACAACAACATTTTATAGACACTTGGACAGTATTTGAATAGGAAAGGTTGAGAGGAATATAGGCCAAATGGGACGTGTGGATGGGGCATCCTGGTCGGCATGGATGAGTTGGGCAGAAGGGCCTGTTACAATGCAGAACTCAATGAAGCCTATACTCAGGAATCCATTCAAGAACACTTTGTACAGCATCCTCTCACAAGCTTAGTCATATACCATAGAATGACCCCAACATTTACTCCTCTATGACACATATTCCCACCTTCACTGGTAAAGCAGACAGTGAAACCAGATAGGGTTAAAAGGGTTTAAAATTGCATCATCGGCAAAACTTCTCAAAATTTGGAAGTTAACGAAATTTCTACACAAATTTAGTTTTCAGGAATCTGCATAGAGTCATAAAGAACATTTTGCCAGGCATATTTTAGAAAATGGTGAAATATATAATTTATACTAACCCGTCGTCTTTTCTCAAAGTTAATCAAGCCCTAAAAAAATGCAAGAAAAAAAAACATTTACCTGTTGAAAGATTCCGTTTGGTTTATTGTCACCGAGGTACAGTGAAAAGCCTTAGTTACGTGCGATCCAGTCAATGGAAAGACTATGCATGATTAGAACTGAGCCATCCACAGTGTACAGATACATGATAAGGAAACAGCATTTAGTACAAGGTGAAGCCAGCAAAGTCCTATCAAGAATAATCTGAGGGTACACAAAGAGGTAGATAGAAGTTCAGGACTGCTCTCTGGTTGTGGTAGGAGGATTCAGTTGGAAACACCTGATAACAGCTGGAAATAAACTGTAGGTAGACAAAGATGCTGGAGAAATCAGCAGGTGCAGCAGCATCTATGGAGCGAGGGAAGTAGGTAACGTTTCAGGCCAAAACCCTTCTTCAGACTGATGGAGGGTGGGGGGCGGGGAGAAGAGAGGAAAAAGGAAGAGGAGGAGCCCGAGGGCTGAGGTAACGCTGAGAAGGGGAGGAGGCGGCAAGGGCTACCAGAATTGGGAGAATTCAATGTTTATACCACTAGGGTGCAGACTGCCCAAGCGGAACATGAGGTGCTGCTCTTCCAATTTCCGGTGGTGCTCACTCTGGCCATGGAGGAGGCCCAGGACAGAAAGGTCGGATTCGGAATGGGAGGGGGAGTTGAAGGGCTGAGCCACCGGGAGGTCAGGTTTGTTAACGATCACCAAGCCTACGCTTGGTCTCACCGATGTAGATCAGCTGACATCTAGAGCAGCGGATGCAATAGATGAGGTTGGAGGAGATGCAGGTGAACCTCTGTCGCACCTGGAATGACTGCGTGGGTCCTTGAATGGAGTGGAGGGGGGAGGTAAAGCGACAAGTGTAGCATCTCTTGCGGTTGCAAGGGAAAGTGCCCGGGGAGGGGTGGAGTGGGAGGGAAGGGAAGAATTGACAAGGGAGTTACGGAGGGAGTGGTCTTTGCAGAAAGCAGACGGGGAGGAAGGAGATGGGAGATGTGGTGAGTGGTGGGGTCACGTAAGAGGTGGCGAAAATGACGGAGGATTTGTTGTATGTGACCGCTAGTAGGGTAGGCCCCTTGCAGTCAGAAACAGGTGAGTTGATCATGGGGAACAAGGATATGGCGGACCAATTGAATAAACACTTTGGTTCCGTCTTCACTAAGGAAGACATAAGTAATCTGCCGGAAGTAGCAGGGGACCGCGGGTCAAAGGAGGAATTGAGTGAAATCCAGGTTAGTCGGGAAGTGGTGTTGGGTAAATTGAATGGATTAAAGGCCGATAAATCCCCAGGGCCAGATAGGCTGCATCCCAGAGCACTTAAGGAAGTAGCTCCGGAAATAGTGGATGCATTAGTGATAATCTTTCAATACTTTAGATTCTGGAGTAGTTCCTGAGGATTGTCGGGTAGCAAATGTAACCCCTCTTTTTAAGAAGGGAGGGAGAGAGAAAACGGGGAATTACAGACCAGTTAGTCTAACATCGGAAGTGGGGAAACTGCTAGAGTCAGTTAATAAATATGGGAATTATGGAGAGAGTCAGAACTGGACCTAGGGTAGAGATTTTTGAGATTTTTGATTGGAGAAAGGCTAACTTTGAGGGAATGCGTAAGGATTTTAAAGGAGTGAATTGGGACACTTTGTTTCATGGGAAGGATGTAGAACAGAAATGGAGGACATTTAAAGGGGAAATTGTAAGAGTACAGAATCTTTATGTCCCTGTTAGGTTGAAAGGAAATAGTAAAAATTGGAAAGAGCCATGGTTTTCAAGGGAAATTGGCCACTTCCCTCCTTTCTCTTGGGTCAATACTCCCAGCGCAATTCCATTATCTGCGTTCACAAAGAGATGGAATGGCTGGTCAATAGACGGGAGGGCCAGTACAGGTGCAGTGATTAAACTGTTCTTTAGTTTCCTAAACTGGTGTTCGTCCCTGGATTCCCACTTTACCTTATCATTTTCCTCACCTAACTTGTCATATAGGAACCTAACTTGTCGGGTATAATTGTCTATCCATAATCTTGCTACTCCGCCATTAACACCCAAAGATTGAACCTTCTTAACCAACCTTCCATGGGGAACCTTGTCAAAGGCCTTACTGAAATCCATATAGACAACATCCACTGCTTTACCCTCATCAATTTCCCTAGTTACCGCTTCAAAAAATTCAAGAAGGTTTGTCAAACATGACCTTCCAGGCACAAATCCATGTTGACTGTTCCTGATCAGACCCTGTTTATCCAGATGCTTATATATATTATCTCTAAGTATCCTTTCCATTAATTTGCCCACCACTGACGTCAAACTAATAGGTCTATAATTGCTAGGTTTATTCTTTGAACCCTTTTTAAACAATGGAACAACATGCGCAGTACGCCAAAACCTCCGGCACTGTTCCCGTTTTTAATGACATTTGAAATATTTCTGTCATAGCTCCTGCTATTTCTACACTAACTTCGCTCAATGTCCTAGGGAATATCCTGTCAGGACCTGGAGATTTATCCACTTTTATATTTTTCAAAAGTGTCAGTACTTCCTCCTCTTTGAATCTCATAGTTTCCATAGCTACTCTACTCTTTCCCCTTAACTCACCGAGTTCAATATCCTTCTCCTTGGTGAATACCGAAGAAAAGAAATTGTTCAATATCTCCCCCATCTCTTTTGGCTCTGCAGATAGCTGTCCATTCTGGTTCTCTAATGGTCCAATTTAATCCCTCGTTATCCTTTTGCAATTAATATAGCTGTAGAAACCCTTTGGGTTTACTTTCACCTTTCTTGCCAAAGCAACCTCATATCTTCTTTTAGCCTTCCTAATTTCTTTCTTAAGATTCTTTTTACATTCTTTATACTCCTCTAGCACCTCATTTACTCCATGCCTCCTATAATTATTGTAGATATCTCTCTTTTTTCGAAACAAGTGTCCAATTTCCCTTGAAAACCATGGCTCTTTCCAATTTTTACTATTTCCTTTCTGGATCAGGAAGTTTCTTGGACTGATTGGATGTTGTAGATTATGGATAGACAATTATACCCGACAAGTTAGGTTCCTATATGACAAGTTAGGTGAGGAAAATGATAAGGTAAAGTGGGAATCCAGGGACGAACACCAGTTTAGGAAACTAAAGAACAGTTTAATCACTGCACCTGCACTGGCCCTCCCGTCTATTGACCAGCCATTCCATCTCTTTGTGAACGCAGAAAATGGAATTGCGCTGGGAGTATTGACCCAAGAGAAAGGAGGGAAGTGGCAGCCCGTCGCGTTCCTCTCCAAACTCTTGGATCCAGTGTCGCGGGTATGGCCAGTATGTATTCAAGCGATTGTGGCAACAGCAGTATTAGTGGAAGAAAGTAGGAAACTGACATTTGGAGGAACCCTGGTAGTGTCCACTCCCCACACGGTCCGGACCATACTAATTCAGAAGTCCAGTCGGTGGCTGACGGATTCTAGAATCTTGAAGTATGAGGTTATACTTATGGAAAAGAATGATTTGACTATTGTTACGGATAAAAACTTGAACCCCTCCCAGTTTTTGTACTCGGCGGGTGCTGAGCAGGAAGGGGAGTTACCAGAACATGACTGTAGTGAGATAATAGAACTCCAGACAAAGAGTAGGGAAGATTTAGAGGAACGACCGCTTGAGAAAGGGGAAAGATGGTTTATTGATGGTTCTTCCCGCTGTATAGACGGAAAGAGGTATAGTGGGTATGCTATAATAACAGGAGAAGGGTTTGGAAAAGTGGAAACAGGCAGGTTGCCAGGAAGTTGGTCAGCACAAACGAGTGAACTGTATGCATTAAGGAGGGCATTGGAACTATTGAAAGGAAAAGAGGGAACTGTGTATACGGACTCCAAGTATGCGTTTGGGGTGGTACACACCTTTGGTAAAATCTGGAAAGAAAGAGGGATGATCACAGCCAGAGGAAAAGAGTTGGCTCATGAGCAGTTAATCGAAAAAGCTTTGGAAGCACTAAATTTGCAAGAAAGAATAGCGGTGGTCCATGTAGCAGGCCACCAGAGAGGGAATTCGCTGGAAGCTAGAGGGAATAGAGCAGTCGATAGTGCCGCTAAGACAGCGGCGACAGAAGGAACGGTAAAAATGCTGTCTCTGATACCGTTGAGAGAGGGTATAGAGAAGATACCTGTATTCTCGCAGGAGGAGGAAGATAAAATGAATGAATTGGGTGCCCGGCGTTCCACGCTCCAGACTGGTGGATGCCGGACAAAAAACAAATAATTACTAAGGGATTGACGAGGGATTTGATTAAACAACTACATTCGCAATCGCACTGGGGAGCTCAGGCTCTGTGCGACACGATACTACGGACTTATGCCTGTAGAGGCATTTATACTTTAGCCAAGCAGGCGGTGTCTGGTTGTGTAGTGTGTCAAAGGGTGAATAAGAAGGTAATGAGAGCTGTCCCAGGGGGAGGACAACTCCCATTAGACCCTTCCAGAGAATACAGGTGGACTTCACAGAACTACCAATGGTACAGAAGTGGAAATATCTTCTAGTTATAGTGGATCACATCACCAGGTGGGTAGCGGCATTTCCTACGATAAATGCCACTGCCCAGGCGGTCACTAAGATACTGCTGGAACAAATCATCCCACGGTATGGAGTCATTGAATCCATAGATTCAGATCGAGGAACCCATTTTGCTTCCATGGTGCACCTATTAATCTGTAGCGCCTTGGGAATAAACTGGAAGCTGCATACTCCATGGCACCCCCAGAGTTCGGGGAGAGTGGAACGGATGAATGCCACTCTCAAAATTCAGATAACTAAATTAATGGAGGAGACAGGGCTACCCTGGACTAAATGTCTACCAATTGCTTTATTACAAATACGGACGGCACCCCGAAAGGATATTGCGGTGTCTCCTTATGAAATGTTGTTTGGATTGCCTTATCTTGGAAAGGTGGAAGGCACACCAACCTTTGAAGGAAGTGATGTGTTCTTGAGGAACTAATTACTGGCAGTGTCTCGTTCCCTTACAGAATTAAAAGCTAAAGGATTATTAGCTCAAAGCCCACCACTCGACTTTCCAATACATGCTGTAAAGGCCGGCGACTGGGTACTGGTCAAGAATTAGAAGGAGGAGAAACTCCTGCCCTGGTGGACCGGCCCATACCTAGTATTACTGACAACCGAGACAGCAGTACGAACAAAAGAAAAAGGGTGGACCCACGCAATCCGGGTTAAAGGACCCGTTGATCCACCCGCTCCTGATAAGGAGGATCAGTGGATGGTGAAGCCAGGAAATAAGCCCCTAACATTAACTTTAAAAAAAAAATTGAATGCATAACTGACAGTATGAAAGGAGCAGTTGTGGTATTGTTTGCTCTGCATGTAATTATGGTAAAAAGTATTAATAATTGTGATAAATGCTATCATCCTATCAGATACAGAGTGCGGACAACCAGATCATTTACCTATCATTCCCATGTGAACGATGCTTGCTATAACCTGAACAATTTGTGAAGAGGGGGGAAAGAAGTATTTTATGGTAGGGAATAGGGGATATGTAGGGAGGTTTGGGTACATTACCTGCCCGAAGGGGGAGAGATGGGTTTGTATAACCAGGACAGGACAGTTAGGTTTCCCTTTCCAGGCCTTAAGATGGACATTAGATAAAATAAAGGAGCAAGTAATAACAGAGTTCACGGAAATAGTAGTCACCAAGCCTCCCCCTCCCCTACCTACTCAGCCTCAATTGCACCAAACACTGTATGAAGAAATAAAGAAGCAGATTGAGATCCCTGAAGGAGGAAAAAACCTGTTTGTGGGCTTGGCCCTCCGGATAGCTGGAATCCTGAATGTGACTAACTGTTGGGTCTGTGGCGGACCACTGATGAGCTCACGTTGGCCGTGGAGAGTATCCATTGTTGAAGTATGGGACCTGATGGAGTGGAACCTGACAGTTGGACAAGACCGAGATCCCCAGGCATGGGTCCTGACAGACGCTCCGGTTGGGACTGAGTGTATCGCTAGGCCCTGGGCAAATGATGCCGTCCTAGTAGGCAGCAGCCCCTGCCAGCGCATTGTCACCCAGTGGCCAAATCAGTCCCGAGTGTGGTGGCCAGAGGAGCCTAAATGGTATCCAACTAAGAAAGACGGGAGAAACTGCACTATCTGGATGAAGAACAATGGAATGGAATCGACTGGACTGTGGAACTGCACCGGGAACAACCCTTATCAAGGAATCCCAGTGTTGCGAGACATATGGAACAAGGTTACCTCTAGTAGACCGGCCCCTGAAGGACTGTTATGGATATGCGGATATAAGGCATACTCAGTGTTACCGATAAATTGGAGCGGGACTTGCTTTATTGGACTGGTACAACCAGGATTTTTTTCTGTTAAACACCGAAGAAGGGCGGTCGCTAGGAACACCTGTATTTGACGACCTATATCGGAAGAAGAGGAAAATAGACATTGGAGAATGGGAAGATGATGAATGGCCACCCGCAAGAATCATCTCATACTATAGACCAGCCACTTGGGCACAGGATGGATCCTGGGGCTACCGAACCCCAGTATACTTGTTAAACCGGATCATAAGACTTCAGGCAGTACTGGAGGTAATTACCAACCAAACTGCTGGGGCACTGGAGATGCTGGCAAAGCAGCAGACACAGATGAGAGCAGCAATATACCAGAACCGGTTGGCCCTAGATTACCTCCTGGCAGAAGAAGGAGGGGTATGCGGGAAATCCAACCTCTCTAATTGCTGTCTAAACATCGATGACAATGGACAGGCAGTGATGGACATATCAGAAGGAATCCGTAAGTTGGCACATGTTCCAATACAGAAGTGGAATACGATTATGGGGACCCAATGGTGGGATTCCATCCTCGGAGGAACATGGTGGAGAATGGTGGGACTCATGTTTCTATGTGCAGTGGCTGGACTGATCTTTATCCCCTGTTGCATCCCTTGTTTTAGGGAACTTATTACAAGGAGTATAAGTCAGATGCAGGCTGTAGTCATGCCTATGGGAGAGAAAGGGGAAATACAGAAAATAATGATAATGCGACCAGGGAAGGTCCAGGATCCACAGGAAAAGGAGATTAGGACAATGTTACGTGAATTCGAACTGAAGGAGCTAGAAATTGAGGTTTAATCAAGAGATGCGTAGCAAAAGAAAAAGGGAGGATTGTGAGGGATAAAGTGATTAAACCCCACTATTGTAAGGTGCTTTGAAGAGGATTCAAACCGATAGGGGCCAGGGAGAGGGTTCTGACACAGCTGTGTATAAAAGTTACCAGACCCATCCTTGAATAAGAAGTGATAGCATTGTATAGCGGTAGTAGGGAGTGATGTGGATAGATCCCTATCAGTAGAATGGGGTGATAGATGGGACCCTTGTCACTATATAACATATAACATATAACAATTACAGCACGGAAACAGGCCCTCTCGGCCCTTCCAGTCCGTGCCGATCATTTGTTTTCCCCTAGTCCCATCACTCAGACCATACCCCTCCATTCCCTTCACATCCATATACCTATCCACTTTACTTTTAAATGTTAAAATCGGTCCTGCCTCCACCACTTCTGCTGGAAGCTCATTCCACACAGCCACCACCCTCTGAGTAAAGAAGTTCCCCCTCACGTTACCCCTAAATTCCGTCCCTTAATTCGCATGTCATGCCCTCTTGTTTGAATCTTCCCTACCCTTAATGGGAAAAGCTTATCCACGTCAACTCTGTCTATCCCTTTCATCATTTTAAAGACCTCAATCAAGTCCCCCCTTAACCTTCTGCTCTCCAAAGAATAAAGACCTAACTTGTTCAACCTTTCTCTGTAACATAGTTGCTGGATCCCAGGCAACATTCTAGTAAATCTCCTCTGTACTCTCTCTATTTTGTTGACTTTCTTCCAAAATTGTACACCATACTCCAGAATTGGTCTCACCAATGCCTTGTACAATTTTAACATTACTTCCCTGCTCCTATATTCAATGCTCTGATTTATAAAGGCCAGCACACCAAAGGCTTTCTTTACCACCCCATCTACATGCGATTTCACCTTCAGGGAACTATGCACAGTTATTCCTAGATCTCTCTGTTCCACAGCATTCCTCAATTCCCTACCATTTACCATGTACGTCCTATTTTGATTTCTCCTGCCAAGATGTAGCACTTATCGGCATTAAACTCCATCTGCCATCTTTCAGCCCACTTTTCCATATGGCCCAAATCTCTCTGTAGACTTTGAAAATCTACTTCATTATCCACAACACCACCTATCTTAGTATCATCTGCATACTTACTTATCCATTTTTCCACCCCATCATCCAGATCATTGATGTACATGACAAACAACAGTGGACCCAACACAGATCCCTGAGGCACCCCACTGGTCACTGGCTTCCAACCTGACAAACAGCCATCCACCATTACTCTCTGACATCTCCCATTCAGCCACTGTTGAATCCATTTTGCTACTCCGCCATTAACACCCAAAGATTGAACCTTCTTAACCAACCTTCCATGGGGAATCTTGTCAAAGGCCTTCCTGAAATCCATATAGACAACATCCACTGCTTTACCCTCATCAATTTCCCTTGAAACCGCTTCTAAAAATTCAAGAAGGTTTGTCAAACATGACCTTCCAGGCACAAATGCATGTTGACTGTTCCTGATCAGACCCTGTTTATCCAGATGCTTATATATATTATCTCTAAGTATCCTTTCCATTAATTTGCCCACCACTGACGTCAAACTAACAGGTCTATAATTGCTAGGTTTATTCTTTGAACCCTTTTTAAACAATGGAACAACATGCGCAGTACGCCAACCCTCCGGCACTATTCCCGTTTTTAATGACATTTGAAATATTTCTGTCATAGCTCCTGCTATTTCTACACTAACTTCGCTCAATGTCCTAGGGAATATCCTGTCAGGACCTGGAGATTTATCCACTTTTATATTTTTCAAAAGTGTCAGTACTTCCTCCTCTTTGAATCTCATAGTTTCCATATCTACTCTACTTTATTTCCTTACTTCACATAGTTCAATATCCTTCTCCTTTGTGAATGCCGAAGAAAAGAAATTGTTCAATATCTCCCCCATCTCTTTTGGCTCTGCAGATATCTGTTAATTCTCTCTCTAATGGTCCAATTTTATCCCTCGTTATCCTTTTGCTATTAATAGTAAGATTAAACGAGAACTTACCAGTTTGAAGTTTGATCTTTATTTTATGAGGAGTCGAGTTGAGGGACTACGTGAATAGAAGCCCGTACAGCCGTTGGTGCGTCAATCTTCCAAGCAGCGGAATGAATTCACAGCTAACAATGACCGAAGTATAACGGTAAGATGATAAAACTAGAACTACCAGATGAGATCTATGAGGGTGGGAGCGGAGGGCACGTAGTCCCTCAACTCGACTCCTCATAAAATAAAGATCAAACTTCAAACTGGTAAGTTCTCGTTTAATCTTACTATTTTACTTCGGAGTCACGTGAGTGACTACGTGAAGACTTCAAAGCACTGTGAATTCACGCCGCAGACTCAAATCCGACGTTCACACTGCCTGGATTGACTCAAAAGTCGTTAACAATCAATCATGCATCAGTAATACATTTGTTAAATGAAATAACAGTTTATTTACAAACAAATCATAAGAAACCCCTCTAACTCAGGGGAAAAATGTAACAGTACTGACACCAGAATCAGCAAACACCCCGAGCCTTGAAATCGGCTTGTGACAAAACCTCTGAAAAGTTAGCTCACTGGACCATCCTGCGGCCGCGAGGACCTTGAAATCGTTTGCACCGACACCTTACTGTGTGGTTTTTTGTGACTAATAATCAAAGCCAACTCTGTTCCTCTCAGAGGTTTAGTAATCTCAATGTAAAGAGATAAATGTGACACTATACAGAAGCGATCATCTGCGGGGTATGCTGAAAACACCATCTTACATCCTGTCATGCCTCTTTTATTATGTTTAAGCAAATCATAGACATAAAATATAATGGCATCAGCCGACACATGCATTCTATCTAGCCGTAGCTTTTGCAATGTTTGTACACGTTGGGCTGAAACCAACACCAGAAGCATGACCACCTTCATAGTTAATTTGACTATAGATAGGCTTGTAACCGGAGCCCACTGGCGAAGAAGCATAAAAACCTCACTCACATTGCAAATACCGGCATACCTGAGTTTAGGAGGATTAGAATTGAAAACTCCCTTCATGAATCGTGAACTAACGGATGTGTCCCTACTGTATGCAATTCTGCATTCATAGGTAAATAAGAAGACAGAGCACTTCTGGCTGAATTAATTGCACTGTAACTTAATTTTTTGGTCAAAATAAAGAGTTGACAAACTCCAATACATCCGTGATCCCTGCCGTGTGATATACAATATCCTGCTGTAGGCAGAATTGCTCCCACTTCTTTATATAGGTGATATATTGCTGCTGTGTACTATCCCTGCAGGCCGACGTGAGAACATCCACCGTCCGATGAGACAGTCCTCTCCCCAGGTATGGCCTCCTTAAAATCTGCAAATTAACAGATCAATACGATCCTATAAAGGATGTTGATCCCCAGTGACTGGATTTACCAGTAGATTTTTATTCTTGGGCATAAGCATGTAAGGCTCCCTAGCCATTTGTAATACAATGGGAAACCATGCTCGTGTAGGCCAATCTGGCACTACCAATACCCCTGAAGCGGAGTCCTCCTTGATCTTTTGCAAACATCTGCTGATGAGACAGAATGAAGGAAATACATACACAAACATTCCTCCCCCAATGCAGCGAAAATGCATCCACTGCTACTGCCCCAGTATCTGGTAACCTGAAACATATCTATGTAACTGATGATTTAATCGAGATGCAAACAAGTTAATATCTGGCAATGCATACTGATCAATCATTTGGTTAAACACATCCTGATTTAACATCCATTCAATGTTGTCATTAACTGACGTGACCTCTTCCTGGCAAATAAAGTGCTGAAAGCCAGATATTTTGGTCAATACACCAGCTCCAAATCTGGTTAGCCAGTCTATCACAAGACTGTGACTTAACTCCACCCATGTGGTTTACATATGCCACTGCTGTGGTGTTGTGAATCTGAGCCGCACATGCAGATCCCTCCTTGTAGAACAATAAGCTTTGAGCCCATACCAGGTGCCCAACAACTCTAAATAATCAATCCCTCTTAATTGAGGAAGCGATGTCTCATCCACATTCCATCTGCCTCCACAACTAGAAGACATCTGTTGCACCCCAACCCAGTGCACTCACATCAGTCTGTAATATCAGTGACGGTGATTCCACGAAACCTTCCTTAAATTTTTTGAAACATGTACTATCCACCATTGTATGTCAGCAATCGCCCCAGCTGACAACTGCATAGGCCTATCAAAAATAGCCCCTTTGTATTCTCAGTGCCTGTTCCTTTGATGGTTGTAATTGTTGATAATGCAGAGGACAATACTGCACAGCTGGAAAGGCTGCAACAACTTCCCAATAAAACTGGCTACTTGTCTAATCAAAGGCCGTTGTTCTCCAACGAGATTAACACAGTCCTCAATTAACTGATTCAATTTATCCCTGGGCAAAGTTACCAACATGTGATTGGAATTAATGGTAAATCGCAGATAATCAATAATTTGGACTGGTGATAATTTAGATTTACCTGGGTGAATAACAAATCCCATTTGTTCAAAAGTGATTTTAACAACTGAAACTGATGATTGAGTTTCAGCATGAGTCTTTCCAACAATCAGAAATCATCTAAATAGGCCATTGCCACATGCCCCTGAGCTCTAAGCAATGCTAACACAGGTTTTACCAATTTAGTAAATAATCTAGGAGCTGAAGTTAATCCATTCGGTAATGTCCTGAATTGCCACAGCTCAGTCATCCAAATAAATTTCAAATATCTTCTATCATCACCATGAATAGACACTGCGTAATACGCATTCTTTAAATCAATGGTTGCCATATAATACCCTTTGGACACTAGATGTTTGCCCGTGGTAAAGTTCTCCATTTTGAAATGCCTATAACAAACAAATTTGTTCAAATTCGATAAATCCAGAATAATTCTACATCCCCCAGTCTTTTTAGATCTGGGAAATATACTTGACAGAAATTGTTGACTTTGATAGACAGAAGGCTCAATTACCCCTTCTTATGTAACGACTGAATCTCTGCTTGAATAAGCACATTTTCCTCATCTGAAAAATAAGTTTACGACTAGGAAAATGTTGATTAGGTAGACTGTCATAGTAAAATCCAATTTTTCACCCCTTCAATACACTAAGTATGAACAAATCTGATGTCAACTGCTGCCATTGTTTGAGAACAATTTTAACCTTCCCCAATTTGAACAGGAACATCAGTTAATTAATCGTCTGTCAAATGTTATATTCCTTACCAGCATCTTTCCTTGCGGCCTTGTTGTCCTCGACTTCTTGTAGAGAACCTTTTTTGCCTTACTTCCAGCTGGCTTAATGAGGGCCATGGTTATAACAACCTCATAACAGTCTTTGACCCTTTTTGCAAGGTTACCTCCAAACAACAGATTTCGTGGTGGTACACTGGTCGGTTTGCACAACTCGCCAAATTCGGGTTAGCACTGGCCTAATAGCGGCCCTCCCGACATTATTAATTTCAAAATGCATTACAAAGGAGTCCCAGTTCATCCTGGTGTGCTTCAACCATATCATTTGTATCAATAACTTTCACCACAGCTGTAATACCTGCTTACAACAGTTTAAGCACTTTTTTAAAACTTCATCTCCTGGGCCCTAGCAGGCAAACCCATCTATGCAAATTTGGTGATTAACCACTGGTACCTTCAGGAGATCACAATTAACAGGAGCTTTATAGTTTTTTTGCTACTTCATCCATAGCTAGCTCCTGTAACTGGTGGGAGAGCATATACTGAATGGCTTCGGCCAATTCTACATCAATCGCCTTTCCTGCCTCTCTACACTCAGCAAACTTCCCAGCAATGTTCGGAATTACCTCCAACCGAACACCTTGCTCTCCCCCAGCATAGAAACAGTGTCAGCAAACGCCCTGATAGAACATCCTCCTCACAGGCAGGATAGTTCTGCAGCCCTGAAACAGGTGCTGCTAGCACAAGCTCTCCATCAGCCTGGCTTGGGCACCACTCCTCCTCACGGAGCTGGAACATCCTCCTCACAGGCAGGATAGTTCTGCAGCCCTGAAACAGGTGCTGCTAGCACAAGCTCTCCATCAGCCTGGCTTGGGCACCACTCCTCCTCACGGAGCTGGTCCCTGTCGAGCATTCTTTTGTAATAGAATCTCAACGTGGGAGAGCCGTGAGCAAACGGACTCTCCTATGGAGGGTATAACCTCCAGGCCCGACTCATCTACGGGCCACAGAGACTTGCCAGTGGCCTTCCACCCTACTGTGCAAGCCTCCACTGCCCCCCGGCAGTGGGTCCGCAACCACTGGCTGTGTAGCCAGCACCGGACCAGGTGTACCAGACGGGCCTCCATCCTCAACACTCTCCTGGTCACTCTCCTTTCTACCCCCGGAGCGCCTCGCCGACACCTTCTTCACTTTCTGCAACATATCTACTCCCAACCGTCGCAGAAAATGACCTGTGGTAAAGTATTTCAACAAACCTTACCTCCGTTTAAACCTGTTAAGGAAAACTGCAGATGCTGGAGAATGGAGGGTGAAGTCTGAAGAAGGGTCTCGACCCGAAACGTCGCCCATCTCCTTCGCTCCTTAGATGCTGCTGCCCCCGCTGAATTCTCCAGCTCTTCGTGTAACCTGTTTAAACTTACCGCTCGGAGGAGCGCTGCTGCTCCAACCGTTCCCGACTGCACCAGCGTCTGACGTCATGACGCACCAACGGCTGTACGGGCTTCTATTCACGTAGTCACTCACGTGACTCCGAAGTAAAATATAGCTGTAGAAACCCTTTGGATTTACTTTCACCTTTCTTGCCAAAGCAACCTCATATCTTCTTTTAGCCTTCCTAATTTCTTTCTTAAGATTCTTTTTACATTCTTTATACACCTCTAGCACCTCATTTACTCCATACCTCCTATAATTATTGTAGATATCTCTCTTTTTTCGAAACAAGTGTCCAATTTCCCTTGAAAACCATGGCTCTTTCCAATTTTTACTATTTCCTTTCACCCTAACAGGGACATAAAGATTCTGTACTCTTACAATTTCCACTTTAAATGTCCTCCATTTCTCTTCTACATCCTTCCCATAAAACAGAGTGTCCCAATTCACTCCTTTTAAATCCTTACGCATTCCCTCAAAGTTAGCCTTTCTCCAATCAAAAATCTCCACCCTAGGTCCAGTTCTGACTCTCTCCATAATTATATTGAAACTAATGGCATTGTGATCACTGGTCCCGAAGTGCTCACCAACGCATACCTCCGTCACCTGACCTGCCTCATTTCCTAACAGGAGGTCCAGCACTGCCCCTTCTCCGGTCGATACCTCTATGTACTGCTCTATGTGCTCTATGTATACCTCTATGTGCTGCAAAAAACTATCCTGCACACATTTTACAAACTCCAAACCATCCAGCCCATTTACAGAATGTGTTTCCCAGCCTATTTTTGGAAAATTGAAATCTCCCACAATCACTACCTTATCTGCTATCTCCTTACATATTTGCTCTTCCAATTCACGCTCCCCATTTGGCGGTCTATAATACACCCCTAAAAGTGTTGCTACACCGTTCCCACTTCTCAGTTCCACACAAATAGCCTCCCTAGACGAGCCCTCTAATCTATCCTGCCAAAGCACTGCTGTAATATCCTCTCTGACAAGCAATGCAACACCTCCACCTCTGGTCCCTCCAATTCTATCACACCTGAAGCAACGAGATCCTGGAATATTTAGTTTCCAATCACAGCCGTCCTGCAGCCATGTTTCACTGATTGCCACAACATCATATTTCCAGGTGTCAATCCATGCTCTAAGTTCATCCACCTTTCTTACAATGCTCCTAGCATTAAAATATACACATTTTATAAACCCACCATCCCTTATTCTCTGTCTATTATCTTTTTCCTCTTTCTCGCCTACATTTTGGGTCCGAGTGCTTCCCTTCTCTGCCTCTTGCCCCACACTCTGTCCCCTAGCCCCCTCTACCCGAGTCCCTCCCCCCAGCCTTTCTAGTTTAAAGTCTCCTCACTAGCCTTTGCAAATCTCCCTGCCAGGATATTGGTCCCCCTCGGGTTCAAGTGCAACCCGTCCTTTTTGTACAGATCATGCCTTCCCCAAAAGAGGTCCCAGTGATCAAGAAACTTGAATCCCTGCCCACTGCACCAGTCCCTCAGTCACGCATTTATCCTCCACCTCATTTCATTCCTACTCTCACTGTCACGCGGCACAGGCAGTAATCCTGAAATCGTTACCCTTTTGGTCCTTCTCCTTAACTTTCTCCCCAACTCCCTAAATTCTCCCTTCAGGACCTCATCTCTTTTTCTGCCTATGTCATTGGTACCTATGTGTACCACAACATCAGGCTCCTCTCCCTCCCTTTTCAGAATCTTTTGGACACGTTCCGACACATGCGAGACCCTGGCACCAGGGAGGCAAACTACCATCCGGGTTTCCCGACTGAGTCCACAGAATCGCCGATCCGACCCCCTAACTATAGAGTCCCCTATTACAATTGCCCTCCTCTTTTTGCTACCCTTCTGAGCATGTGCTGGAGACCCGGCCGGTGTTGCTGCCCCCAGGTAGACTGTCCCCTCCAATTGTACTCAAACCCAAGTAACTATTTTCCAGTTGTACAGTCACAGGGGTACTCTCTAGCCCCTGCTTCTTGCCCTTCCTAACCGTGACCCACTTGTCTGCCTCCTGTGGTCTGGGGGTGACTGCCTCTCTGTAGCTCCTCTCTATGACCTCCTCACTCTCCCTGACCAGACGGAGGTCATCGAGCTGCTGCTCCAGGTTCCTAACACGATCCTTTAGGAGCCCCATCTCGACACACCTGGCGCAGATGTGGATGTCTGGAGGGCTATCTGATTCCCTGACCTCCCACATCTGACATCCAGAACAGTACACTCCCTTGCCTTCATACTGCCCCCTTACACAGGATACAATATCAACACAATACAAAGTACACAACAAACTGCTGGAATCTGACTGCCAATCAGCTGCTTTCCCTAGTCCACTTCCCACCAATCAGCTGCTTACCCTAGTCCATTTCCCACCAATTAGCGGCTTCCTCAAAAAAAAACACTTCTCTGAATGGAATATTATGGATTTAGGTAAAAACAAGCCCCGCGCTGGATTTTTAACCTTACCGGTCGGGTGTCGCTCCTCCCCCTCCTTCACTTCCAACGGCTCCTGTGGGCCTCTGAGGAAAACAAGCCCCGCGCTTGATTTTTAACCTTACCGGTCGGGTGTCGCTTCTCCCCCTCCTTCCCTTCCAACGGCTCCTGTGGGCCTCTCTATAGCTTAGCTTTAGTGCTGATATAGAAGGACTGAGAGAGTTCACTTGGAGGTGAGTAAAACTAGGATAGGTCATGAGCAACTGAGCATGCTTAATAAAATGAATGAATATTACACCCCTGGTCAAGAAACTGCTCAATACCATGAACATGCGATGTATGATGTGGGAGGTACTGGGGGAAGTACCTACAGGTTGTCCACCTCAGTGTCTGATTGGAGCTGGTCCAAGGAGTGGAGGTTGGATGTAGAATTGTGTGTATAAAGGGGGATGACTCTTCTGACTTCGGTGTGTCTCAACTTGGAGAGGCACCCGATTCTGCAGACTCGAAAATAAAGAATCTCTAGCCTTTGAGTTGTGATCGTGAGCACATTGCATATCTCACACTGGTCTGAGGGCTATAGAAAGAATCTTGCACTTTGCTGACTTTCACAAGCAATGTTAAACTGAGACCAACGATGTAACGGCAATAGTTTGTTTTAGAGAGATGGCGTGAAAAGAGGCCCTTTCGCCCACCGAGTCCACAACAACCAGCGATCACCCGTACACTAGTCCTATATCCTTCACACGAGGGGCAATTTACAGACGTCAATTAACCTACAAACCAGCACATCTCTAGAATGTGGGAGGAAACCAGAGCACCCGAAGGAAAACCATGCGGGTCACAGGGAGAACGTACAAACTACAAGCACACGTAGTCAGGATCAAACCCGGGTCTCTGGCACTGTAAGGCAGCAACTTTTAGTCTATCGCTGCGCTACCATGCCGATCAATTCACTTGATGCTAAGGAAGTTGTATGTTAGCCCTCTGCAAACTTTAAAACCCAATGAGATGTGCCTTCTCCATTTGGCAAATCAAGTCCTCTCTGTCATTCAATCATATCTGGATTGGCATGGCTTAGAACATCAGAACAACCCTCTGCCACTGCCACTGATTTCTCAGGGACTACATAGGGAAAATGCACTCCAGTAATCCCTCTGTGTGCTTTATATTTGTTTGTTAAGGTGTTCAGATTTGTCAAATATTGAATTGCATTCCAACAGCGGAGTCTTTAGGTTTATAGAGTTAAGTGTGAAACTGATAAAGCATAAGTATTTTTGTGCCAGGAACAAACTACACACGCTTTGACTATGGACAACTCTCATTCGATAAATGTCAAAAATATTCTGCTTTTTAAGTATTTTTCCCCAACAAGGTAGGGTGGTGCAGCGGTAGAGTTGCTGCCTCACAGCGCCAGACACCCGGGTGCTGTGTGTACAGAGTTTGTACGTTCTCCCCGTGAGCCGCGTGGATTTTCTACGGGTGCTCCAGTTTTCTCCCACATGCAGGTTTCTAGGTTAATTGGCTTAGGTACAAAGACCCCAGTGTGTAGGATAGTGCGGGTGTACAGGTGAATGCTGTTCGGTGTGGACTCGGTGGGCCAAAGGGCCCGTTGCCACACTGTATCTCAAAACGAAAACACTTGAGATTTAATATTGTTTGCCTTTTATTTCTTGACAGATCTAATTAGATTAAGCCAACCCCTTGTCCCCTGTGTTGATCAAATGAAGGGGTGAGATTGCATTAGACTCTCCCCCACCTGCCCTTCACTTCTGGAGTAATAGAATCAAGCTCATAACTTTTGGAAACATCTTCCTTTAGTTTAGTTTCTACAAGTGGGGTTTAATTCAATGCAGATTTAACTTTCTCCTGTGAAGCATTATCTTGTCCATCACTCGGGCTTCATCAACATATTTCATTTCTTGAACTGGCCACAGTTTCATGTTGACAGCAAAGTTGGAGCTTGTGTGCATTGGCAATGTATCTCTGTCATATAAGCAAGACACCAGCCAGACCATGAAGGAACAGAGTGCTGGAGTAACTCAGCGCGACCCTTCGTCAAGACTAGGCATCAACAAGTGCTGGACTCACCATGATGTAGAAACATAGAAAATAGGTGCAGGAGTAGGCCATTCAGCCCTTCGAGCCAGCACTGCCTTTCAATATGATCATGGCTGATCATCCAAAATCAATACCCCATTCCTGCTATCTCCCCATATCCCTTGATTCTGTTAGCTATAAGAGCCACGTCCAACTCTCTCTTGTAAACATTCAGTGAATTGGCCTCCACTGCCTACTGTGACAGATAATTCCACAGATTTTCTGTGTGAAAATGTTTTCCCTCTTCTGAGTCCTAAATTGCCTAACCCATTATTCTTAAATTGTGACCCCTGGTTCTGGACTCCCCCAACATCGGGAACATTATTCCTGCATCTAGCCTTCACTCCTTTAAGAATTTTATATGTTTCTATAAGATCCCCTCTTATGCTTCTCAATTTCAGCAAATACAAGCCCAGTCAACCCATTCTTATAGTTTGACTATAAACTCAACTGAACTGAGTTCCTTGTATCTAACAATTGAGGCCAGTTAGTTATAACTACTGTCACGGTTATATGGTGAAGTGGTTTATTCCCTTCTGGGCCTGCCTTCCATTCGTAAGATCACAAGTTTGTAAACCATCATAATCAGAGGTGACCTCAGAATGTGCCTGGCCGGTGACCTCACAGTGAACTGCATCCGTAACCATGAGAGACAGGCTCCATTTTATCTGTCAACTTGGCAAACTGGCTCATTTCATCTGTCAACTTGAAGTGGGTGCACCATAACCATTCTGCCAGGCATTGAAACAGCTAGTAGCTACTAGAGGTCGAAACTTTAACCTTCACGGTGTGGATCAATAACCCAAGCAAGGAGTTTCGAGAATGCCGGTGAAAAAGGAGAGCGTCAAGCAGACTTACAAGAGCAGTTCAAAGGTAGATCTGAATCTACCTTAGTTAGACCAATAGACGAAGATAAAAGGTGGAGTGACTCAGCGGGTCTTATTCTTAAATTGTGACCCCTGGTTCTGGACTCCCCGACATCGGGAACATAGGGACGTAGGGCTGTTCTGCCACCTCTGAGCTATTCTTTATGGGAGAGAATCCTATCCATCCAGTGACGATCCTGTCTCCAGCCTCAAAGATTTCCCCCCCCCCCCCCCGCCTGCCTCCCGACCCAGCCTTCTACCCTCTCTGGACCTTTTTATATCCACTGATGGTCTTGGCTTCTCTACTCCACTGGCCCACTCAAACCAGAAGGGTCCCAATGTGAAACGACGAATGTCAGGGAGCATCTCTGGAGAACATGGATAGGTGACATTTGACAGAGTGCTGGTCTTACTCAGTGGGTCAGGCAGCATCTGTGGAGAATATGGATAGGTGACATTTCTCAGGACAGTGAAGCTACTTGGAGAACTAGGGTGGGGGAGGGATGGAGAGAGAGGGAAGGTAAGGGTTTATTTGAAGTTGGAGAAATCAATATTCATATGGCTGAGTTGTAATCTGCATGTCCCGCTGAGTTTCTCCAGCATTTTGTGTCTATCTTCAGTGTAAACCAGCATCTGCTGTTCCTGCACATTAGGTCATTTTCTGAGTACACCCTCAGAATATTCCGTAAGATTAGTCAAGCATGATTTCCTCTTCAAAAATCCATGCTGACTTGGACCGATCCTGTTACAGCTATCCAAATGCCGCTACTACATCTTTTATAATTGATTCCAGCGTCTTACCCGCCACCAAGGTCAGGCTAACTGGTCTATAATTCCCTGTTTTCTCTTTCCCGCCTTTCTTAAAATGTAGGATAACATTAGCTACCCTCCAATCCACAGGGACTGATCCTGAATCTATAGAACATTGGAAAATGATCACCAATGCGTCCATGATTTCTAGACCCACTTCCTTCAGTACCCACGGATGCAGACCATCAGGCCCTGGGGATTTATCAGCCTTCAGTCCCATCAGTCTACCCAACTTCATTTCCTGCCTAATGTGGATTTCCTTCAGTTCCTCTGTCACCCCAGATCCTCTGGCCACTAGTACATCAGGAAGATAGTTTATCCTCTTCCTGGACAACAAGTTTTGGTCCCCTAATTTGAGGAAGGAAATTCTTGCTATTGAACAAGGTTAATTCATAGGATGGCGGGACTGTCGTATGCTGAGAGAATGGAGTGGCTGGACTTGTATACTCTGGATTTTAGAAGGATGAGAGGGAATCTTATTGAAACATAAAAGATTATTAAGGGTTTGGACACGCTGGAGGCAGGAAACATGTTCCCATGTTGTGGGAGTCCAGAACCAGGGACTGCTGTTTAAGAATAAGAGGTAAGCCATTTAGAACAGAGATGAGCAAACACTTCTTCACACAGAGAGATGAATTCTATCGAATTTTCTGTCACAGAGCATGATGGAGGCTGGTTCTCTGGATACTTTCAAGAGAGAGCTAGATAAGGCTCTTAAAGATAGCAGAACCAGGGGATATGGGGAGAAGGCAGGAACGGGGTACTGATTGGAGATGATCAGCCATGATCACATTGAATGGTGGTGATGGCCTTCTCCTGCACCTATTGTCTTTTGTCTATTGGCTCATCCCCATCTTGCGAATGGGTTCTCTTCCCGGGAGCTCTTTGTAACCCGAACGGTTTGCAAATGGGAAATTCAAGAAAGGACCAAGTTCCCACTTGGTAGAAGATGCATCCACTCCCATAGCAACTGCCAAATCCATCCGCTGGGCTCCCAAATACTCTATTGGATGGACGGGCCGTGCAGTGGGGAGGATCTGCATCTAAATATAGAGCAGGCAAAATATATAGGAAGGAACTGCAGATGCTGATTTACACCAAAGACACAAAATGCTGGAGTAACTTCGTGGGACAGGCGGCATCTCTGAATAGAAGGAATGGGTGACGTTTCGGGCCTATCTTCAGTGCAAACCAGCATCTGCAGTTCTTATATCTTATTTCTTATACCACCCTCTCTATCTCTCGTTTGCCTCACCCCTGACTTTCAGTCTGAAGAATGGCCTTGACCCGTAACGTTACCTACTCCAGCATTTTGTGACTATTTTAAATGTAGAGCAAGATGGGGGGAAATGCCCTGGAAAAGAGACCAGAAAAAGATGCAATGTCAAATTCCCATTTACTGTCGATCAGTTCTTCTCATTATGGTGATGTTTAGTTTGTGCACAGTCTGTATTGAAGAACTTTATGTTTAGATTTATTATTGTCACGTGTACTGAGATACAGTGAAAAACGTTATTTTCAAAGGTTTCAAAGGCCTTTTATTGTCACCTGTGCCAATTAAGGTACAGTGATATGCGAATTACTAATCAGGCATGCTAAAAAAGCAACAAGATGCACAACTACATATAAGTAAACATAAACATCCACCACAGTGGATTCCCCACATTCCTCACTATGATGGAAGGCAACAAAGTCTAACCTTCTTCCCTCATTTCTCTCCTACAGTCGGGGCAGTTGAACCATGTGTCGGGGCAATCGGAACTGCCGCAGCTGGCGGTCGAAGCCCCCGTGTCAGGGCAATCAAATCTCGCGTGTCGGGGTGATCAAAGCTCCCGTGTCAGGGCGATCGAAGTTCCTGCGGCTTGTAGTTCCGGATGTCTGTCTCTGACCAGAGACCGCGGGCTCCATGATGTTAAGCCCTGTAGGCTGCGGTGGTGTAGCTCTGAAAATCGGTCTCCGGCAAGAGGCAGCCAACTCAATGTTAGGCCGCAGTGTGGACAGCAAAACGATACAGAAAAATGTCACATCTCCATCAAGGTAAGAGATTAGGGAAAAGTTCCCCAACCCCCACATAAAACAAACGAATGAACACTAAAAACATACATTTAACACATACTGTACCAAAAATAAACAAAGGAAGGGACAGACATTGTTGGCGAGGCAGCCATTGCTGGCGCCACCCAGTGGTTTAATTTTGCATGCTACACAAACAGATCAGATAATCCGATACATAAATACAATCAAGTTAAACTGAAGTAAAATAGGTAGAGCAAAGGGGAAGATACAGAGTGCAGAATATATTGAAACAATTTTATTTGCCAAGTATGTATACATACAAGGAATTTGCAATTATTAGCTCGCAAGTAACAACACAATATATGGTAGACGATTAAAAATAAAACATTATAATTTAAACATGTGAAGAATGAAATAAAATACAAGGAGGCTTCAGACTTTTGGCTGTTGAGTAGAGCTACTGCCCGTGGAAAAATGCTGTTTTAATGTCTGGCTGTGGCGGCTTTGTTCTCGGCCTTGTAGTGCACCAGTTCCACAGACAAAGTCCTATTTCCGCAATGGGGTAGATGTGAAACGGACAGTAACCTTGTTTATGGAAGGACTGTTCAGAACCCTGATAACAGATCTGCATCCCTGGGCACTGAAGGAAGTGGCTCTAGAAATCATGGACGCATTGGTAATCATTTTCCAATGTTCTATAGATTCAGGATCAGTTCCTGTGGATTGGAGGGTAGCTAATGTTATCCCTCTTTTTAAGAAAAGCGAGAAAGAGAAAACAGGGAATTATAGACCAGTTAGCCTGACCTCAGTGGTGGGGAAGATGCTGGAGTCAATTATAAAAGATGTAATAGCGGCATTTGGATAGCAGTAACATGATCGGTCCGAGTCAGCATGGATTTCTGAAGAGGAAATCATGCTTGACTAATCTTATGGAATTTTCTGAGGATGTACTAGTAAAATGGACAAGGGAGAGCCAGTGGATGTAGTGTACCTGGGCTTTCAGAAAGCATTTGATAAGGTCCCACATAGGAGATTAGTGGGCAAAATTAGGACACATGGTATTTGGGGTAGAGTGCTGACACGGATAGAAAATTGGTTGGCAGACAAGAAGCAAAGAATCGGGATTAAGGTGTTCCTTTCAGAATGGTAGGCAGTGACTAGTGGGGTACCGCAAGGCTCGGTGCTGGGACCCGCAGCTATTTACAATATACATCAATGATTTTGATGAAGGGATTCAAAGTAACATTAGCAAATTTGCAGATGACACAAAGCTGGATGGCAGTGTGAACTGTGAGGAGGATGCTATGAGAATGCAGGGTGACTTGGACAGGTTGGGGGAGTGGGCAGATCCATGGCAGACAAAGTTTAATGTGGATAGATGTGAGGTTATTCACTTTGGTAGCAGAAACAGGAAGGCAGATTATTATCTAAATGGTGTCAAGTGGGAAAAGGGGAAGTAAAACGGGATCTGAGGTTCCTTGTTCATCAGTCAATGAAAGTAAGCATGCAGGTTCAGCAGGCAGTGAAGAAAGCGAATGGCATGTTGGCTTTCATAACAAGAGGAGTTGAGTACAGGAGCAAAGAGGTCCTTCTGCAGTTGTGTAGGGCCCTAGTGAGACCACACCTGGAGTATTGTGTGCAGTTTTGGTCTCCTAATTTGAGGAAGGAAATTCGTGCTATTGAGGGAGTGCAGCGTACGCGAACAAGGTTAATTCTCAGGATGGCAGGATTGTCATATGCTCAGAGAGTGGAGTGGCTGGACTTGTATACTCTGGATTTTAGAAGGATGAGAGGGGATCTTATTGAAACATAAAAGATTATTAAGGGTTTGAACACGCTGGAGGCACGAAACATGTTCCCGTGTTGGGGGAGTCCAGAACCAGGGGCCGCTGTTTAAGAATAAGAGGTAAGCCATTTAGAACAGAGATGAGCAAACACTTCTTCACACAGAGTGTTAAGAATTCTGTTGAATTCTCTTCCTCAGAGCACGATGGAGGCTGGTTCTCTGGATATTTTCAAGAGAGAGCTAGGTAGGGCTCTTAAAGATTGCTGAGCCAGGGGATATGGGGCGAAGGCAGGAACTGGGTACTGATTGGAGATAATCAGCCATGATCACATTGAATTGAACCAGAATAAGATGCAATGTCAAATTCCCATCTACAGTCGATCAGTTCTTCTCATTATGGTGATGTTTAGTTTGTGCACAGTCTGTATTGAAGAACTTTATGTTTAGATTTACAGAAAAATGTCACATCTCCGTCGAGTTAAGAGATTAGGGAAAAGTTCCCCAACCCCCACATAAAACAAACTATGAACACTAAGAACATACATTTAATACATACCAAAAAAAACCAAAGGAAGGGACAGACAGACTGTTGGCGAGGCAGCCATTGCTGGCGCCACCTAATGGTTGAATTTTGCATGCTATACAAACAGATCAGATAATCTGATACATAAATACATACAAGGAAGTTGCATTGGTGCTTTGCTCACATGTAACAAAACAATATATAGTAGACAATTAAAAATAAAACTTTACATGTGAAGAATGAAATAAAATACCAGAGCACAAGAATCAGGCTATTGGCTGTTGAGTAGAGCTACTTCTCGTGGAAAAATGGTGTTTTTATGTCCGGCTGTGGCGGCTTTGCTGTCAGCATTGTAGCACACCAGTTCCATAGACAAAGTCCAATTTCCGCAATGGGGTAGAGGTGAATCAGACAGTAACCTTGCTTATGGAAGGACTGTTCAGAAGCCTGATAACAGAAGGGAAGAAGCTGTTTCTGAGTCCGGTAGTGTGCACTTTCAAGCTTCTGTATCTTCTGCCCAATGTGAGCAGGGAGAAGGAGGAATGACTGATGTGGGACTTCTTTGATTATGTTGGCTATTTTTCTGAGGCAATGTGAAATGTAGATAGAGTCAATGGTGGAAAGAGCTGTCTATGGGACAGGCTGGGCTACATCTACATTTCTCTGTAATTTCACGCTGTCTTGGGCAGAGCTGTTTCCAAACCAAGCTGTGATGCAACCTTAATCTGAAGAAGGGTCTCGACCTGAAATGTCACCTATACCTTTTCTCCAAAGGGGCTGCTTGACCTGCATTTCCTTCCTATGCATTATGCTTCCTCTGAACTTTCTGTGGACTTTTGATCCTTTTGCTTTTGTTGGTAGTATTTAAGGGAGAGGGAAAATGGTTGATAGTTGTGTTCCTTCACTGCAGTCAGCCAGTAGGACTAAGATATTCCATGTCTTGTTTCTCTTCTTCCTCTCTCACATTTTACTGACAATGCAAGTCATACCAATGGCATCTGACCTTGCAAATACCGTCTCCTTTCCCTAGCCTTGAAATGTAGGGTGGGATTGTTTTTGTGTCGCACAAGTTAGTTGTGAGTTATTATGATAATCAGATGATTCGGGAAAAGGCCGGGAGCTTTTAAATCTGGAGCTTAATGTTTCCTCTCAAATTTGCCAGGATTTTATTGGGAAGTTCTTATGCTTCAGCCATATGTTCAATTTATTAGGAGTTGCATGATTTTTCATAAGTATATGCATTGGCCATCAATTAAATAATATTGAATGCCAATGGCAGGGAAATCAGATTGTTTAGTTCAGAGATACTAAACTAATCTTTGGCCCATCAAGTCAATGCCGACCAGTGATCCCGTACACTAGCACTATCCTACATACTAGGGACAATTTACAATATTACCAAAACCAATTAACCTACAAACCTGCATGTCTTTGTAGTATGGAAGGAAATCGGAGCACCTTGGGAAAACCCACGCGGTCACAGGGAGAACGTACAAACTCCTTCCAGGTAACACCCGCTATCCGGATGGAACCCGTATCTCTGACGTTGTAAGGCAGCAACTCTACCGCTGAGCCACCAGTTGAATAGAGCTGTAGAGCATAGGTGCAGCAGTAGAGTTGCTGCCTTACAGAGCCAGAGATCCAGGTTCAATCGTGACTACGGGTGCTGTCTGTATGCAGTTTGCACGTTCTCCCTGTGACCACATGGGTTTTCTCCCGGGTACTCAGATTTCCTCCCACTCTCCAAAGACATACAGGTTTGGAGGACAATTGACGAGTAAAAAATGTAAATTGTTCCTTGTGTGTTGGAACCTTGTGTGGGGATCACTGGTCGACACGGACTCGGTGGGCAGAAGAGCCTGTTTCCGCGCTGTATCCTGAAACTAAAACTAAACTAAAGATGTACAGCATGGAAACAGACCTTTCAGCCCAATGACCCTTTTCTTGGTGTTTTACCTGCATATGCCCTTGGCCCTCTAAACCCTTCCTTATCTGTATATCTGTCAAACCCTCTTATAAAAGTCATAATTGCATCTTAGCATCATCGTTTGCAGCTTCCTCTGGAAGACTAATGTTGATTGTGCAAAATAGACGTCCTTGAATGAACACTGGAAGAACATGGTGAATTTTGGAACCAAACGTGTCTCATGTCAAGTCTTAACACATCCGTGTCAGAAAGCTGACTCTTCAGCTGTTGATTTCAAGTTACTCATTACAAACTAGTGTAGGATTTGACTAATTCTCCAAGGATCAATATTGACTTGGTCAGATTTAAATTATTAACACTACCGACATGACATATATGAATTGTTGGCAATGTTTAGTTAGGATGTGCGAAAGTGTGCACGCTAATTGTCCAGTTAGTACAAGTTAACCGAGTTGCATCTTGTTATTTAAGTGAAACCAGCTCCAACTTGGACTCACAGTCACTTAGCCACCCTCTATAACAGTGGGGTAAATAGGATTAAGTCTCAAGAGTCCTGCCCCAATGTCACTCACTGGAGTTTAGAAGGATGAGGGAGAAGACCTCATTGAAACTCACCAAATAGTGAAAGGCCTGGATAGAGTGGATGTGGAGAGGATGTTTCCACCAGTGGGAGAGTTTAGAAGCCATAGCCTCAGAATAGAAAGATGTACCTTTAGAAACATGAAGAGGAATTTCAAGATTCAAGATTCAAGAGAGTTTATTGTCATGTGTCCCAGATAGGACAATGAAATTCTTGCTTTGCTTCAGCACAACAGAATGTAATAGGCAAGAATAATACAGAACAGAACAGTGTGTCCATATACCATTATATACAGTAAATATATACACGCATGAATAAATAAACAGATAAAGTGCAAATGAACAGATAATGCGCTATGAATGTTCAGAGTTTTGTACGAGTTGAGTTTAATAGCCTGATGGCTGTGGGGAAGTAGCTATTCCTGAACCTGGACGTTGCAGTCTTCAGGCTCCTGTATCTTCTACCTGAAAGTAGCGGGGAGATGAGTATGTGGCCAGGATGGTGTGGGTCCTTGATGATGCTGCCAGCCTTTTTGAGTCAGTGACTGTGATAGATTCCCTCGATGGTAGGGAGGTCAGAGCCGATGATGGACTGGGCAGTGTTTACTACTTTTTGTAGTCTTTTCCACTCCTGGGCACTCATGTTGCCGAACCAAGCCACGATGCAACTGGTCTGCATGCTCTGTACTGTGTACCCGTAGAAGGTAGAGAGAGTCCTGTAGTTAGTGGTGACCAGTGGGGTGCCTCAGGGATCTGTGTTGGGTCCACTGTTGTTTGTCATGTACATCAATGATCTGGATGATGGGGTGGAAAATTGGATAAGTAAGTATGCAGATGATACTCAGATAGGTGGTATTGTGGATAATGAAGTAGATTCTCAAAGTCTACAGAGAGATTTGGGCCATTTGGCAAAGTGGGCTGAAAGATGGCAGATGGAGTTTAATGCTGATAAGTGTGAAGTGCTACATCTTGGCAGGACAAATCAAAATAGGACGTACATGATAAATGGTAGGGAATTGAGGAATGCTGTGGAACAGAGGGATCTAGGAATAACTGTGCATAGTTCCCTGAAGGTGGAATCGCATGTAGATAGGGTGGTAAAGAAAGCCTTTGGTGTGCTGGCCTTTATAAATCAGAGCATTGAATATAGGAGTAGGGAAGTAATGTTAAAATTGTACAAGGCATTGGTAAGACCAATTCTGGAGTATGGTGTACAATTTTGGTCGCCTAGTTATAGGAAGGATGTCAACAAAATAGAGAGAGTACAGAGGAGATTTACTAGAATGTTGCCAGGGTTCCAGCAACTATGTTACAGAGAAAGGTTGAACAAGTTAGGTCTTTATTCTTTGGAGCGCAGAAGGTTAAGGGGGCACTTGATTGAGGTCTTTAAAATGATGAAAGGGATAGACAGAGTTGACGTGGATACGCTTTTCCCATTGAGGGTAGGGAAGATTCAAACAAGAGGGCATGACATGAGAATTAAGGGACAGAAGTTTAGGGGTAACGTGAGGGGGAACTTCTTTACTCAAAGGGTGGTGGATGTGTGGAATGAGCTTCCGGCAGAGGTGGTGGAGGCAGGATCGATTTTAACATTTAAAAGTAAAGTGGATAGGTATATGGACGTGAAGGGAATGGAGGGGTATGGTCTGAGTGCAGATAGATGGGACTAGGGGAAAACAAATGGTCGGCACGGACTGGAAGGGCCGAGAGGGCCTGTCTCCGTGCTGTAATTGTTATATGGTTATATGGTAGTGGCGAATCTGGGGAATTAATTGATATTTCGATATTTTTAAGGTGGTGATTGACAGGTTCTTGATTTATACGGCTGTTAGGTGTTATGGGGAGAAGGCAGGAGAATGGGGCTTAGAAGGAAAGATAGATCAGCCATGATTGAATGATGGTGTAGACCTGATGGGCGGATGGCCAAATTCTGCACCTATAACATGTGGAAGGTCACCTATCCATGTTCTGCAGAGATGCTGCCTGACCCGCTAAATTACTCCAGTACTCTATGTCTTGTTCTTCAACCAGTATCTACCGTTCCTTATAACCTCCAGTATTTTGTTCAGCTCTTTCTATAGTTGATGCTTGACCCGACTAAAATGTGTACTGGTGAAGTCCAGATTTCAGGCTACTCACTAATTGATCTAATTTCCTTTAATCCTTTTTGGGGAATTTTGACAACTCACTCTTTTTCTGATTAACATCCTTTATTGCGGCAATCTTGATTGGGAAGAAATTCATCTTTGTTGTTGGAATATACAACTGGAGGTGACCAGGATTAATATCAGGAAGTTATTAAAATGAAAACAATGTGCTGGTGTGGCCTTCTTGTGCACTTAGCGTGCCCTCTGGTGATTACAGAGTAGTAGCAGTCAAATACAGGACAAGGGCGGTCCCGTATAGGACAAACCAATTTAGCCCAACATACAGGATATCCTGGTAAATACGGGTCAGTTGGCAACCCTAAGCACCACCCTACACACACTAGGGACAATTTGTTTCCCATTTTATACCAAGCCAACTAACCAACAAACCTGCACATCTTTGGAGTGTGGGAGGAAACTGGAGCACCTGGAGAAAAGCCACGTGGATCATAGGTAGAACATACAAACTCCATACAGACAGCACCCGTGGTCAGGATCAAACCTGAGTCTCTGGCGCTGCGAGGCAGCAATTCTACCACTGCGCCAGTACCCTCTTTACTGGGACAGAGTTCTAGTATGTAGGATGGTGCTAGTGTACGGGGGATGTACGCGCTGGTGAGGGCTCGGTAGGCTGAAGGGCCTGTTCCATAATGTATCCCTAAACTAAACTAAACTAAACGGAGGTCCATGTTTTATCCACCAGCGATATCTGTCCTTGGTCGGGATGGGCAATGCTGTATGACTGTGACTCATTTGCTTATGGTGAGAAATAGCTAAAGCATGGGGGCCTTGTGAAATAAATCTCACTTTTATGTTCCTGCTCTGGTTTGCTGATGCTGGGAGAACTAGATGGGAAAATGTGGTGGATATGAGACTGGGTGAAATATTCCAGGTACATGGTTGGTGGGTCACCGTCATCTATCCCATTCCCACAGCACCTGGACTGAAAGCCAACCAGGCTTATCGCCCAATTAATTGTTGGGCAAATAAAACAAGCCTGAATTAGCAAGGAGACTGAAAGGATGATGTTTGAACCATGTTTCATTTAGAGATGCAGCATGGAAACAGGCCCTGCAGCCTGAAGAGTCCATGCTGACCATTGATCACCTATTCTCACTAGTTCTATGTTATCCCACTTTCTCATCCACTCCCGACACACTGGGGCCAATTAACCTACAAACCCGCATGTCTCAGGGATGTGGGTGGAAATTGGAGCACTTGGGCACAGGGAGAACGTACAAACTCTACACAGAGAGCAGCCGAGGTCAGAATCGAACCCGGGGTCTCTGGCACTGCAAGGCAGCAGCTTTAGCGGCCGCAAGTTGCCAGTGTCTCCACACCTATGTGAGTTGTCGCATATGTGTCTGCTCCTGTATTGTGCAGACCTGCACATTTGTGTCTTTGTTTTTTGTGTCTTTTGTGTCTCTTGTTTTTTGTGTCTTTGTGTCTCTTGGGGGAGTGTTTGCTAGTGCTGTCGGGGAGGATTTAAACTAATGTGGCAGGGGGATGGGTACAAGAGCAGAGAGGCAGGTGGGTGTAAAATGAGGGTAGAAGCAATAGGTAGCAAGGTGAAAAGTAAAAGTGGCAGGCAGACAAAACCAGGGCAAAAATCAAAAAGGGCCACTTTTCAGCAAAATTGTGTAAGGGGTAAGTGCGTTGTAAAGACAAGCCTGAAGGCTTTGTGTCTCAATGCAAGGAGTATTCGTAATAAGGTGGACGAGTTGAACGTGCAGATAGATATTAATGATTATGATATAGTTGGGATCACGGAGACATGGCTCCAGGGTGACGTAGGCTGGGAGCTGAACATCCAGGGATATTCAATATTCAGGAGGGATAGAGAGAAAGGAAAAGGAGGTGGGGTAGCGTTGCTGGTTAGAGAGGAGATTAACGCAATGGAAAGGAAGGACATTAGCTTGGAGGATGTGGAATCGGTATGGGTAGAGCTACAAAACACTAAAGGGCAGAAAACGCTGGTGGGTGTTGTGTACAGGCCACCTAACAGTAGCAGTGAAGTTAGGGATGGTATCAAACAGGAAATTAGAAATGCGTGCGACAAAGGCAAAACAGTTATAATGGGTGACTTCAATCTACATATAGATTGGGTGAATCAAATTGGCAGGGGTGCTGAGGAAGAGGATTTTTTGGAATGTATGCGGGATAGTTATCTAAATCAACATGTAGAGGAACCAACGAGAGAGCAGGCTATTTTAGACTGGGTTTTGAGTAATGAGGAAGGGGTAGTTAGCCGTCATGTTGTACGTGCCCCCTTGGGCAAGAGTGACCATAATATGGTTGAGTTCTTCATTAGGATGGAGAGTGACATTGTTAATTCAGAAACAATGGTTCTGAACTTAAAGAAAGGTAACTTTGAGGGTATGAGACGTGAATTGGCCAAGATTGACTGGCAATTAATTCTAAAAGGGTTGACGGTGGATATACAATGGAAGACATTTAAAGACTGCATGGATGAACTACAAAAATTGTTCATCCCAGTTTGGCAAAAGAATAAATCGGGGAAGGTAGTGCATCCGTGGATAACAAGGGACATCAGGGATAGTATCAAAGCAAAGGATGATGCGTACAAAGTAGCCAGAAAAAGGAGCATACCAGAGGACTGGGAGCAATTCAGAGACCAGCAGAGGAGGACAAAGGGCTTAATTAGGAAAGGAAAAATAGATTATGAAAGAAAACTGGCAGGGAACATAAAAACTGACTGCAAAAGTTTTTATAGATATGTGAAGAGAAAGAGGTTAGTTAAAACAAATGTAGGTCCCTTGCAGTCAGAAACAGGTGAGTTGATCATGGGGAACAAGGATATGGCGGACCAATTGAATAACTACTTTGGTTCCATCTTCACTAAGGAAGACATAAATAATCTGCCGGAAATAGCAGGGGACCGTGGGTCAAAGGAGGAATTGAGTGAAATCCAGGTCAGTCGGGAAGTGGTGTTGGGTAAATTGAATAGATTAAAGGCCGATAAATCCCCAGGGCCAGATAGGCTGCATCCCAGAGTACTTAAGGAAGTAGCTCAGGAAATAGTGGATGCATTAGTGATAATCTTTCAAAACTCTTTAGATTCTGGAGTAGTTCCTGAGGATTGGCGGGTAGCAAATGTAACCCCTCTTTTTAAGAATGGAGGGAGAGAGAAAACGGGGAATTACAGACCAGTTAGTCTAACATCGGTAGTGGGGAAACTGCTAGAGTCAGTTATTAAAGATGGGGTAGCAGCACATTTGGAAAGTGGTGAAATCATTGGACAAAGTCAGCATGGATTTACGAAAGGTAAATCATGCCTGACAAATCTTGTGGAATTTTTCGAGGATGTAACTAGTAGCGTGGATAAGGGAGAACCAGTGGATGTGGTATATCTGGACTTCCAGAAGGATTTCGACAAGGTCCCACATAAGTGATTAGTATACAAACTTAAAGCATACGGTATTAGGGGTTCAGTATTGATGTGGATAGAGAACTGGCTGGCAAACAGGAAGCAAAGAGTAGGAGTAAACGGGTCCTTTTCACGATGGCAGGCAGTGACTAGTGGGGTACCACTGGGCTCAGTGCTGGGACCCCAGCTATTTACAATATATATTAATGATCTGGATGAGGGAATTGAAGGCAATATCTCCAAGTTTGCGGATGACACTAAGCTGGGGGGCAGTGTTAGCTGTGAGGAGGATGCTAGGAGACTGCAAGGTGACTTGGATAGGCTGGGTGAGTGGGCAAATGTTTGGCAGATGCAGTATAATGTGGATAAATGTGAGGTTATCCACTTTGGTGGCAAAAACAGGAAAGCAGACTATTATTTGAATGGTGGCCAATTAGGAAAAGGGGAGATGCAGCGAGACCTGGGTGTCATGGTACACCAGTCATTGAAAGTAGGCATGCAGGTGCAGCAGGCAGTGAAAAAAACGAGTGGTATGTTAGCTTTCATAGAAAAAGGATTTGAGTACAGGAGCAGGGAGGTTCTACTTCAGTTGTACAGGGTCTTGGTGAGACCACACCTGGAGTATTGCGTACAGTTTTGGTTTCCAAATCTGAGGAAGGACATTATTGCCATAGAGGGAGTGCAGAGAAGGTTCACCAGACTGATTCCTGGGATGTCAGGACTGTCTTATGAAGACAGACTGGATAGACTCGGTTTATACTCTCTGGAATTTAGGAGATTGAGAGGGGATCTTATAGAAACTTACAAAATTCTTAAGGGGTTGGACAGGCTAGATGCAGGAAGATTGTTCCCGATGTTGGGGAAGTCCAGGACAAGGGGTCACAGCTTAAGGATAAGGGGGAAATCCTTTAAGACCGAGATGAGAAAGACTTTTTTCACACAGAGAGTGGTGAGTCTCTGGAACTCTCTGCCACAGAGGGTAGTTGAGGCCAGTTCATTGGCTATATTTAAGAGTGAGTTGGATGTGGCCCTTGTGGCTAAGGGGATCAGAGGGTATGGAGAGAAGGCAGGTACGGGATACTGAGTTGGATGATCAGCCATGATCATATTGAATGGCGGTGCAGGCTCGAAGGGCTGAATGGCCTACACCTGCACCTAATTTCTATGTTTCTATGTTTCTATGTTTATAATAACCCGTAGGTGGGTGGAAAAGGTGACGTTTCAGGCCGAGACCCTTCTTCAGCCAATGGCAACATCACTTTCAGCCTGGGAGAGGAAGGTGATATGCAGAGTGATGGAATAGAAGAAAAACAGGATTTCCTCTCTTTCCCGTCAGATAAAGTGGCACAACAGTTTCTGTGGGTTTCTAAAATGTGTATATTTTAATGCTAGGAGCATTGTAAGTAAGGTGGATGAACTTTGAGCCTGGATTGACACCTGGAAATATGATGTTGTGGCAATCAGTGAAACATGGTTGCAGGAGGGCTGTGATTGGAAACTAAATATTCCAGGATTTCGTTCCTTCAGGTGTGATAGAATTGGAGGGACCAGAGGGGGAGGTGTTGCATTGCTTGTCAGAGAAGATATTACAGCAGTGCTTTGGCAGGATAGATTTGGCTCGTCTAGGGAGGCTATTTGGGTGGAACTGAGAAGTGGGAACGGTGTAGCAACACTTTTAGGGGTGTATTATAGACCGCCCAATGGGGAGCGAGAATTGGAAGAGCAAATATGTAAGGAGATAGCAGATATTAGTAGTAAGCACAAGGTAGTGATTGTGGGAGATTTCAATTTTCCAAGAATAGACTGGGAAACACATTCTGTAAATGGGCTGGATGGTTTGGAGTTTGTTAAATGTGTGCAGGATAGTTTTTTGCAGCAGTACATAGAGGTATCGACCAGAGAAGGGGCAGTGCTGGACCTCCTGTTAGGAAATGAGGCAGATCAGGTGACGGAGGTATGCGTTGGTGAGCACTTCGGGACCAGTGATCACAATACGATTAGTTTCAATATAATTATGGAGAGAGTCAGAACTGGACCTAGGGTGGAGATTTTTGATTGGAGAAAGGCTAACTTTGAGGGAATGCGTAAGGATTTTAAAGGAGTGAATTGGGACACTTTGTTTCATGGGAAGGATGTAGACGAGAAATGGAGGACATTTAAAGGGGAAATTGTAAGAGTACAGAATCTTTATGTCCCTGTTAGGTTGAAAGGAAATAGTAAAAATTGGAAAGAGCCATGGTTTTCAAGGGAAATTGGACACTTGTTTCGAAAAAAGAGAGATATCTACAATAATTATAGGAGGCATGGAGTAAATGAGGTGCTAGAGGAGTATAAAGAATGTAAAAAGAATCTTAAGAAATAAATTAGGAAGGCTAAAAGAAGATATGAGGCTGCTTTGGCAAGAAAGGTGAAAGTAAACCCAAAGGGTTTCTACAGCTATATTAATAGCAAAAGGATAACGAGGGATAAAATTGGACCATTAGAGAACCAGAATGGACAGCTATCTGCAGAGCCAAAAGAGATGGGGGAGATATTGAACAATTTCTTTTCTTCGGTATTCACCAAGGAGAAGGATATTGAACTCGGCGAGTTAAGGGGAAAGGTAGAGTAGCTATGGAAACTATGAGATTCAAAGAGGAGGAAGTACTGACACTTTTTAAAAATATAAAAGTGGATAAGTCTCCTGGTCCTGACAGGATATTCCCTAGGACATTGAGGGAAGTTAGTGTAGAAATAGCAGGAGCTATGACAGAAATATTTCAAATGTCATTAGAAACGGGAATAGTGCCGGAGCATTGGCGTACTGCGCATGTTGTTCCATTGTTTAAAAAGGGTTCAAAGAATAAACCTAGCAATTATAGACCTATTAGTTTGACGTCAGTGGTGGGCAAATTAATGGAAAGGATACTTAGAGATAATATATATAAGCATCTGGATAAACAGGGTCTGATCAGGAACAGTCAACATGGATTTGTGCCTGGAAGGTCATGTTTGACAAACCTTCTTGAATTTTTTGAAGCGGTAACTAGGGAAATTGATGAGGGTAAAGCAGTGGATGTTGTCTATATGGATTTCAGTAAGGCCTTTGACAAGGTTCCCCATGGAAGGTTGGTTAAGAAGGTTCAATCTTTCGGTGTTAATGGCGGAGTAGCAAGATGGATTCAACAGTGGCTGAATGGGAGATGTCAGAGAGTAATGGTGGATGGCTGTTTGTCAGGTTGGAAGCCGGTGACCAGTGGGGTGCCTCAGGGATCTGTGTTGGGTCCACTGTTGTTTGTCATGTACATCAATGATCTGGATGATGGGGTGGAAAATTGGAAAAGTAAGTATGCAGATGATACTAAGATAGGTGGTGTTGTGGATAATGAAGTAGATTTTCAAAGTCTACAGAGAGATTTGGGCCAATTGGAAAAGTGGGCTGGAAGATGGCAGATGGAGTTTAATGCTGCTGTGTGAAGTGCTACATCTTGGCAGGACAAATCAAAATAGGACGTACATGGTAAATGGTAGGGAATTGAGGAATGCTGTGGAACAGAGGGATCTAGGAATAACTGTGCATAGTTCCCTGAAGGTGGAATCGCATGTGGATAGGGTGGTAAAGAAAGCCTTTGGTGTGCTGGCCTTTATAAATCAGAGCATTGAATATAGGAGTAGGGAAGTAATGTTAAAATTGTACAAGGCATTGGTAAGACCAATTCTGGAGTATGGTGTACAATTTTGGTCGCCTAGTTATAGGAAGGATGTCAACAAAATAGAGAGAGTACAGAGGAGATTTACTAGAATGTTGCCAGGGTTCCAGCAACTATGTTACTGAGAAAGGTTGAACAAGTTAGGTCTTTATTCTTTGGAGCGCAGAAGGTTAAGGGGGGTCTTGATTGAGGTCTTTAAAATGATGAAAGGGATAGACAGAGTTGACGTGGACACGTTTTTCCCATTGAGGGTAGGGAAGATTCAAACAAGAGGGCATGACATGAGAATTAAGGGACAGAGGTTTTGGGGTAACGTGAGGGGGAACATCTTTACTCAGAGGGTGGTGGCTGTGTGGAATCAGCTTCCAGCAGAAGTGGTGGAGGCAGGATCGATTTTAACATTTAAGAGTAAAGTGGATAGGTATATGGATGTGAAGGGAATGGAGGGGTATGGTCTGAGTGCAGGTAGATGGGACTAGGGGAAAACAAATGGTCGGCACGGACTGGAAGGGCCGAGAGGGCCTGTTTCCGTGCTGTAAATGTTATATGGTTATATGGTTATATGGTTATATAATTTAAATATGCCTTTGCTAAATAAGTGTTTATTTTTATCCCTCTTTTTTCCCTTTCCTTTTTTTTTTTCTAATGCTACACCCCCGGTAAAATATTTTTATGGAATAACAATTCCAAAAACCTGGGAGCTGGTTAAGTTACCAACATCAACGACGGAAGTCGGTAGATGGTTAGCCATGCTAGTATGGCTAGCACTAACTACAGCAACTCTAGATGTAGTTTTTCCTCTCTTTTTGCACATTACTAACCTCTTAATCTATCCTTTGTTCTTTTCTTATATAATCTATTATGGTTTTTTTTCAATTAGAATGGAGTTATATACTGGATCAATGGAGATATATACGTGAGAGACATGCACGAGACTTAAAATTCATCTATTCGATGTTCGGGTGTAAGGTCGTGTCTGATGTGCTGAACCATAGACTCTATTGCAGACCTCCATAGTCATAAGATGCAAGACCCAAAAATAAATATAGGGAATGAGGGAATAACATTTTGTAGTTGGAACGTTAAAGGTATTAATGAACCGATTAAGAGAGGAAAAGTTTTTGCACATTTAAAGGCAAATAAAGCTGATGTGATTTTTATTCAAGAAACACATCTAAAAAAAGATGCTGAACATAGATTGAAAGCTAAATGGATAGATAAAATGTATCACTCTTCTTTTACACATAAATCAAGAGGTGTAGCAATATTATTTCGTAAAGGTATTTTATTTAAACATACATCAACTATAACTGATCAAGATGGAAGATATATTATCGTCATAGGAGAATTAAATACACAAAAAATGATTTCCGTTAATGTATATGGACCAAATTTTGATAGCCCATTGGTTTTTAAGAAGGTATTTAATAATATTCCGGAATTAGCACAACATAATCTAATCATTGGAGGTGACTTTAATTGTATACTAGATCCATACTTAGATAGATCTACAAGGCAAAGGAAAGTTAACATAGAAACATAGAAACATAGAAATTAGGTGCAGGAGTAGGCCATTCAGCCCTTCGAGCCTGCACCGCCATTCAATATGATCATGGCTGATCATCCAACTCAGTATCCCGTACCTGCCTTCTCTCCATACCCTCTGATCCCCTTAGCCACAAGGGCCACATCCAACTCACTCTTAAATACAGCCAATGAACTGGCCTCAACTACCCTCTGTGGCAGAGAGTTCCAGAGACTCACCACTCTCTGTGTGAAAAAAGTCTTTCTCATCTCGGTCTTAAAGGATTTCCCCCTTATCCTTAAGCTGTGACCACTTGTCCTGGACTTCCCCAACATCGGGAACAATCTTCCTGCATCTAGCCTGTCCAACCCCTTAAGAATTTTGTAAGTTTCTATAAGATCCCCTCTTAATTTCCTAAATTCCAGAGAGTATAAACCGAGTCTATCCAGTCTTTCTTCATAAGACAGTCCTGACATCCCAGGAATCAGTCTGGTGAACCTTCTCTGCACTCCCTCTATGGCAATAATGTCCTTCCTCAGATTTGGAGACCAAAACTGCACGCAATACTCCAGGTGTGGTCTCACCAAGACCCTGTACAACTGAAGTAGAACCTCCCTGCTCCTGTACTCAAATCCTTTTGCTATGAAAGCTAACATACCATTCGCTTTTTTCACTGCCTGCTGCACCTGCATGCCTACTTTCAATGACTGGTGTACCATGACACCCAGGTCTCGCTGCATCTCCCCTTTTCCTAATTTACACTTGATCACTGGAGACATTTTCCGCACAGCAACAGACTGGTATCAAATCAGATAAAACCCCGCAATCAGATAAAACCCCGCATTCTGATGGACTTCCGGTGGCGCTATGGAGCGTTAAACCATAGCACCAGCCAGCTCCGCAAAAATTTTGCAAAAAACGGAGATTTAAACGGATTTAAAAGAACTTACCGATCGACTGCTTTCACTGTCTGCCGCCTCGACATCGACGGTACCGGCTGACGTCATCAGCCCTGCGACAAATCATGACGGCACGGAGCCCTACCGAGAAAACGAAGGGTCGAAAAACCCGGGCGAGACCGGGAGAAGGCCTGGGAGAAGCCTCGGACTCCAGTAGGGCCAGCTCCTTGGAAGACGTCTCCAGGAAAGCAGACACAGGAGGTGAGGACTTGAAAACTTTTATTTCTCACCAGATGGCTGATTTAAAATGTGAGTTCAAGGCAGAAATGAAAGATATAAAGAAAGAAATGAAAGAAATAAAGGGAGATATAAAGGAAGAAATCTCTCAAATTAATAATCAGATGGACTTGATGAAAAATCAATGGTGTGAATTTCAAAAAGATACAAAGACACAAATTGATAATAAGTTCAAGAAAGAATCAGAAATATTGAAGAATGAAATCATTGATATGATTAATAATCTGGAACGCAAGATGGAGGGTAAACTTGAAAATGTTAAAAAAGACTTTAAACATAAGATTGACCCTATTGCAAATGTGGTCGAACAACAAGTTGATGGCATTAAAAACCTTGAAAAGATAGCGGAGGCTAGTACTGTGTCTACAGCAAAGCTGATAACAGAACAAGAACGTCTACTGGAGTTGTTATCCAAAGTAACAGATAAATGCACGCAGCTAGAAGGCTATCAAAGAAGGCAGAACTTGAGGATTGCAGGGATTCCTGAAGGTCTAGAGAAACACGAAGACACTCGAGAATTCACTGCTAAATTACTGCAAGCTGTTTTATCTTTGGATGATATGCCTGTTTTAGCTCGTGCACATCGAGTCGGCAGAAGACAGACCAGTGCAAACGCCCCCCCAAGACAAATCATTGTAAAGTTACAATATGATTTCACCCTCGAGGATATTATGCGAAGAGCCTCGAGAACAAAGAATCTGATGTTTCAAGGACAAAGAATCAGTATCTATCGAGACTATCCCCCAGAGGTTGCCAGAAAACGAAAAGCGTTTAACGAAGCCAAAAACCTTATGAGGGGTGTAGAAAACTTGAGATACGGTCTGAATTACCCAGCCATCCTAAGAGTTACTTATAACAGCGTGGAACACTTTTTCAAGACTCCAACAGAAGCAATGGAATTTGCAAAGCAGTTTGACACTTGAAAACCATCTACAAGCAAATATACTGCCTTTTACTATTTTTAAAGACCTAGTACGGTCTCTTAACATTTTATGAAACTTTATACGACAATATGGAATTAGAAGAAATCAGAAGGAACGGACAATGTCGTATGGAACGAAATGTTTTCCCGGATTGGAAGAAGCTCACCGAACATTGACAATTACTCATAATATACAACTAACACAAACAAATAACACACATACTAAAATTATAACGCGGTTTTATTATTACTATGACTGTTATTAACCAAGACTGTGCACTATTGCTAATTAATACTACTAATAATTAATATCTTATGTCTTGTTACATTTGGAGATATCCTCCCCTTAATGTATTTCTCCCTCTTTTAATAATGATTTCTATTTTTTGTATTTAAAAAAAAATTCTTTATCTGTGGCTTTATAATTAGATGGCGCTTTATGGGACTTCCGGTGGCGTCAATGGTGGGGTGAGAGACGTCGCTGTTTCGCTCTGCTCCCGAAGAATGTTTTAATGTGCTAAAATATGAGTTGGAAGACGGGGGGAGTTCTGAAAATAACTATCGGAGCTGCTATTTAATTGTGTGTTATCAGAATCCTGCTGATAACAGAGAATAATTGCAGTTTTAAATGAAAAAACAGAAACCTCGCCAGAAGTCTGCAAAAGCCACTTCAAGACCTGCTACAAGAGCCTACTTGAAAAAACCTGAAAAGACTCCTCAATCCCCTCAAACATCAGCTGGAAGTTCAGAAGAAGAAGTTGATTCCCGAAATCCTTCTACAGAATTGACTTTAATGGAGGAACAAATGGAACACCTGGAAAAGTCAGTATTAGCTTCAGTCACTGAAGTTATTTCAAAACTGATACGAGAGGAGAACCTCGTGCTGGACAAAAGCCTCTCTGAAAAAATTAAACAAGGTAATGATACGCTGATGGGGAAAATTGATGACTTAACCAAACGTGTGGTCGAAGTTGAGGAGGATTTAAATAAAAAAATTAAGCAGGTTGATAAGGATTGTAATAAAAAACTGGATACAATGCTAAAATCTACTGAGGTGGCTATGGAAGGAATGGACAATACGATAACTGAGATGGCTAAGGAGATAAAGAGACTAAAACAGGAACAAGAAATCATTGGGAGGGAGCTTGCTAAAATGAAGTATAAATGCACGGACTTGGAGGCAAGATCAAGGAGACAAAATTTGAGGATAATTGGATTAAAAGAAGGAAAGGAGATTGGACAAAACTTTCAGGAGTTTGCTGCCAATTTACTCAAACAAGTACTTAAGCTGCCTGAAGCCCCGAGAATAGATATGGCTCACCGAGTCCGACGTAAGGCTCAAGCAAGCTTAACTGCCCCCCCAAGACAGATTATTCTGAAATTCTATGACATTTCAACCTTGGAAGGAATTATGAAAAAGATTCCATATGGAGGGAATTTGATGTTTGGAGAAGACAAACTAAGATTCTTCCGTGATTTTCCAGCTGAAGTCATGGAAAAGAGGAATAAGTTTACAAACACGAGAAGACTACTGAAAGAGGTCTCGGGAGTAAGATATGGGATAGTATATCCCGCTAAATTGAGAATTTCTTATAACCATGTTGAACGTGCATTCACGGATCCAGAAGAGGCATTTAAATATGCACAAAGTATCACAAAGGAGGTCTACTGATCGTTAGGAGTTGGTCTCCTACAATAACATCGAGGAGAAGCGACAAAGAAAGGACTGTGTCTCTTTTTTTTTAACATACAAAAAAGACTGCTCTTGTTAAAATGGCGAATCTTCCTCGAGGCACTGTCTAGACTTTATCTTTGGAATGTTAATTCAAGGTCGGATTTTAAGCTTTCATTTCAACAAAGGACTGACAAAGAAGAGAAACTGTGGCGGGGAAAATAAATTGAGAATATAGTGTAATATAGAATACGATTTAAGAAACATATAATTACATACTAACATAAAATATAATTAATAAAATTGGGTAGTATTAATAACATACTAACACATTTTATGGATACAGTAGACTTAATCTAGATCGTGCGTAAAGGGGGGAGGAGATTCAGATACTTGGAAATTATCCAAGGGTCTGAATTTGGTTAACCCCTTGGGACCTGCTGTTGTCTGATACAAAAGTTTGAGACTTAATTGTAATAAATCTAGGCATATTGATAGATATGGATATATAATTAACATAATTACTGTTATATTTAAATATATAATTAATTTGGAAACTACTTTTTTATTTTGTTTTTCCTCCTGGAAGATAAATTTCTAATCTAGCTATTGGAGTATGTTTTATTATATATATATATATATAATTTTGAACTTTGTATCGCTCTCTCTTCCAATTAATAATAATTGGTCAAGGGGGCAGAGCGAAACATATAAAAACATCTACGGAAGTCAATAACAATTTTTCTACCACCTGTTGGTGGCTTGTTTTTAATTATAATATCTTTATTTTTGGATATTATAATATCACTTTTTGTTTGTTAATTATCTTTTCACGACTCTACACTTTCTGGTCTTTTTCAAGGTTTATTCTGAAGGAGAGATGCCAACAAAACTTAACAGCTGGGGATGATCATCCTTCATCTGGAGTTATAAGGTTCTTGGTTGCACCATATGAAGTAAAGGTATTAACATGATCCATAATGCAAGACGATAAACAAAATAAAACTGGAGGAATCACGTTTTGTAGTTGGAATATAAGGGGCGCTAATGAACCAATTAAAAGGGGTAAGATCTTTGCCCAATTAAAAGCCTTAAAAAGTGACATTATTTTCTTACAAGAGACGCATCTGAAATATCAAACACAGATAAGATTGAAGGCAAATTGGATTGGGCAAACATACTACTCTTCATTTACTTCTAAATCTAGAGGTACGGCTATTATCATTCGTAAAGGTATACCATTTAAATTAAAGAATACTATAGCAGATAAAGAGGGGAGGTACGTCATAGTTACGGGAAAAATTTATTCTACTCCACTTACTTTGATAAATATTTATGCTCCTAATTTTGACAACCCCCAATTTTTTAGTAAAATTTTGGATATAATTTCAGAACTTAATCATCAAAATGTGATAATAGGGGGAGATTTGAATTGTGTTTTAGATCCATATTTGGATAAATCAGCAAAACAAAAAAGGACTAACATAAAATCTAAAACGAGTGAACTCCTAAATACATACATGAAAAATTCTAATATAAACAGATGTATGGAGGATCGCTAACCCAGTAAGTAGGGAATATTCATTTTATTCAACAGTACATAAAACATATTCACGTATTGATTATTTCTTAGTGGACACAAAACTAATTCCATATACATATAATTCTAAATATCATAATAGTATCATTTCTGATCATTCCCCGTTAACTTTTTTTTTTTTTAAATTAGAAGGAATGCCCGATAAAAATTCGTTTTGGAGGTTTAACCCCCAAATTTTAAATAACTCACAAGGTTGTACATATTTAAAAGAGCAGATGAGATTCTTCTTTGAGACAAATGATACACCAGATATTTCACCCTCTTTATTATGGGAAACTTTTAAGGCATTTATTAGAGGAATTATAATCTCATATCAAGCTTTCCAAAATAAAAAGAATAATACTGAACAATTGCAGTTAGAACAAGAAATTAGACAATTAGATTCAGAAAATGCCAAAGAACCAACTATAGATAAACATAATAAGATAATAATACTAAAATATAAACTAAATAAAATTTTATCGGCCAGAATAATGAGATTATTTCAAATTACAAAACAAGAAAATTTTGAATTTGGTGATAAACCTCATAAACTCTTAGCACGCCAACTGAAAAAAAGGGACACAGAAAAATACAATTACTAAAATTAAATCAGACAAAGGGGAATTACTAACACTACCTAAAGATATTAATAAAATATTTGCTCAATTTTATCAAAACTTATATACATCGAAAACCTCTGCAAATAATACTCAAATTGCAAATTTCTTAGATAATTGTAATCTTCCAAAATTAAATATGGTGGAACAAGAGGCATTAGGAGCTCAGATTACACTACAGGAAATAGAAGAAACAATTAGTTCGTTGAAGAACGGCAAAACCCCAGGACCAGATGGCTTCAGTAATGAATTCTATAAAAGATTCTACGAAATAATTTCTCCACGGTTGCAAGATTTATATATATACATTTTTAAAGAAAATAAACTACCAGAAACACTAACTGAATCAACTATTACACTTATACCAAAAAAGGATAAAGATCTAGAAGACCCAGGCTCATATAGAGCTATTGCACTCCTAAATACAGACCAAAAAATATTAACGAAGACCCTAGCGAGAAGATTGAGTAAATATGTTAGTAAACTAATAAATCCGGACCAAACAGGGTTCATACCAAAGAGATACTCATTTAACAATTTGAGACGGTTGTCTAATATAATGTACTCACATAATACTGAAGAAGAACTAGCAATTATTTCATTGGATGCAGAAAAAGCTTTTGATCAAGTAGAATGGCAATATTTATTCAAAGTATTGGAAAAATTTAATATGGGAGATAATTTTATTTCATGGGTAAAACTATTATATGATAAGCCGACGGCTAGAATACTGACTAATAATATATTATCCCTGAAATTCCACTTAGCAAGGGGCAATAGGCAGGGGTGCACGTTATCGCCCCTGCTTTTTGCACTAGTGATAGAGCCTTTAGCTGAAAGTATAAGAAGCCATCCGAACATTCATGGGTATATTACCAAACACTCAAATAATAAAATTTCATTATATGCAGATGACATATTATTATATATTACAAATTCGCAAATTAGCATACCAAATATACTAAATTTAATAGAGGAATTTGGTTCTTTTTCAGGATATAGAATAAATTGGAACAAAAGCGAAATTATGACGATAAAACCTCAAGAGTCGACACATCTGTTGAAATTCCCTTTTAGAATTACAACAGAAAAATTTAAATATTTGGGCATCCAAATTACTAGGAACTATAAATCATTACTCAACGCAAACTATATGCCTTTATTAACTAAATTAAATGGGCTGATTAAATTTTGGAAGACACTGCCGATGTCATTAATAGGCAGAATAAACGCGATAAAAATGATCTTCTTACCACAAATATTGTACCTATTTCAATCAATACCAATATACATACCTAAAAAATTCTTCAAAAAATTAGATTCTGATATTATAAACTTTATATGGGATTATAAATCACACAGAATAAAAAAAAACACTTGTGTAAATCTAAAGAATCAGGGGGACTGACACTCCCTAACTTATTGTATTATTATTGGGCAGTGAATATTAAAAATATAATCTACTGGTTGGACAGTTCTGCCCAACAGGTAGATTGGATAAGAATGGAGAAAGAGGATTGTTCCCCTTATAATATAGGAGCGATCGTTCTTTCCCCGATAAAAACTGAACAATGTAATATACAAGAAGAATCCAATTATTCATAGTATAATACGAATTTGGAAACAAATAAAATTAACTTTAAAATTAAGAAAATTATCGCTTCTTTCTCCAATAGCTAATAATCCCTCATTCAAACCATCCATTATTGATAAAACGTTTACCCATTGGGAAAGAATAGGAATTAAAATGATGGGAGATATGTATGAAATGGGAAAACTTTTATCATTCCAACAATTACAACTAAAATATAATTTGAAAAGTAATCAATATTTCAAATACCTTCAAATTCAAGATTATTTGAAAAAGTATATACAAGGATATCAAACTTTAACCCCAGATCTACTGGAGGAAGGAATGAATAGAAAGGCAGAATCAAGCAATTTAATATCTTACTTATATAATATAATTCTAAATATAGAAACACCAACGACAGAAGCAATTAGAAGAGACTGGGAACAAGAGTTATTGATAAAAATTCCGAACGATAGATGGGATAAAAATCTATTATATGTAAACAAATGTTCAATGAATGTAAGACATAACCTAATTCAATTTAAAATTTTACATAGATTATATTATTCGAAAACAAGACTGAATAAAATATTTTCAAATGTTTCCCCCATCTGCGACAAATGTCTAACTCAAAATGCCACTATAGCACATTCCTTTGTCTCTTGTACAAAACTGTATACATTTTGGAATGAAATTTTTGGAATTTTTACAAAACTATTTAACACAAAATTGAACCCCAATACTGAATTGATTATCTTTGGATCAATGGAAGAGGGAAGTAAACTAACTATATTCCAAGAAGCCTTTCTTAATTATGGTCTAATAACAGCGAAAAAACTTATACTTAAATTTTGGAAAAACGCACCTACGCCAACATTCAAAATGTGGATCTCAAATATGTCTGAAACGCTACATCTTGAAGAAATGAGATTCCTCTTACTAGGCAAAGTAGACCAATTCTTAAAGATTTGGTCTCCGTTTATCAACTTTATACAAGCATATGGTGCAACATAACATAACCTTAGAAATTAAATGGTTCAGAACTGGGTGACGAATGGGCAAAAATATGAGATAGGTAGATCTCTCCTAATCTTTCATTTCTTATTACTTTTTCCTTTTCTTTCAATCTTTTAACTTCTCACCTCTGTCCTTTATTTTTTTTTACTTTCTGTTTCTACTTGCTTGTCTATCTAAAAAAATAAAAAAAAAAAAAAAAAAAAAAAAAAAAAAAAAAAAAAAAAAAAAAAATTAGATTTTTTTAAACTAATCTTAGATATATATACTTTTATGATGATTAATATCACTCCTTTCATTTCTTTAATACTATATTCCCGTTAAAATATTATCATGGAATAATAATTCCTTAAAATTAGGAGCTGGCTAAATTAATAACATCAATGCCGGAAGCCTTTAGATTAATAGCCAATATAGCTTGGCTTTCACAAACTACAAATATTTCATTTGTAGTTTTTCTATTCTTTATACACTCTATTAAGCTTTTTACTCACTTTTCATTATTTTTTTATGTTTACTATATCTTTCAGTTTGAATGGAGCTATATACTGGAACAATGGAGATACATTCGTGAAGCACATAAAAGAGATCTAAAATTCATCTATTCGGTGTTCGGGTGTAAGGTTAAGTCTACTGCGCGGACCCTTGGACCCTATTCTAGATTCCCACAAACCTAAAATGCAGGATTTAAAAAGAAATATGGGGAACGAGGGATTAACCTTTTGCAGTTGGAATGTTAAAGGTATCAATGAACCAATAAAAAGAGGAAAAATATTGACACACTTAAAGGCAATGAAAGCTGATGTAATTTATATTCAAGAAACTCACCTAAAGAAAGACGCTGAAAATAGGCTGAAAGCTAAATGGATAGATAAAATATATCACTCTTCCTTTACGCATAAATCAAGAGGTGTAGCAATATTATTTCGTAAAGGTACTTTATTTAAGCATATATCTACTATATCTGATAAAGATGGCAGATACATTATTGTAATAGGAGAAATAAATAGGGAAAAAATGATTTTTGTTAACATCTATGGACCAAATTTTGATAGTCCTTTATTCTTTAAGAAAGTACTTAATAATATTCCAGAATTAACACATTACAATTTGATAATTGGAGGAGATTTTAATTGTACATTAGACCCTTATTTAGATAGATCTTCAAAACAAAGGAAAACTAAATCGCATTCTAGTGATTTATTAAACGCATACATCCAAACGACTAACATTAAAGATGTTTGGAGAACAGAAAATCCTACTGGTCGAGAATATTCCTTCTACTCGCCAGTACATAAAACCTATTCAAGAATAGATTACTTCCTAGTAGATGCAAAGCTTATTTCACTTACTTACGAATCCAAATATCATAATATTATAATTTCAGATCACGCACCATTAACATTTAAAATTAAAATAAATGGTAAAACAGAAAATCTAGGACAATGGAAACTTAATCCACAAATTTAAAAAAATAAAACAACTCAGGAATACATCATAACTCAGATTAAGATGTTTTTTGAAATAAATGATCAACCAGAAATATCTCGCTCTTTATTATGGGAAACATTTAAAGCATATCTTCGAGGAATTATGATTTCTTCACAAGCATTCCATAATAAGAAGATTCGGAAGGAACAACATGACTTAGAAAGGGAGATTAAACAATTAGATATACAGAATGCAACAAAATCAGATATAATAATACATAATAAAATTGTAGCATTGAAGTATAAATTAAATAAAATATATACTGATCAAGTTTTAAAATACTACCAACATACTAAACAATTGTTGTTTGAATTTGGAGACAAACCACAAAAACTATTGGCTCGACAATTAAGGAAAATTGAAGCTGAAAAAATTATACATAGGATTAAATCACAAAACGGTGAATTATTAATACAACCTAAGGATATTAATGAAAGATTTATGCAATATTATAAAAATTTGTATACTGGTAACACAACAGTAAATAAAACAGAAATAGATGCCTTTTTAAATGTATGTAACTTAAAAGAATTAGATTTACAAAATAGAGAATTTTTAAATGCCGATATTTCAATAAAAGAAATCCAAGAATCTATTAAATCTTTAAAAAATGGTAAAACTCCAGGACCAGATGGTATAGGCTCGGAATTTTACAAAATTTTTCATGACCAAATGGTCCCATATTTAAAATCATTATATGAACAGATATATACACAAGAGAAATTACCAGATACATTGAACGAATCTATTATAACACTTATACCCAAAATAAATAAAGATTTGGATGACCCAGGATCATATAGAGCAATTGCTTTATTAAATACGGATCAAAAAATTTTAACAAAGATTCTTGCACAAAGACTAAGCAAAATTGTTAACGAATTAATTCATCCTGATCAAACAGGATTTATACCTAAAAGATATTCTTCATATAATTTAAGATGGTTATTTAATATCATATATTCGAAAAGAAGTGATAAAAAAGACTTAGTAGTCATCTCGTTGGATGCAGAAAAAGCTTTTGACCAGGTGGAATGGCCTTATCTATTTTCGGTGATGGAAGCCTTTAAGCTTGGTGATAAGTTTACTACTTGGATTAAATTATTATATGCAAATCCAACAGCTAGAATAATAACAAACCATATGTTATCAACTAAGTTTAGTTTATCTCGAGGTTGTAGACAAGGCTGCCCTTTATCACCATTACTGTTTGCGTTAGCAATCGAACCTCTTGCTCAAAGGGTAAGATTACATCCAGAAATATATGGATACGATACTAAAGATACTAAGAATAAAATCTCGTTATATGCGGACGATATATTACTTTATATTACTAAACCGGAAATAAGTATCTGTAATTTGTTAAAACTAATAACGGAATTTGGTTTAATTTCAGGATACAGTATCAATTGGAATAAAAGTGAACTTATGCCAATAACCATGAATAATTTACAGATATTACAACAATTTCCTTTTAAGATAACAAATGAAAATATTAAATATCTTGGTATTTTTGTTACAAAAAGATTTGACTCTTTATTTAAATCTAATTTCCCGTTATTATTGAATAAATTAAATAAAAATATCTTATACTGGAAAAGCTTACCTATCTCAATGTTAGGTAAAATAAACGCAATAAAAATGATTTTCCTCCCACAATTATTATATTTATTTCAATCAATCCCGATATATCTCTCTAAAAATTTTTTTAAAAAAGTAGATTCAATAGTCACTAACTTTATTTGGGATTATAAAAATCATAGAATAAATAAAAAACATTTATGTAAAGCTAAAATAAACGGGGGTTTAGCTTTACCAAATTTTATGTTTTATTATTGGGCAGTTAATATTAGAAATATGAATTTTTGGTTAGGAGAAATAGATAATAAACCAAATTGGTTAAAAATGGAAAGAGAAGACTGTTTTCCATTTGAAATTAGCTCTATAATATTTGCTAATACTAATGTACCTAAGAAAATTTATAGTGAAAATTTGATAATAGAAAGTGGAATACGTATTTGGAAACAAATAAAGAAAACACTAAAACTAAAATTTATACCGTTAGGTCTTACAATTGCCAACAACTTTACGTTTAAAACCGTCAATGATGGATAAAGCTTTTATACAATGGAAAAATAAAGGAATTTTAAATATAGGGGATCTTTATAAGGATAATTCTTTCCTTTCATTTCAAGAATTACAACAAACCTACGGGCTTCATAATAATGAATATTTCAGATATTTACAAATCAGAAACTATATCTCTGCAAATACACAAGAACTTAGAAATAGAAAGAGTGAAATTTTAGATGAATGCTTGAATAAACATCCAAATACAGAAAAAATGATATCATACATTTACAATATTTTGTTGGAAAGTGATATTCCATCATCGGAAATACATAGACAGCGCTGGGAAAATGAATTAAGTCAAATAATAAGTCCAGAAATATGGGAAGAAAGCCTACAACATATACATTACTGCTCTTTAAATGCTAAACATGCACTTATACAGTTTAAAATCTTACATAGATTACATTATTCTAAATCTAAACTACATAATATATTTCCAAAACTATCACCTATATGTGATAAATGTCAAATCATAGAAGCAACTTTGTCACACTCATTTACTAATTGTACGAAGATTTTAGAATATTGGAATGAAATATTTAAAATAATCTCGAAAGTTATTAATATTACTATGATTTATGACCCAAAGTTAATCATACTTGGAATACCGGAAACGGAACAAATAATTACAAGGAATCATAGAACTTTTATCGACTATTCTTTAATAATTGGGAAAAAATTAATATTAAAATTTTGGAAAGGCCCTGTATCCCCAACAATTAAAATGTGGAATACAGAAATGACGGAGACACTTCACTTGGAGAGATTGAGACTTGTCCTTATGGACAGGTTAGATCTCTTCAAGGAGATATGGTCTCCTATATTAAATATCTACAGGGTCACAATGGTTCGGCGCAGGGACTTGACTGAGGCCTGAATATCTGAATGGATGAAGAGATACACATAACAAATCATGAATGTATCTCCAAGATTGGATTATTTAGTAATACTTCAATCTCCATCAAACTTTTCACATTTTCTTTTCTATTTTCTATTCTTTTTCTCTCTCTTTCTATCTTTAATTAAGGAAAAAAATTATAGAAACATATTATAAAAATTTTTAATACGTACACACTTATTTCTGTTCGTATGAAAAGATTATAGATGTCTTAAACTTGTAATTATATAAAACTATGTATTTCAATTATACAATAATTATGAAATATAAAATTAACAATAATACAAACATTATTAATATTTTGATAACATTATGAATATCAAAAAAACTTTGTTTAAGATTGGGTACTACGTAGTTATATTAGCGGGGATTTCTATTTGGTAATTAGAAGAATATCTATGATTTGAGAAATCTAAGTGTATTACTTATTTTAGGAATATACTACATATACTCCCAATTATATAAAATAAATAACAATGAAATGTATAATGGATAATATTACAATTAACATAAATAGTATTAATCGATAATCAATATGTTATAATTTTATATATTACATAACTCTCAATGTCGTATAAGAGTGTACTTGGTATATATTGTTTCTACAATAATTTAAAAAAAAACAAAAAAAAAAAACCCCGCATTCTAGAATCAAATCACACTCTAGTGATTTATTAAATGCATATATGGAAACTACTAATATCAAAGATGTTTGGAGAATTGAAAACCCTACTGGACGAGAATACTCTTTTTACTCGTCAGTACATAAAACTTACTCAAGAATAGATTATTTTTTGGTGGACGCTAAACTTATCTCCCTTACTTATAAATCCCAATATCATAATATCATAATTTCTGATCATGCACCATTAACATTCAAGATCAAAATAAATGGTAAACTACAAAAATCAGAACAGTGGAGATTTAACCCACAAAAATTAGAAAATAAAATAGTAAGATTAAACGAGAACTTACCAGTTCGAAGTTTGATCGTTATTTTATGAGGAGTAACGATGAGGGATTACGTGAAGAAGGCCCGCCTGGCGCTGGAACGGCATACTTCAAAGCAGCGGCATGAAAAACACAGAACGCAAATAGCGGGAGTAAGATAGTAAGGCTCATCATAGATTTAGAACTACCAGATGATCATTTATTTTATGAGGGTGGGGAGTGGAGGGCACGTAATCCCTCATCGTTACTCCTCATAAAATAACGATCAAACTTCGAACTGGTAAGTTCTCGTTTAATCTTACTATTGTAGCGGCACCATACGTGGTGAATAAAGCCAGATGTCAGGCAGGTTCAAACAGTCGTTTATTGAGGCTCTACACGTTAGGTTGGTCCGCTAACTATAATATCATTGTTGCTGTAGCTGAGCGAGGTTGTTCTCTCGGGCTCAGTTACCTATGGACTGCTAAGGTCTCAAGGTGATATAACCTTAAATAGCAGGACACTCCCTCTAGCCCATGACGTCACGTGCCAGCCCTCGTATCTCCTGACGAGGGTTCGAGCATAAGTGGCCCGAGTTTAGGCTGACGCCACAGGACCCCCCCCCCCAGAACAGGAGGAAGGAATATCATGGTCGAGGGAGGCTCCTGCATGTAGGTCTGGGACACCCCGGGCGTGGGTTGGGACGGAGGGCTCCACGGGCACAGTGATGCTCTGCGTGGGCGATCCCGAAATACCGAGGAGTGCGAGAAGACCGATGCAGAAGCCGCCGGACAGAAGGGGTCTGGGACACCCCGGACGTGGGTCGGGACGGAGGACTCCACGGGCGCAGTGACGCTCTGCGTGGGCGATCCCGATGTACCGAGGGGTGCGAGGAGACCGAAGAGACATGGTCGCATCTCCGTGACCAGCTAAGGGAGAGTGTCCTGTGAAATACGGCCTCCAGCAACGGCTGGGAGACGTCGGCAACAATGAGGAAAAAAAAAAACGAAATAAAATAAACTGATTACTGAACCCGGCGTGGTGATGCAGTGAAAACAAAATGAACAGAAACAGCACAAATTACAGTGAGCAATCACGTGCAAAGTGGTAAGTTCAAATTGTCCAGTGTCCATGGTGCAGGATGTGAAGCTGTGCTGGAAAACCAGATGTTGCAGTGGCAGCCTCCGACCTGAATGAGGCACTGTCGCCAGTGGTCAGGCTGCAGGGACGGCATCCGGCTGGAAGGTGGCGCTGTGGACGGCGGTCAGGCTGCAGTGATGGCAGTCGATCTGATGGTGGCGCTGTTGCCGGTGGTCAGGCTGCAGTGACGGCATCCGGCCGGAAGGTGGCGCGGTGGACGCCGATCAGGGAAGTTCGAGCTTCTCTTCCGGCCAGCTGCGGCAGCCATTTTTGTAGTTGCGCGGCCACTTGTTTCAGGAGGCCGCAGCGGCCATTTTACCGGCTGGCTGAGGCAGCCTTCATCAGCGATTGAAGACCCCGCTGCTGGGCCGGACAGGCAGCCAGCGCCCAGGGATCTTCGGAGTCCACGCCGGTGAGGAGAAGATGGGCGTATTCGGCAGGCGCCCCAGGGAAGTCGATCTGATGGTGGCTAGGCCCTGGGCAGCGGTCGGCGGGGCCAGGCGTGGTGCAGGGCAGGACGTGGAGCCGTGGCCGCGGTGAGGCCTGTTGCGGTGCCGGGTCTGGAGTGGTGAACCCGGGTGAGGTGAGGCCGGTGCAGGGCCTGGAGCTGTGAGGCCCGGTGCAGTGCAGGGCCTGGAGCCGTGTTCGCAGGGCGAGGCCAGTTGTGGGGGTGTGGGAGAGCAGCAGGTACTCTCTCTCTGCTCCCAGGGCCGTCGGGCGTGTGTCGGCGTTGCTGTGGGCCGAAGGCCGCTAGGCTCGCAGGTCCTGCTGCAGCTGGTGGGGCAGCGGCGGCTGCTAAAACGCTCTGCTCCGGTGTCGGCTCCTGGCGGGTCATGCAGGGGAGCTCGGCGGCCGTCACAAAAGGCCTGGAGTGGTGTGGGGGTTGGAAGCGGGGCCTGCCCCGTTTCCGGGAGCGGGAGGGCGGCGGCAGCCGCAGCTTCTCATCTCCCGTGAGCAGCAGCTGGTGGAGAAGAGGCGGCGTACCTCACTGCGGGGCTGGGTTGGTGGCAGCGTAGTTCTGCAGGGCTGGGCAGCCGGCTGCAGACATCAGGTCTCCCGAGGCCGCGTGCTTCAGGTAGGTCCAAATTTCAATTCGGACAGTCGGGGGTCACCAATGTAGCGGCACCATACGTGGTGAATAAAGCCAGATGTCAGGCAGGTTCAAACAGTCGTTTATTGAGGCTCTACACGTTAGGTTGGTCCGCTAACTATAATATCATTGTTGCTGTAGCTGAGCGAGGTTGTTCTCTCGGGCTCAGTTACCTATGGACTGCTAAGGTCTCGAGGTGATATAACCTTAAATAGCAGGACACTCCCTCTAGCCCATGACGTCACGTGCCAGCCCTCGTACCTCCTGACGAGGGTTCGAGCATAAGTGGCCCGAGTTTAGGCTGACGCCACACTATTTTGCTTAGGAGTCACGTGAGTGACTACGTGAAGAGTTTGAAGCTTTCTGTGTTTTTCGTGTCGTAGAATTTATTCCATACGACAGTACGGCTCATTTAACACAATAACGAGCGAATAACACATTTTCCCCAAACATTGCCTAAAGTTATGTGATAAATGATTTCACATTATAAAAAATGAAAATAATGCCCTTTCCATTGAAAGGCAAGATGATCACAAATACCAATTGATATATATATTTTTATGGCATGACAAAGCAACAATTATAGAGAACCGAACATTGCGTGTCTAAATCTGACACCATGACTGGGTCCTTTTTACTTTAACAGTAATCTACAGCCTCCTGCGGCCTTGCATCTTTGCTCGAGTGGCTCATCCTGTGCCATTCCTGTGAATGTATTTTCCTCATTAACAGAGTGATTTTTCCACCTTTCAGTGTCTAGTTCCTACTGAATGCATCCAATTTTTAACCATCTAGAAATACATTCCTCTATAACCATCAGTTTTTACAGAACCCAATGTGGTTTTTGTGTGTAATAAGCAGTCTCATGGCCACAGAGACTCTTACCTACTGCAACATTTTCATCAATGTTCACACACACACACACACACAACTTAAAGCCGGCAGGATATGCTTATAGTTTACCTTCGTTTCAGGTCTTCTTGGTGTACTTTGTTTGGTAGATTCATAAACATATATGATAATGCAATTTGTATCCACATGCAATTATAACGTAACATTTGCAATGTTTGCACTCTTATATTGATACTAAAGTTATCAGAATTATTATTTTCAATGTTCAAGTTTTTTGAATCATAGATAGAGTTAGAGTCCATTTCTTAAGGCATTTCAAGATTATTTATCTCCTGCCTTTATATTTTTTACAATTTGGACAGATTATATATACATATACACATATATATATATATATATCATATATATATATATATATATGTCATATATATATATATCATATATATATATATATACATATATATATACACACATATATATATATATGATATATATATACACACACATATATATATATATATATTTATTACCATTTACATATATATCCCTTTCCACATTGGGATATTATGAATGCATCTGATAACTTCTTGGTTAATATATTGTCTGTTTATAAGACGGTAACACTCTGAGCCCTATTATGGGCTCTATCATTTAGATACTTAGAAATGCAATCACAAGGAATTCACATATATCTAATATGATAAAATAACTTTACTGCATATACAGACCTCCAATTTCTTATAACAAAATATTGTTTTTTAGACTTATTTCTGCAAATTGCAGGTATAACACTTCTTTATACATAATTATTTTATTGATATATTGTTATATTGGTTAACATTTCATAGACTTCTTTGACCATCAGCTGTTGTGATGGTCTGATCAACGTGTAGATAGTAAAATTCATATTTTCATGTCATGGAGGTTTTTTGTACAACAATAAATTACTGCAGGTTTCTCAAACCTGGAGATCCCAGTGGGTGCAGCAGCATCCAAAGAGCGAAGGGAGACAGGCAACGACCTAGGTCGAGACCCCTTTTTTTTTACTTCAATAAATTGCTGCCACTATGAATCATCACTAGCAGTTCAAAATCACACAATATTTATGAAACCATAAAGGACCCGTATTAGGCCACCAAAATGCCTCTGGCAGTGTCCCGCTACATTTTCATCAGACACTGCCCTATTAAACAAAAATGAGGAACACAAAGAAATCTTTTCCTCATGTAATTGGGAGAAAAGCATCCACCTTCACTGTTCTTGGTTTACCTACAAGAAATATTCAAAAGATCGGTGATTTAATCTGTATGCAATCAGATTAATCGTAAGTAATCCATATTAATGACAATATGTTTTTACTCCAAAATTTATCTTCCGATACCATTGTCTCTTCCTTAGAGATAAACAGGTGGACTAAACTTTAAAATATGCCACATCTGTTTACTTAGATAATCCCATGATTGTTATTTGACTTATCTTGTGACCCACAAGAAACATTTGAAAGATCAGTGATTTAATCTGTATACAACCAGATTAATCGTAAGTAATGCAAAATAATGACAATATGTTTTTCTCCCAAATTTGACCATTGTTAACATATGCCACAGCCGTGGTATTGTTCATCTTGATACGACATGGACAGTTCCATAATAAAATAATCGATCTTTTTAATCCATAACTCCTTATACTTCAACAATTAATACGAATGTTTGGAAACTTTCTTAGGACAAACCATTTATGTTCGCCTGGTATTATTGTCTGCAGTCCGAACAAGAGACATATCAATTATTGTTATAAGAATAGATAATATTCTTATCTTTACCCAAACATTCACAGAAGCTGTACATAATTCTGTAACACTTGCTTCAGTTTGCAACAGCTGTTAATCTTATAGTTGAAGCAGCTTATGAACCTTTTTTACATTACTTTAATAATGATAACGTATCATTTGATATTTTGCATAAGCCTCTTCACAAGGCATACATATTCTTATAAGCTTCTGTATTCCTTCTTTTGGAACTTTATTTATTTTTTACCTAATCCTAATGGAGGGACAAAGTATGTCAACAACAATTAGACATATTTGTATCATGGAACAATTTTCCCCCCTCTCTTATGGTGCTTGAATTACTTCTAAATTCAGAATAGTAATTTATAAATATTTTATTAATGCCTAAGCATATGCTTTATGTAATGGGTCAGGTCCTTACCTACCACCAGGTTTGTAATGGCAGGCACTAAATTGCAGCTGCTCTTATCTCTTCCAATTTAAATGTAATCGAGATAACCCATGACCATGACCTCATAAGTGCAAGTGCTGATCTTTTATCAGTATAATTGTTCCTTCAGTGTTCGGTTTAACAGCCTTGAACTGATTGATTGTTTGGACAATGTTTTAACTTGCACAGCTTGACCCACTTTAAATTAATTTCAAGCACCTGTAATATTGATTAACACTTTGTTATCACAACAGTTTTTCCATGTTCTAGATGTTTCCATTTTCTTACATGTGAAAAGTGTAAATATAATGATATTTTGTATGGTTTATACCATGAAATCTTTACACTGAGGTAATTTTATAATATACATGTACGTACCCCTTCTTATTAAAAATTACTCTTGAGTGCAAACCTGAAATCAATTTTTAAAGTTTTCTTATACAGGGTGAACCAATCCTTCCTTAGTTATATTGGTTAAACATCATAATACACCTGTAATCCCCCATAATTGGAGATTTCATGAACTTATTTTATAACCAGATGTTTGCACCTTTTCAACGTACTTCAAGCCTTCTTTCCCCAATTATATAGGTTTAGATAAGGCTATGTTTGGATTATACCACTTCTGCCTTTGTTTTGATCCATTATCAAATCTTTCATTGGATCATAGTTTTTTCACCGCAAGTTAAAAAAGATCTTTGCCTTTGTTTTGATCCATTATCAAAATTTTCCATTGGATCATAGTTTTTCTCCCCAAAGTTTAAAGATCAGTAGTCTGTTCTTTTGTAATTAATATCTTTGATTTATCATAAGGCAGGTTTATTCTATAATAATCAGGAGTTTAATATCCTGATTTGTATTGATCTGCAAACCTATAGTGCAGATTCGGTAAATTATATATATTTCTTGCTATTGAGCTCCACAACTGATGGCAATTTATTTTATTTTGAAAGTATTACTTATTTGCACCATTTTGAAATACTTTGAAGTTGTATTTCTTATATCTCATATAATTTGAGACATGGATATTATAAACGGATTTACCGTTGATAATTTTAATAAAACATAAAAGTTTTATCGTATTCTTGAAGTTGGTGAGATACCATATAATTAATGTTGGCAGCTAGGTTTTCTTCCATAGCCTCACCACTTCCTTTAGATATAGCAAAATCTTTTGCTATCTCAGGCACATCTGGCCTCACTTTTTTATTTGTGGTGTGCATTCATAATTCACATCACCACTTGCAGGGTCTGTCTTTTGCAGCCCTGATCCACTTGGAATTATATCCAAAGAGACTTCCTCCACCCTAATCCAGGGTTCAATTCTCAATTTGGCACATAGCCATATTTTGTATATTCAAGCCCCTCAGGGTCTTTTTTTGGGCTGTTTGGGTACTGTGACCCTTGTCTCTTTTTTATATTTTGGAGTACTTTCTCCATATCGTGATTTTTATATTAACATTTTTAAATTACAGCCTTTCTGACTTTTAAAATTCCCTGCCAAAAGATTGTGGAGCATTTTAACCTCTCTACCGTATTTTTAACGGTACCAGTATCGGAACCGGCCCCATAATTAATTTCTCGTCCCGATCGCTGGGTATTCCCTGGGACGTTCTTTTCAAAAACTCTGTTATTTTAAACAATGTATTTCTGTTCAATTTAAACTTTTAGTTTGTTTTTAAAATCCTTTAAAATCCTGGTTTCCACCAGGCACGGAGTTTTCCAGTCCTAAAAAAAAATTTTCAACTGCACTTACCTGCCGGTTCCGAACCTACCGCTGTCGAGGAGCTGTCTGTGCAGCTCCTGCTTCTGCCGTCAGTGTCGACGTAATGCCGTTCCAGCGCCAGGCGGGGTTCTTCACGTAGTCACTCACGTGACTCCGAAGTAAAATTACCCAGGAATATATTACAGAACAAATTAAGATTTTTTTTGAAATAAATGATAAACCGGAAATATCTTGTTCCTTATTATGGGAAACATTTAAAGCATACCTCCGGGGAATCATGATTTCATCTCAAGCATTTTATAATAAAAAGAAACGTAAGGAGCAGCAAGATTTGGAAAAGGAGATTAAACAATTAGATATACAGAATGCAATGAATCCAACTACTATATTACATAATAAAATTGCAGCATTGAAATATAAATTAAACAAAATATTTACAGACCAAGTCGTTAAATTATATCAACATACTAAACAATTACAGTTTGAATTCGGTGATAACCTCAAAAATTACTGGCTCGTCAACTAAGGAAAATGGAAGCTGAAAAATAATTTATAGGATTAAATCACATAAAGGCGAACTGTTAACACAGCCTAAAGATATTAATGAACGATTTATGCAATATTATAAAAACTTATACACTGCGAAAACAACAGATAATACAATAGGAATTGAAGCATTTAAAAAAAAATGTAACTTGAAAGGATTGGATTCACAAAATATAGAGCTATTGAATGCCGAAATTACGATAAAAGAAATCCAAGAATCTATCAGATTACTAAAAAAGGGTAAAACACCGGGACCAGGCGGCATTGGCTCGGAATTTTATAAGTATTTTATGATCAGATTGTACCACGTTTGAAATTACTATATGATACGTATATATACACAGCAAAAACTACCAGAAACAAAATGAATCTATTTATAACACTTTTACCCAAAATAAACAAAGACTTGGATGAACCAGGATCATTTAGAGCAATAGCTCTTCTAAATGCCGATCAAAAGATATTAACTAAAATATTAGCACAAAGGTTAAGTTTAGTTGTCACTAAATTAGTTCACCCTGATCAAACAGGATTTATACCAAAACGATACTCTTCGTATAATTTGAGACGGTTATTCGATATTATATACTCGTAAAGAGATATTAATAAAGACCTAGTAGTTATTTCGTTAGATGCAGAGAAAGCCTTGATCAAGTGGAATGGCCTTACTTGTTCTCGGTTTGAAGCTTTTAAACTGGGAGAAAAGTTTATTAACTGGATCAAATTGCTATATACAAATCTGATAGCTCGAATAATAACAAATCAAATGTTATCACCTAAATTCAATTTATTCTCGTTGTTGCAGAACAAGGTTGTCCTTGTATACCATTTATTGTTTGCATTGGCAATAGAACCGTTAGCTCTGATGGTGAGATCACATCCGGAAATATATGGATACGATACTAGAGACAATAAAATAAAATCTCTCTATTTGCGGATGATGTGCTACTTTACATCACAAAACAGAAACTAGTATCGTTAATTTGTTAAAATTAATAACTGAATTTGGATCCCCATTCAGGATATAGTATTAACTGGAATAAAAGTGAACATGCCAATAACGGTTAAACAATTTACAAATTATATTACAACAATTCCCTTTTAAGAACAAATGAAAAATTTAAAATATCTTGGAATCTTTGTAACAAAAAAGATTTGACTCCTTATTTAAAGTAACTTTCCACTATTCCTTGAACAAAATTAAATAAAGAATATTATATACTGGAAAACTTTACCTATATCGATGATAGGCAAAAATTAATATAATAAAAATGGTGGTTTCTTGCCACAATTATTATACCTTTTCCAATCAATCTCGATATATCTCCCTAAAAATGTCTTTTAAAAAGGTGGACTCCTTAGTCAATAATTTCATTTAAGGGATTATAAGTGCCATAGACCAACCCATATAAAAAACATTTATGTAACCAAAAATAAATGGAGGTCTTCTAGCTCTACCAATTTTATGTTTTATTATGGGCAGTTAACATTAAATAATACGAATTTTTGGTAGAAGAAATAGATAATCAACCAACTTGGTTAAATATGGAAAGAAGATTGTTCTCCTTTTGAATATTAGTTCGGTTAATTCGCTAATACTAATTTAGTAGAAAATATTATAGTGATACCCATATAATAAGAAGTGGAATATGTATTTGGAAACAAATAAAGAAAACAATTAACATTAAAATTATACCGCTATCTCTTAATCATGTGTAAAATATTGTTTACGTTTAAAACCTTCAATGATGGATAAAGCATTTTAACAATGGAAAATATTGGAATTATTATGATTGGGGATCTCATAGTGGAAAACTCCTTATTTCATTCAAGACATACAAAAATTTCTGGGATACAATCTAAAAGAGAACTTTAGATACTTACAAATTGGAGATTATGTCTAACGCAACATACGAAAGAACTGAACGAATAGAAAGATAGAAAATTAGATGAATGTTTTTGAATAAACATCGCATACCAGAAAAATTGATTTATAATTATCATATAACATTCTTATTGGAAAGTGATGTCCATCACAGTAATCGCATCGGACGAATTCGTGGGAAAATGAATTGTCAAATATTACACAGAAATATGGGATGATAGTTTACAACATATACCATCCATTTGTTCGTAAATGCTAATCTTTTATACAGTTTAAAATATTAAAATAGTATTATATTATTCAAAAACATACTACACTACTATGTTCCCTAAAGTATCTCTATATGTGATAAATGTCACATTTAGAAGCCAATCTGGCACACTATTTACAAATTGTATCAAAACTTACAAAATTCTGGAGTGAAAGATTTGGATAATTTCGACTGTTGTTAATCATATCTTTGACACCCGATTCAAAGTAATACATACTAGGAATATTGAAAACTAGAACAAATAAGTAACAACAAACCAGAGAATTTTTTAGTTGATTATGAGTTATAATTGGGAAAAATTAATATTAAAATTTTGGAAAGGCCTACAAATCAAAATGTGGAATACAGAATGTTTGGAGACTCTTCATTGGAGAGATGAGGCCTTGTTTAATGGACAGCTTAGATCTTTCAGAGGAGATATGCGTCTCATATATTGAATATTTTACAGAGTCATAATGGATCGGTAGAGGGCTTGGACTGAGGCTCTGAATATTAGGATGGATGACAGAAAGAAATATAATAAATCATGCCTATATTCATGACGGAATAAACGTTAATTACTCCATCTTAGTTTTTATATTTTTTTCATTATTTATCTCTATCTTTTCTTACTTTATAAAAAATAATTAAAAAAGCTTATGGAAGCATATAGTCCTAAATCTCAATATTAGTAATAATATTCATATTATTAATATTAATATTAATATTATGAAAGTATTTAATGATGTATTTTCGTTTATGTAACATATTGCAATTTTCATACATATGTTTCTATAATAAAAAATATTCATCAAAAAAAAAAAAAAAAAAAGATGCTGTGGTTGCTTTGATTAGGAAGGATCTGCAGATGATGGTTTAAACCAAGGATAGGCACAAAAAGCTGGCGTAACTCTGCGGGACAGGCAGCATCTCTGGAGAAAAGGAAGGGGTGACTTTTTCGGATTAGAAACTATCTTCAGACCCACTTTGCTTGTTCCCTGGCTTCACAATTGTACAAGCTATTCTGACATCACGTATCTGGTTTCATTAACCTGCTTCTGCGATTATCATGCAGTTTTTAAAATGGTCCAATGGCCCACCTTGTCCATGCAGTTCATACTAGTTCACATTAGTTCTACATGATCCGCTTTCGCATCCATTCTCTACACACGGGACAATATCCAGAGGCCAATTAACCTAACAAACTAGTTTAGTTTACTTTTACTAGTGAGATACAGGCCTTCGATGAGCGCGATCCACCAAATCCATTTTTTTCTGACCAGCGATCCCGCACATTAACACTATCGTACATCCAGTGACAATGTTTACATTTTATACCAACAGCCAAATAAGACTAACAAACCTGAATGTCTGGGAGTGTAGGAGGAAACAGAAGCTTCTGAGGAAACCTCACGAGGTCACGGGGAGAAAATACAACCCTGCATAGACAAGCACCTGTAGTCAGGATCGAACCAGGGTCTCTAACACCATAAACACTGTAAACTCTACCACTGTTCCACCCCTGACCTGCTAGATCTTAACCTTTGCCTCTATAACCAAGGCCGCATTTCGTCATTCCTTTACCTGATGATAAAGCAGCAAGACTTCAGAAGGGAAATAGACTGCAGTTACATCCTTAACAATCCATGCTTCAATAGGTATTTGTATGTGAATATTAACAAAGCAAAAACAATATTGCCATTTTTACAATGCAAAAAAGCAATCTATCTTCAGATTTTTATTTCTGATATAGGTCTGAAGAAGTCTCAACCCAAAAAAATGTCACCTATTCCTTTACTCCAGCACTTTGAGTCTATCTTCACATTTTTTTAATTACATTTTTAAAGTGTGTAGACGGGCTCTTTAACCCATGAGTCTGCGCTGCACTAATACTGTCCTATATACACTAGGCACAATTTGCAATTTTACCGAAACCTACAAACCTGTATATCTTTGGAGTGTGGGAGGAAACCGAAGATCTCAGAGAAAATCCACGCAGGTCATGGGGAGAATATACAAACTCCGTACAAACAGCACCCGTAGTTGGGATTGAACCCGGGTCTCTGGTGCTGTAAGCGCTGTGAGGCAGCAACTCCACCGCTGCCCTTGTAAAATTACATTAGCTATTAATTTTTATAAACATTAATTAATTAATTAAACATTTTTTTTAATTTCCTGTGTTTTGACCCTTCATTATCATATCTAGTGGGTCACGGACATGAGGAGTTAAGGGCCTGTCCCACTTACGTGTCCTTTGACGCAAATTACGCGAACCCCGTGGTCCTGTTGAGGCGCCAATAGCATCGTATGGCCACGTGGGGACAGTCCCACTGAGAAGCGCGGAGGGGTATGGAGTTGTGCGCAACATCGCGCAGGACTCCTAAATTTTTGTAGTGAACAAAATCTTCGTGCATCAACGGCCTGTCGCGGAACTGACGGCCAAAGAGCGACAGGCCCAAGACCCTGGTACGACGCAACGTTTCACTTCCAACACCGGCAGAAGGAGGCAGACGATTGCCAAACTCGGCCTGGGGCTCAGGTCCGTGGTGGTCCGGATCCGCCCCCACTTCTACTCCCAGAGCGGTGCCAGGTGAGGTGCTGTGCTGCTGGCGGGGAGAATTTGATGAACTTTTCGGAAGGTGGGGAGGAACAAAAGCAGTCAGACTTTGCAGTTCAGAGCTTTGTCGGACTGCAGAGGCTTTCTTTGTTCAAAGAGTCCTCTAATTAGTAAGGTTTGTCTGTGTGTATCTGGAAAGTCGTAGGAGCTGCAGTGGCTGGCGGCAGCCACACGATTCACTTGAAGCTGGGTGGGAGTGAGTCTGAACGGTGTTTGAACTTAATAACCATCGGGAAAGCTCCTCCTACACCGACTGCCCGTGTCCAGGTGTGCTGGCAGTAGTGCGGCAACAGTGCCTTTGGATTTCGTTTTGAGGCGGGGGGCGACGGAGACCTGGGGAAAGAAGCTCTGGAAGCTCCGTTTTTGGACGGCGGGGAGGATTGACACGGGACAGTCTACATATCTTATTCAGGAGGTGACTGTTTTCTGTTGCTTTGCCAAGAAAGCCTTCACAAGACTCATTAACGTTGATAAGAAGAGTGGAGGTGACAACTGCAGGAAAGGACTGCTTTGATTAAAAGGACGGATACTGTGTGTTGGCCGCGCCCTAATGATGGCGACCCCTCAAGAGTTATGCAGCTGTCGCACGGTCGGCAGTCCCCGTGACTGAGGGCCCTGAGTTGATGGGGCGCACACATGGGTAAAATGTACATGCAGAGCAACCTGCCCTTCAAGGGCCTTTATAGATGCGCTGGGTGCGTCTGTTGGCAAGAAAGCCGTTCGGGCGCGCAGTGGTCAGTGGGATGGTGTTGTTCTACTGAAGACTCAAAGGGCGGGGGTCTGGCTTGGAAAAAGGGGCACATAACAGCGGGTGGAAATTTTGCGGCGGTGGACCCATGGGGGGGGGTCCCGTGCTGCGGTCATTCTGTCCAACGTTCCCACTTTTGTTCCGGATGCGCTCCTGCTCCCACATGTAGGAAAGCTGGGGGAGGTGCGGTGGGGCTCACCCAAATTCATATGTATAGGTTGATTATCTGAGATGCAGCTATATATTGTTTAACGTCGTGTGTATATGCAGATGGCACAGGGGGACGGACACGGAGGGGATGTTTTGATGTGGAGGTGGATGGATTTCTCCTATCACGTGTTTGGAACGCGGGCCAAGTGCGGTTGTCTCGCTTGCAAAAAAGGTGGGGCATTTTCGAGGGGGAAAAAATTGTCCCGGAACGGGCTGCCACTTCCACCACGGTGGCCGGGAGTGCATGCTTGGCCCTCTGGGCTGCTGGTTCTACACTGTCGCTGTGAAGGCTTTATTCCCCTACCTCCACCCCCATCCCTCCACCACCTCATGTCCCTACCTGCGGCGGTGGGATGCGGGTGAAGTGCGTGGGGTGGACTGGGACGGTTGGGAGCTTCAGGTGGGATGAAAGTCAAGATAAAAAGAAGAAGGGCGGGCCCCAGGAAGAAGACCACCTCCAAGCGGGTCCCCAGGGCAGGTATAAATTGTGATCCGCCTCTGAAACCGGCCCAGGGAAGCATATGGGGCCTAGGGTCCAACGGGGGGTTGGAAGAGTTTTGAACAAGGTAGGACGGTATTGTGGAGGTAGAGGGCTTCCGCAATGGAGATCACTGTGCCCACGCACGCCAGGGGTTCAAAGAGGAGGAGAACATGGGTCTCCGAAATTAGAGAAGGCCTGAAGTCAGGGGAGCAACCTGAAGGGGGCCTTCCCCTCCTGTTGTGGTGGGGGACCCAAGGACACTCTTCCTCTGCGGGGGAGGATGCCTCTGTAGTGCAGGGATCACCTGCGAGTGGCGATACATTACCCTTGGGGGTTGTTCCCCCTAGAGTGTGGCTGCTTGCTTAGAGGATGACCAGGGGCGGCCTGAAGAGGGGGACTTGGGTGAGGGGGAGGGTCCCCAGTCTGACTCCTCGTTGAGGCTGTAGCCCAGATGGGGGTTGTGATGTCCCACTGGTCGACGGGCAGCAAGGGGGGACTTCAATAACATCGGCCCCGAGGGTCACGTGAGTTGATTACCTGGTGGTTGGGCGGAAAGGGACTCCTCGGGGTGATGGTTGCTGGGGTGGAGTAAGCTGGGTGAGGAGGAGGGCAGGTCGTTTTGGATCGTGTCCTTCGGGTCGGATCGCTAGGCAGGCCCGCTTACAGCAAGGCCCGGGACTTGCTTCCGACTTCACTGTTCCCAATCGGTTACACAGGGCGGTGGGAGAGTGCAGGAGACTGGCCACAATTAATAGCAGATAGCTTGCGCAGTCAGAGGCACCGGTACCTCCATGTCATGATCCCTGGGTTGGGAAGGTGACAGAGGAGGGGACCGGTGCTGTGATGTGGCTGGAAAACACCACTTCACTATGAGAGGTGAGCGAGGTGGCTGAGAGTAGCAACCTTCCGGATCGGGGCTCGGAACATTGAGCGAGGAAGGTGGGGTACGCGGAGTCCGTCGACAGTGCGGTTGACGGATTGCCCCACCCAACGGCCGTGTCACGACTTGTCGAAGTCTGGGAACTTCGGAAGTTCTTAAAGGATACGAGAGGGTGTTGGAAAAGGTGGATTTGGCTGTCACCCGCTGGTCGGACTCGAGGGTGCCCATGCGGTTCCCATTTTTGCATTCCTTCAGAAGTAGGGGAATGTGGCGGGGCTAATACGGAATGATCGGCGCCCAGTTCCAAAGAGCTTTTTAGGCCTAAAGAGAGCGGCAGAAGGCTAGGGAGGCTCCACTCCTTCACTGGGGGCTGGGTAAAAGATCCAGTGTACACTCAAAATTGAAGCTCACTATAGCCAGCTTTAATATCAATGGGGGCGCAGAGGGTCTCTCCGTAGGTATCACCATCTCTCAGTGCTCAGGGGACCGGGTGGGTCGCGGTGAGCTTCCCTGACAGGAAAACCAACACACTGTGGCTAGTGATGAACCACCTGGCTCCTGGTGTGGGAACGGAAGGGGGGGTCTACATGAGCCAGCTCAGCTCCATTTCGAGTGGAGTTGCCATTCCTGTTGGCCCCGTCTTTCAAACCGGGAGATCCTCAGAGAGCAGGACATTGACCAGTCGTTGCTGTATCTGGCCGTGCGTTTGGATGGCGTGACATTAACTTCTTAATGTGTCGCTCCTAGGTCGGCGCAATGCAGACGCGCTTACACGGGTAAGTGACCACTGTTGTTGAACACTATCGACGGTGGGGATTGTGTTTTCCTTGGGGGGAGATTTAATTGTACCCTCGAGGGTGAGACGATCGCTCTGGCGTCTCGCGTGACCCGGCGGAGTAAAGTCTTTTAAGGGATATGGTGGGAATTCTTTGAGCTGGTGATGCTTGGCGGAATTTCATCCTGCTCTAACGCCTTCTCGTACAGGTTTGAGGGGTGGTGGTTTCCCGTATTGACCGTTATACGTGTCCAAGGCCTATGTCTCATGTGTTTCGGCGGCCTCCAGCGGCCGGTCGCCAAGCTCGGACCATGGCCTGGTGCGAGTGGATTTTATCCGACGCGCACAAGCGGGCTGGGTCGCGTATGGCATTTGAATAGCCAGCTGCTGGAGAGATCGCCGATTCAAGGATTCCTTCAGGCAGTTCTGGGGCGAGGTGGAGAGAGAGGCAGGGGGCGTTTCCTTTCCCTAGGCTGTGGTGGGACGTGGGGAAGGCTAGTCGTCTGTTTGTCAGGACTATGCGTGGGTCGACCAAGGGGCGGGACTCGAGATCGGACGGCTTGAGAGGGATGTTGCTCGACTCAGAAGGCTCGTCCTGATCAGAATGGTGGGGCTTCGTGTGAGTGGGAGGAATGTACCAGGAGAAGAAGGTGGAAGCATGAGGGGGACTTGCAGCTTAGGAGGTCCGGGAGGTAAGTGAGGTCGCGAGTCCAGATGTTGCACGATCTGGACGAGCTCCCCCTTTTTCTTTTCTCTGGAGAAGAACGGGCGAGGGCCCGCAGGCAGCTTGTAGAGTGTCTTGGGATGATGGCTCCTCTGTCACGGATCCAGGGAGAGCATTGGTGCCTCAGTTCGGTCTTTCTACTGGACTCTGTTCTCGGCGGCACATCGAGTGCGGAGGGCAAGCGGTCCTGTGGGAGGCTTAACGCTGTGTGCAATGATGGGGATGAACACTGGTGATCCCCAACTCTGGGTGGTTGTTGTCTGGTGCCTTGCACCAGGCTCAGGAGGGGAGCAAGTCTCAGGGCTGGGATGGACGGACTGTGGAGTACCTTAGAGCCTTCTGGGGATGTCCTGGGGGGTGATCTATATGAAGGTCCTGGGGAGAGCCTGGGCGACCGGGGAGATGCCTTCTCATGGCGCAGGGCAGTTAGTTGTCCTGTTGCATAAGATGGGCGATCTCCGCCTTTTTAAGAAACTGGCGCCAGTCTTCTCTCCTCAGCACGGATATATAGTTTTTTGCACGGGCATATGGGCGGAATGCCTGGGTCACGTGCTGTCTCAGGTGATTCACCCTGACCTCCGTCTTACACAGTTCCAGGGGCCGGTTTCCGGACATTATCCATCTGCTCGGACCTGATTCCATCTGTCCCAGGGGGCTGGACAGTCAGTCGCCTATCTAGCTCCCTCGAACAGGAGAAGGCGTTCGACAGGGGTGGAGCACGAATTACTTCTCGGACTCTGCAGGCGTTCGGATTTGGACCGCATTTTGTTGTCCTGGGTCCGACTTTCTTTTATACACTGATGCCAGATGCTTGTTAAGGCAACGGGCTCTTTATTGGCCCCCATTCCCTTTGGAGGGGGGTTCGTCAGGATGTCCCATGGCCGGTCAAGCTGTATTCCATCTGTGTGGAAGGCCGTTCTGTGCCTTCTCGGAGGCGGTTTGACGGGCCTGGTTGTGCCTGGGACGGAGATGGATGTTGGTTAGTTCTCTCGGCCTTCGCCGATGATGTTATTTTGATGTTCACCGACCCTGTTGACCTGCGGAGGATGCGTGAGTGCCAGCAGGTTTTCTCAGCTGCATCCTCCGCCAAGATCAACTGGGGGAAATGTTCTGGTCTCTTGGTGGAGTCAGTGGGAGGTGGCTTCCCTGCGGAGGAGATGGCAGGTTTTGCGTGGAGCACCACGCACCTCCTCTATCTGGGGTCTACCTGAGTCCCACTGAGGGGGCGTGGCCGGCGAACTGGCAGGAGCTGGAGGCGAAAGTGGTCGCTCGGCTGGGTCGTGGTCAGGCCTCCTTGGTGTGCTCTCGTACCGGGGCAGGGCTGTAGTTTTAAAACCAGCTGGTGGCCTCTATGCTGTGGTATCGGTTGGCCACTATGGTCCCGTCCTCTTTCTTATAATCAGGATACAGAGGAGATTGGTCAACTTCTTCTGGGGTGAGAGGCCCACTGGGTCCTCTGCGGGGGTTCTGAGTCTCCCATTGGAGGAGGTGTCAGGCGCTGGTCTGTGTTCGTACCCAGGTGGCGCTCTCCGACTGAGGACCCTGCGGAGATACGTCTACTCAGACTACCCTCCTAAATGCACGTGCTGGGACGTACTTTTCCGCCAGGGGGGCACTGCCTTCAGGAGGGCTCAAAGCTCCCAGTAGCGGGTATGAGTCGACGCGCTCGGCGGGAGTTGCCTGGCTTTTTACCGTGAACCTCCTGAAGGCCAGGAATTTGGTCACCTTCAGCCAGGGCGCTGCTCCTCAGGGGGAGGGGGGCGTTGTGGCTGTGGATGGGGGTGTTGAGGAAAGGCGTGTGCGTGGAGCGATTCCGGATGAGCTTTCCCCCGCTCCATCGGATTGTTCTGGGACCCATGGGGGTCCCGGCTCCCTCCCCGAGAGCCGGCCCCACGCAACATGAGCCGCCTTTCCGAGATGCCCAGCGTGCCGTTCCGTGATGCGGAGAGGCGCGTGTTTGACAGGTTGCTCTTGCACCACTCTCCCACTTCCTCGCCCTCGTCTTCCGTCCAGACACGCCCTGGCGGTCTGTGTTACCACCTGACGAGGGGAAAGGTTCTCAGTGGAGGTCTCTCTATAAGGAGAGTCCTCCCCCTTTTACATCGGGGACCTGGGGTGGAGAGTGTTGCACAAAGCCGTGGCATGCAAACAGGTACTTGAGCCGGTTCACGGACTCGTCCGGCCGCCTGTCACTTTTGCGGCGAGGAGGAGACCGAGTGTTCCATGTCTACATGGAGTGTGAGAGGTTGCAGCCCCTGTTCGAGTATCTGAAGGGGCTGCTCCTCAAGTTTTGGCTCCACTTTAGTCCAACACTATTTATTTTTGGGCACCGGTACAGAGGGGGGAGGGTCGGGAGGGAGGAGGGGGTCTCCCTGTCGGTTTGCTCCTGGGCCTGGCCAAGATGGCCATTCGTGGGTCAGGCAGCGGGCAGTCGACGGCCGCTACTGCAGTCGGCTGCCTGCCCCTCTTCCGGGGTTACGTCCGTGCCGCGTGTCCCTAGAGAGGGATCACGCGGTGTCCACGGGGACTGTGGAGGCTTTCGCGGAACGCTGGTCACGAGGGAGGTCGACGGCATTATAGACTAAAAATGTAATATTTTAATTTGAAACTTTGTTTGTTAAAATGCCAAATATAGGCATTTTCTGATTGTTTTAATGTTTTGTATTTGTTGGTTTAAATAAAAGCATTTGTAAAAAAAAAAAAAGAGCGGTGCCAGGTGAGGTGCTGTGCTGCTGGCGGGGAGGATTTGATGAACTTTTCGGAAGGTGGGGAGGAACAAAAGCAGTCAGACTTTGCAGTTCAGAGCTTTGTCGGACTGCAGAGGCTTTCTTTGTTCAAAGAGTCCTCTAATTAGTAAGGTTTGTCTGTGTGTATCTGGAAAGTCGTAGGAGCTGCAGTGGCTGGCGGAAGGCCAAGATTCACTTGAGCTGGTGGGAGCTGAGTCTGAACGGTGTTTGAAGTTAATAACATCGGAAAGCTCCCTCCTACACCGACTTGCCCGGTCCAGGTGTGCTGGGTAAGTGCGGCAACAGTGCCTTGGATTTCGTTGAAGCCGGGGAGGCGACGGGAGACCTGGGGAAGAAGCCTCTGGAAGCTCCGTTTTTGACGGCGGGAGGATTGACACGGACATTTCCTATCTTATCAGGAGGAGACTGTTTCTGTTGCTTTGCCAAGAAAGCCTTCACAAGAACTCATTAACTGTTGCAAAAGAGTGGAGGTGCAGCAACAGCAGAAAGACTGCTTTGATTTAAAAAGGACGGATACTGTGTGTTGTGCCGCGCCTAAAGATGGCGACCCCTCAGAGTTATGCAGCTGTCGCACGGTCGGCAGTCCCCGAGGACTGAGGGCCATGAGTTAGGCAGGTAGTGCAGAGTCCCCTGCGGTCATCTCCCTCCTAAACAGGTATACCATTTTGGATACTGTTGAGGGAGATGGCTCATCAGGGGAATGCAGCAGCAGCAGCCAGGTTATGGCACCATGGTGGCTCTGCAGCACATGAGGGGGGGAAAAAAAGAGGGGAAGGGCAATAGTAATAGGGGATTCAATTGTCAGGGAATAGATAGGCGTTTCTGCGGCCGCAAACGAGACTCCAGGATGGTATGTTGCCTCCCTGGTGCAAAGGTCAGGGATGTCACTGAACGGCTGCAGAACATTCTGGAGGGGGGGGGGGGGGTGCAACAGCCAGTTGTCGTGGTGCATGTTGGCACCAACGATATAGGTAAAAAAAGGGATGAGGTCCTACAAGGTGAATTTAGGGGGAGCTAGGAGCTAAACTTAAAAGTAGGACCTCAAAGGTAGTAATCTCCGGATTACTACCAGTAAACACGGGCCAGTCAGAGTAGAAATAGGAGGATAATGCAAATGAATACGTGGCTTGAAAAAGTGGTGCAAGGGGGAGGGATTCAAATTTTTAGGGCACTGGGACAGTTCTGGGGGAGGTGGGACCGGTACTAACAGGACGGTTTGCACCTGGAATGGAATGGAACCAATGTTCTTGGGGAGTGTTTGCTAGTGCTGTCGGGGAGGATTTAAACTAATGTGGCAGGGGGATGGGTACAAGAGCAGAGAGGCAGGAGGGTGTAAAATGAGGTAGAAGCATTAGGTAGCAAGGGTGAAAGTGTAAAAGTGGCAGGCAGACAAAACCAGGGCAAAAATCAAAAAGGGCCACTTTTCAGCAGAATTGTATAAGGGGTAAATGCGTTGTAAAGACAAGTGCCTGAAGGATTTGTGTCTCAATGCAAGGAGTATTCGTAATAAGGTGGACGAGTTGAACGTGCAGATAGTATTAATGATTATGATATAGTTGGGATCACGGAGACATGGCTCCAGGGTTGACGTAGGCTGGGAGCTGAACATCCAGGGATTTCAATATTCAGGGGGATAGAGAGAAAGGAAAAGGAGGTGGGGTAGCGTTGCTGGTTAGAGAGGAGATTAAAGCAATGGAAACGGAAGGACATTAGCTTGGAGGATGTGGAATCGGTATGGGTAGAGCTACAAAACACTAAGGGGGCAGAAAACGCTGGTGGGTGTTTGTGTACAGGCCACTAACAGTAGCAGAGAAGTTGGGGATGGTATCAAACAGGAAATTAGAAATGCGTGCGACAAAGGCAAAACAGTTATAATAGGTGACTTCAATCTACAAATAGATTGGGTTAATCAAATTGGCAGGGGTGCTGAGGAAGAGGATTTTTTGGATGTATGCGGGATAGTTATCTAAATCAACATGTAGAGGAACCAACGAGAGAGCAGGCTATTTTAGACTGGGTTTTGAGTAATGAGGAAAGGGGTAATTAGCCGTTTGTTGTACGTGCCCCCTTGGGCAAGAGTGACCATAATATGGTTGAGTTCTTCATTAGGATGGAGAGTGACATTGTTAATTCAGAAACAATGGTTCTGAAACCCTTAAAGAAAGGTAAACTTTGAGGGTATGAGACGAGAATTGGCCAAGATTGACTGGCAATTAATTCTAAAAGGGTTGACGGTGGATATACAATGGAAGACATTTAAAGACTGCATGGATGAACTACAAAAATTGTTCATACCAGTTTGGCAAAAGAATAAATCGGGGGAAGGTAGTGATCCGTGGATAACAAGGGAAATCAGGGATAGTATCAAGCAAAGGATGATGCGTACAAAGTAGCCAGAAAAAGCAGCATACCAGAGGACTGGGAGAAATTCAGAGACCAGGCAGAGGAGGACAAAGGGCTTAATTAGGAAAGGAAAAATAGATTATGAAAGAAAAACTGGCAGGGAACATAAAACTGACTGCAAAAGTTTTTATTAGATATGTGAAGAGAAAGAGGGTTGTTAAAACAAATGTAGGTCCCTTGCAGTCAGAAACAGGTGAGTTGATCATGGGGAACAAATGGATATGGCGGACCAATGAATAATACTTTGGTTCCGTCTTCACTAAGGATGACATAAATAATCTGCCGGAAATAGCAGGGGATTGTGGGTCAAAGGAGGAATTGAGTGAAATCCAGGTCAGTCGGGAAGTGGTGTTGGGTAAATTGATTAGATTAAAGGCCGATAAATTCCCCAGGGCCAGATAGGCTGCATCCCAGAGTATTAAAGGAAGTAGCTCAGAAATAGGGGATGCATTAGTGATAATCTTTCAAAACTCTTTAGATTCGGGAGTAGTTCTGAGGGATTTGGCGGGTAGCAAATGTAACCCCTCTTTTTAAGAAGGGAGGGAGAGAGAAAACGGGGAATTACAGACCAGTTAGTCTAACATCGGTAGTGGGGAAATGCTAGAGTCAGTTATTAAAGATGGGATAGCAGCACATTTGGAAAGTGGGAAATCGTTGGACAAAGTCAGCATGGATTTACAAAAGGTGAATCATGTCTGACGAATCTTGTGGAATTTTTTGAGGATGTAAACTAGTAGCGTGGATAAGGGAGAACAGTGGATGTGGTATATCTGGACTTCCAGAAGGCTTTCGACAAGGTCCCACATAAGAGATTAGTATACAAAACTTAAAGCATACGGTATTAGGGGTTCAGTATTGATGTGGATAGAGAACTGGCTGGCAAACAGGAAGCAAAGAGTAGGAGTAAACGGGTCCTTTTCACAATGGCAGGCAGTAACTAGTGGGGTACCGCAGGGCTCAGTGCTGGGACCCCAGCTGTTTACAATATTATTAATGATCTGGATGAGGGAATTGAAGGCAATATCTCCAAGTTTGCGGATGACACTAAGCTGGGGGGCAGTGTTCGCTGTGAGGAGGATGCTAGGAGACTGCAAGGTGACTTGGATAGGCTGGGTGAGTGGGCAAATGTTTGGCAGATGCAGTATAAAATGTGGATAACATGTGAGGTTATCCACTTGGTGGCAAAAACAGGAAAGCAGACTATTATTTAAATGGTGGCCGATTAGGAAAAGGGGGAGATGCAGCGAGATCTGGGTGTCATGGTACACCAGTCATTGAAAGTAGGCATGCAGGTGCAGCAGGCAGTGAAAAAAGCGAAATGGTATGTTAGCTTTTCATAGCAAAAGGATTTGAGTACAGGAGCAGGAGGTTCTACTTCAGTTGTACAGGGTCTTGGTGAGTAACACTGGAGTATTGCGTACAGTTTTGGTCTCCAAATCTGAGGAAGGACATTTATTGCCATAGAGGGAGTGCAGAGAAGGTTCACCAGACTGATTCCTGGGATGTCAGGACTGTCTTATGAAGAAAGACTGGATTAGACTCGGATTTATACTCGCTAGAATTTAGGAGATTAAGAGGGGATCTTATAGAAACTTACAAAATTCTTAAGGGGTTGGACAGGCTAGATGCTGGAAGATTGTTCCCGATGTTGGGGAAGTCCAGGACAAGGGGTCACAGCTTAAGGATAAGGGGGAAATCCTTTAAGACCGAGATGAGAAGACTTTTTTCACACAGAGAGTGGTGAGTCTTCTGGAACTCTCTGCCACAGAGGGTAGTTGAGGCCAGTTCATTGGCTATATTTAAGAGTGAGTTGGATGTGGCCCTTGTGGCTAAGGGGATCAGAGGGTATGGAGAGAAGGCAGGTACGGGATACTGAGTTGGATGATCAGCCATGATCATATTGAATGGCGGTGCAGGCTCGAAGGCTGAATGGCCTACTCCTGCACCTTAATTTCTATGTTTCTATGTTTCTTTGAGTTGATGGGGCGCACACATGGGGTAAAAATGTACATGCAGAGCAACCTGCCCTTCAAGGCCTTTCTAGATGCGCTGGGTGAGACTGTTGGCAAGAAAGCCATAGTCTCGGGCGCGGTGGTCAGTGGGAAGGTGGTTGTTCTACTGAAGACTCAACAGGCGGTGGCTCTGGCTCTGGAAAGGGGCATAACAGCGGGTGGGAATTTTGCGGCGGTGGACCCATGGGGGGGGTCCCGTGCTGCCGGTCATTCTGTCCAACGTTCCCACTTTTGTTCCGGATGCGCTCCTGCTCCCACATGTAATGGAAGCTGGGGGAGGTGCGGTCGGGGCTCACCAAATTGTTGTATAGGTTTGATGATCCTGAGATGCAGCATATATATACGTTCAAGCGTCGTGTGTATATACAGATGGCACAGGGGACGGACACGGAGGGGAGTTTTGATGTGGAGGTGGATGATTTCTCCTATCGCGTGTTTTGGAACGCGGGCCAAGTGCGTTGTCACGCTTGCAAAAAGGTGGGGCATTTTCGCTGGAATTTTCCCAGGACCTGGGCTGCCACTTCCACCACGGTGGCCCGGGAGAGCACTGCTGGCCCATCTGGGGCTGCTAGTTCTACCACTGTAGCCCGTGAAGGCTCTATTCCCCTACCTCCACCCCCATCCCCCCCACCACCCCATGTCCCGTACCTGCGGCGGTGGTTGCGGGTGAAGTGCGTGGGGAGGACGGGGAGGGTTGGGAGCTTCAGGGGGGGAGGAAAGTCAAGAAAAAGAAGACGGGCGGGCCCCAGGAAGAAGACCACCTCCAAGCGGGACCCCTGGCAGCGTATAAACTTGTGCTCGCCTCTGAACCCGGCCCAGGGAAGCATAAGGGGCCTAGGGTCCAACGGGGGCTGGAGAGGTTGAACCAAGTAGACGGTAGTGTGGAGGTAGAGGCTTCCGCAATGGAGATCACTGTGCCACCGCAGCCAGTGGTTCAAAGAGGAGGAGACATGGGTCCTCCGATATAGAGAAGGGCCCTGAAGTTCAGGAGCAACCTGAAGGGGGGCCTTCCCCTCCTGTTGAGGTGGGGGGACCCAGGGCACTCTTCCTCTGAGGGGGAGGATGCCTCTGTAGTGCAGGGAACACCTGTGAGAGTGGCGATACATTACCCTTGGGGGCTGTTCCCCCAGAGAGTGCGTCTGCTAGCTTAGAGGATGACCAGGGGCGGCCTGAAGAGGGGGACTTGGGTGAGGGGGAGGGTCCCCAGTCTGAGCTCCTCGTTGAGGCTGTAAGCCCAGATGAGGTGTGTGATGTCCCACTGGTCGAGGGAGCAGGGGGGACTTCAATAACATCGCCCCCTGAGGGTCACAGTGAGGTGATTCACCTGGTGGTGGGGGAAGGGGACTCTCGGGGTGATGGTGTTGGGGCGGGTAGCCTGGGCGCGGAGGAGGGCAAGGTCGTTTCGGATCATGTCCTTCGGTCGGACTCTAGGCAGGCCCGCTTACAGCAAGGCCCGGAGACTTGCTCCGACTTCACTGTTCCCAATCCGGTTACAGAGGGCGGTGGGAGAGTGCAGGAGACTGGCCAGTTAGCAGATAGCTTGCCGCAGTCAGAGGCACCGGTACCTGCCCCTGTCACTGATCCTGGGGGTGGGAAGGTGACAGAGGAGGGACCGTGTGATGTGGCTGGAACGCCCACCTCACAAGGAGAGGTGAGCGAGGTGGCAGAGAGTAGCAACCTTCCGGACTCGGGCTCGGACATTGAGTGCGAGGAGGAGGGGTACGCGGAGTCCGTCGACAGTGCGTTGACGGATTGCCCCACCCGCGGCCCTGTGTCACGACTTGTCGAAGTCTGGGAACTTCGGAAGTTCTTAAAGGATACGAGAGGGAGTAGGAACAAGGTGGATTTGGCTGTCGACCGCTGGTCGGACCTGAGGGTGCCCATGCGGTCCATTTATGCCATCCTTCAGAAGAAGGGGAATGAGGCGGGGCTAATACGGAATGAGCGGCGCCAGTTCCAAGAGCTTTTTAAGGCCCTAAAGAGAGGGCAGAAGGCTAGGGGAGGCTCTACTCCTTCACTGGGGGCTGGTAAAAGATCTAGTGTACACTCAAAATGAAGCTCACTATAGCCAGCCTTAATATCAATGGGGGCAGGGGGTCTCTCCATAGGTATCACCATCTCTCAGTGCTCAGGGACGGGGGGTACGCGGTGAGCTTCCTGCAGGAAACACACACTGTGGCTAGTGATGAACCCACCTGGCTCCTGGAGTGGGAAGGGGGGTCTACATGAGCCATCTCAGCTCCAATTCGAGTGGAGTGGCATTCCTGTTGGCCCCGTCTTTCCAACCGGAGATCCTCAGAGTGCAGGACATTGTACCGGGCCGTTTGCTGTATCTGGCCGTGCGTTTGGATGGCGTGCCATTACACTTCATTAATGTGTACGCTCCCAAGATCGGCGCAATGCAGGCGCGCTTAACAAGGGAAGTGACCACGTTGTTGAACACTATCGACCGTGGGGAGTGTGTTTTCCTTGGGGGAGATTTTAATTGTACCCTCGAGGGTGAGAGATCGCTCTGGCGTTCAGCGTGACCGGCTGCAGTAAAGTCTTTAAGGGAGATGGTGGACTTTTTTGAGCTGGTAGATGCTTGGCGGAATTTCCATCCTGACTCTAACGCCTTCTCGTACAGGTTTGAGGGTGGTGGTTCCCGTATTGACCGTTTATACGTGTCCAAGGCCTATGTCTCCTGTGTTTCGGCGGCCTCCATGCGGCCGGCGCCATGCTCGGACCATTGCCTGGTGCGAGTGGATTTTATCCCGACGCGCACACGGGCTGGGTCCGCGTACTGGCATTTTAATAGCCAGCTGCTGGAGGATCGCCGATTCCGGGATTCCTTCAGGTAGTTCTGGGCGAGGTGGAGAGAGAGGCAGGGGCGTTTCCTTTCCCTAAGGCAGTGGTGGGACGTGGGGAAGGCCTACGTCCGTCTGTTTTGTCAGGACTATGCGAGGGGGTCGACCAAGGGGCGGGACTCCGAGATCGGACGGCTTGAGAGGGAGTTGCTCGACTCAGAGGCTCGTCTGGATCAGACTGGTGGGGCTTCGTGTGAGTGGGAGGAGTACCAGGAGAAGAAGGGAGCACTGAGGGACTTGCAGCTTAGGAGGTCCCGGGGCGCGTATGTGAGGTCGCGAGTCCAGATGTTGCACGATCTGTACCGAGCCTCCCCCTTTTTCTTTTCTCTGGAGAAGGGGCGAGGAGCCAGCAGGCAGCTTGTAGAGTTGCTTGCGGATGATGGCTCCTCTGTCACGGATCCAGAGCGCATTGGTGCCTCGGTTCGGTCTTTCTACAGGACTCTGTTCTCGGCAGGCACATCAAATGCGTAAGAGGTCCCGTGGGAGGGCTTACCCGCTGTGTGCAATGATGTGGCTGTACACCTGGATGATCCCCTAACTCTGGACGAGTTGGCTGGTGCCTTGCACCAGCTCAGGGGGGGCAAGTCTCCAGGGCTGGATGGACTGACTGTGGAGTACCTTAGAGCCTTCTGGGATGTCCTGGGGGGTGACTATATGAAGCTCCTGGGGGAGAGCCTGGCGACCGGGGAGATGCCCTTCTCATGGCGCAGGGCACTAGTTGTCCTGTTGCCTAAGAAGGGCGATCTCCGCCTTTTGAAGAACTGGCGCCCAGTCTCTCTCCTCAGCACGGACTATAAAGTTTTTGCACGGGCATTGGCGAATCGCCTGGGTCCCGTGCTGTCTCAGGTGATCCACCCTGACCAGTCTTACACCGTCCCGGGCCGGTCCATCCAGGACAATATCCATCTGCTCCGGGACCTGATCCATCTGTCCCAGGGGGCTGGACAGTCAGTCGCCTATCTCTCCCTCGACCAGGAGAAGGCGTTCGACAGGGTGGAGCACGAATACCTTCTTGGGACTCTGCAGGCGTTCGGATTTGGACCGCATTTTGTGTCCTGGGTCCGACTTTTATACACTGCTGCAGAGTGCCTTGTTAAGGTCAACGGCTCTTTATTGGCCCCCATTCCCTTTGGGAGGGGGGTTCGTCAGGGATGTCCCATGTCCGGTCAGCTGTATTCCATCTGTGTAGAGCCTTTCCTGTGCCTTCTCCGGAGGCGGTTGACGGGCCTGGTTGTGCCTGGGCCGGGGATGGAGGTGGTTCTCTCGGCCTACGCCGATGATGTCATTTTGATGTTCACCGACCCTGTTGACCTGCGGAGGATGCGTGAGTGCCAGCAGGTTTTCTCAGCTGCATCCTCCGCCAAGATCAACTGGGGGAAATGTTCTGGTCTCTTGGTGGGTCAGTGGGAGGTGGACTCCCTGCCGGAGGAGATGGCAGGTTTTGCATGGAGAACCACGCACCTCCTCTATCTGGGGGTCTACCTGAGTCCCACTGAGGGGGCGTGGCCGGCGAACTGGCAGGAGCTGGAGGCGAAAGTGGTCGCCCGGCTGGGACGTTGGTCAGGCCTCCTTGGTGTGCTCTCTTACCGGGGCAGGGCTGTAGTTATAAACCAGCTGGTGGCCTCTATGCTGTGGTACCGGCTGGCCACTATGGTCCCGTCCTCTTTATTTATAATCAGGTTACAGAGGAGATTGGTCAACTTCTTCTGGGGTGAGAGGAACCACTGGGTCTCTGCCGGGGTTCTGAGTCTCCCGTTGGAGGAGGGCGGTCAGGCGCTGGTCTGTGTTCGTACCCAGGTGGCGGCTCTCCGACTAAGGACCCTGCGGAGATACGTCTACTCAGACTACCCTCCTAAATGGCACGTGCTGGCGACGTACTTTTTCCGCCAGGGGCGCTGCCTTCAGGAGGGCTCAAAGCTCCCAGTAGCGGGTATGAGTCGACGCGCTCGGCGGGAGTTGCCTGGCTTTTACCGTGACCTCCTGCAGGCCAGGAATTTGGTCACCTTCAGCCAGGGCACTGCTCCTCAGGGGGAGGGGGGTGTTGTGGCTGTGACGGTGGATGTTGAGGAGAGGCGTGTGCGTGGAGTGATTCCGGATGAGCTTACCCCTGCTGCATCGGAATTGTTCATAGGACCCATGGCCCGGCTCCCTCCCCGAGTGCCGGCCCCACGCAACATGAGCCGCCTTTCCGAGATGCCCAGCGTGCCGTTCCGTGATGCGGAGAGGCGCGTGTTGTACAGGTTGCTCTTGCACACTCTCCACTTCCTCGCCCTCGTCATCCGTCCAGACACGCCCTGGCGGTCCGTGTTACCACCTGACGAGGGGAGAGGTCCTCAGTGGAGGTCTCTCTATAAGGGAGTCCTCCCCTTTTACATCGGGGACCTGGGGTGGAGAGTGTTGCACAAAGGTGTGGCCTGTAACAGGTACTTGAGCCGGTTCACGGACTCGTCCGCCGCCTGTCACTTTTGCGGCGAGGAAGAGACCGTGTTCCATGTCTACATGGAGTGTGAGAGGTTGCAGCCCTTGTTCGAGTATCTGAAGGGGCTGCTCCTCAAGTTTTGGCTCCACTTTAGTCCGACGCTATTGATTTTTGGGCAACCGGTGCAGAGGGGGGAGGGTCGGGAGGGAGTAGGGGGTCTCCCTGTCGGTCTGCTCCTGGGCCTGGCCAAGATGGCCATTCGCGGGTCCAGGCAGCGGGCAGTCGACGGCCGCACAGCAGTCGGCTGCCTGCCCCTCTTCCGGGGTTACGTCCGTGCCCGCGTGTCCCTAGAGAGGGAACACGCGGTGTCCACGGGGACTGTGGAGGCTTTCCGTGAACGCTGGTCACCGCAGGAGGTCGAATATATTATTGATAAAGATGATAATATTTTAATTTGAGAACTTTCTTTGTAAATGCCAAAATAGGCATTCTCTGATTGTGTTGCTGTTTTGTATTTGTTGGTTTGAATAAAAGCATTTGTAAAAAAAAAAAAAAAAAAAGAGCGGGGCCAAGAAAATTGAAGACAGACACAAAATGCAGGAGTAACTCAGCAGGACTGGCAGCATCTCTGGAGAGAAGCAATGGGTGACGTTTTGGGTCAAGACCCATCTTTCAGACTGAAGAAGAGTCTCGACACGAAACATCATCCATTCCTTCTCTCCAGAGATGTGGCCGGTCCCGCTGAGATACTCCTGCAATTTATGTCCATCTTCAAATGACGTCACACGCTCCAGACGGCTGTGCGGTCGAATGAAGTCGCGCGCAACCTTCGTGGAACTGTCTCGGCTCAACGCGACCATGAGGTCAGGTAATTTGCGTGCCAAGGACACGTAAGTGGGACAGGCCCTTTAATGCTGCCGTTGCTACCTCCTTTAATCCAACAATGGGTAGAAAGAAAGGCTTCATTTTCTGCCCCCCCCCACCCCCCACTCACCCACAACTGAAAACACTACAGAAGTTATAACCATATAACCATATAACAATTACAGCACGGAAACAGGCCCACTCGGGCCTTCCAGTCCGTGCCGACCATTTGTTTTCCTGTAGTCCCATCTACCTGCACTCAGACCACACCCCTCCATTCCCTTCACGTCTATATACCTATCCACTTTACTTTTAAATGTTAAAATCGAACCTGCCTCCACCACTTCTGCTGGAAGCTCATTCCACACAGCCACCACCCTCTGAGTAAAGAAGTTCCCCCTCATGTTACCCCTAAACTTCTGTCCCTTAATTCTCATGTCATGCCCTCTTGTTTGAATCTTCCCTACCCTCAACGGGAAAAACGTATCCACGTCAACTCTGTCTATCCCTTTCATCATTTGAAAGACCTCAATCAAGTCCCCCCTTAACCTTCTGCGCTCCAAAGAATAAAGACCTAACTTGTTCAACCTTTCTCTGTAACAGAGTTGCTGGAACCCTGGCAACATTCTAGTAAATCTCCTCTGTACTCTCTCTATTTTGTTGACATCCTTCCTATAATTAGGCGACCAAAATTGTACACCATACTCCAGAATTGGTCTTTACCAATGCCTTGTACAATTTTAACATTACTTCCCTACTCCTATATTCAATGCTCTGATTTATCAAGGACAGCGCACCAAAGGCTTTCTTTACCACCCTATCTACATGCGATTCCACCTTCAGGGAACTATGCACAGTTATTCCTAGATCCCTCTGTTCCACAGCATTCCTCAATTCCCTACCATTTACCATGTACGTCCTATTTTGATTTGTTCTGCCAAGATGTAGCACTTCACACTTAACAGCATTAAACTCCATCTGCCATTTTTCAGCCCACTTTTCAAAATGGCCCAAATCTCTCTGTAGACTTTGTAATTCTACTTCATTATCCCCGACACCGCCTATCTTAGTATCATCTGCATACTTACTTATCCAATTTTCTACCCCATCATCCAGATCATTGATGTACATGACAAACAACAGTGGACCCAACACAGATCCCTGAGGCACCCCACAGGTCACCAGCTTCCAACCTGACAAACAGCCATCCACCATTACTCTCTGACATCTCCCATTCAGCCACTGTTGAATCCATCTTGCTACTCCGCCATTAACACCCAAAGATTGAACCTTCTTAACCAAGCTTCCATGGGGAACCTTTTTCAAAGGCCTTACTGAAATCCATATAGACAACATCCACCGCTTTACCCTCATCAATTTCCCTAGTTACTGCTTCAAAAAATTCAAGAAGGTTTGTCAAACAAATCCATGTTGACTGTTCCTGATCAGACCCTGTTTATCCAGATGCTTATATATATTATCTCTAAGTATCCTTTCCATTAATTTGCCCACCACTGACGTCAAACTAATAGGTCTATAATTGCTAGGTTTATTCTTTGAACCCTTTTTAAACAATGGAACAACATGCGCAGTACGCCAATCCTCCGGCACTATTCCCGTTTCTAATGACATTTGAAATATTTCTGTCATAGCTCCTGCTATTTCTACACTAACTTCCCTCAATATCCTAGGGAATATCCTGTCAGGACCTGGACACTTATCCACTTTTATATTTTTCAAAAGTGTCAGTACTTCCTCCTCTTTGAATTCATGGTTTCCATAGCTACTCTACTTTTTCCCCTTAACTCACAGAGTTCAATATCCTTCTCCTTGGTGAATACCGAAGAAAAGAAATTGTTCAATATCTCCCCATCTCTTTTGGCTCTGCAGATAGCTGTCCATTCTGGTTCTTAAATGGTCCAATTTTATCCCTCGTTATCCTTTTGCTATTAATATAGCTGTAGAAACCATTTCGGTTTACTTTCACCTTTCTTGACAAAGCAACCTCATATCTTCTTTATGTTTTCTAACACTTCTGAAGTCTCTTTTGATGTCCTCGATCCCAGCCACCACTGGCCACTGCTGTCGGAAGGTGGTCGGCATTGAAGTGTAGATCTGAGGTGAATAACAAGCCTCGGGTTACCCAGTCTAAATATTTCCACATAATCGTACCGCTGTACTATTTTCACAGCTGACGCTCCTCCTTGGAGCCATGTTCATAAACCCTGAGCCATCAGGAAGCCAGAAACCACTGATGGACAATTCTCTTGTTTTCCATTCTGGAATGCAGGATCATGAGGAATATATCCTCGCTGCAGGCTATGGCATGAGCCATGCAGTCAATCTCCATCTACAGGCTGAATAAGACCTGGGACTCTGCTTCAAAGTAAGTTAATTTCTCTTTGGCCTGTTTTTTTTTTTTTAAGAACATAAGTTATGTGGTGGATGGATAGCAAATTCCTTCCAGCTCCCTTTGGACCAGTTTATTTTATAGATATAGCGTGGAAACAGGCACATTGACCCACTGAGTCCACACAGACCAGCGATCCCCGCACATTAACATTATCCTACATCCACTAGGGACAATTTTACATTTATACCAAAGCAATTAACCTACAAACCTGCACTTCTTTGGAGTGTGGGGGGGAAACTGAAGGTCTTGGAGCAAACCCACGCAGGTCATGGGTAGAACACACAAACTCCATATAGACAGCGTAGTCGGGGTCGAACCCTGGTCTCTGACGCTGTGAGGCAGCAACTACCGCTGCTCCACTGTGCCACCCGTGGACATGGACAGATCTCAAATATTTAGTAGTAGCCGTCAAATCAATTCATAGGGTACACAAGAGGCTGGAGAAACTCAGCGGGTGCAGCGGCATCTAAGGAGTGATGGAGATAAGCGACCTTTCGGGTCAAGACCCTTCTTCAGACTGGTTAGGGATCGGGGAAACGAGAGATATAGACGGTGATGTGGAGAGATAAAGAACAATGAATGAAAGATATGCAAAATAGTAACGATGATAAGGGAAACAGGCCATTGTAAGCTGTTTAGAAACATAGAAACATAGAAATTAGTTGCAGGAGCAGGCCATTCGGCCCTTCGAGCCTGCACCGCCATTCAATATGATCATGGCTGATCATCCAACTCAGTATCCCGTACCTGCCTTCTCTCCATAATCCCTGATCCTTTCAGACACAAGGGCCACATCCAACCCTCTTAAATATGGCCAACAAACTGGCCTCAACTACCTTCTGTGGCAGAGAATTCCAAAGATCCACCACTCTCTGTGTGAAAAACGATTTTCTCCTTTCGGTCCTAAAAGACTGCCCCCTTATCCTTAAACTGTGACCCCTTGTCCTGGATTTCCCCAACATCGTTTGTAGTGTGAAAATGAGAAGCTAGTGCGACTTGGGTGGGGGAGAGATAGAGAGAGAGGGAATGCCAGGGCCCGAGGGCCGAGGGAGAGATGGGAAGGGTGGGAGACAGCAAGGGTTAACAGAATTGAGAAAATTGAATGTTCAAGCCCAGAGGATGCAGACCCCCCAAGCAGAATATGAGGTGCTGTTCCTCCAACTTGCGGTGTTGCTCACTCTGGCCGTGGAGGAGGCCCAGGACCGAAAGGTCGGATATGGAATGGGAGGGGGAGTTGAAGTGCTGAGCCACCGGGAGTTCGGGATGGTTATTGCGGACCGAGCGAAGGTGTTCGGCAAAACGATCGCCAAGCCTTGGTCTCACCGATATAGATCATCTGGCATCTGGAGCAGCGGATGCAGTAGATGAGGTTGGAGGAGGTGCAGGTGAACCTCTGTCGGACCTGGAAGGACTGCTTGGGTCCCTGAAAGGAGTGGAGGGGGGAGGTGAAGGGACAAGTGTAGCATCTCTTGTGGTTGCAAGGGAAAGTGCCCGGGGAAGGGGTGGAGCGGGAGGGAAGGGAAGAATTGACAAGGGAGTTGTGGAGGGAGCAGTGATCAATTCATAGATACAGAGTGCAGAATATAGTTCTCCGCATTGTAGCGCACCAGTTGCAGAGACAAAGTCCAATGTTCGCAATGGGGTAGCGGTGAATCGGACAGTACCCTAGCTGATGGAAGGGCCATTCAGAAACTTGATTACAGAGGGGAAGAAGCTGTTCCTGAGTGATGGTGCGCTCTTTCAAGCTTCTGTATCTTCTGCCTGACGGGAGCAGGGAGAAAGAGGATTGACTGGGATCGGGAAATCTTTGAATATGGTGACTTCATTATATAAGCATGTTCGCCAACAATGCAGAGAATTTGCTACCCTCTGCCAGCTAATGGAATCTTTCTAAAGCATGTGCCTGTAATTGGAACTCCAAGCCACAGACACCTTGATCCTCCCCTGATGTTTGGGCAACAATGAAATTTGGGCTAGCTGCCATAATTAGTTTTACTTTAGAGATACAGCATGAAAATAGTTAAATGTTTATTTAATTATTTATTGTCCCATATGCAATTTTACTTCAGAGTCACGTGAGTGACTACGTGAAGAAGGCCCGCCAGGCGCATGCGTGTCATTACGTCCGCGCATGTCGCAACAAACGGGCTGGAGGGCACAGCTCCACCAGCGGGTAAGTAGAAACTTTGCAGGTAAGTGTTATACAGCTTTTCCTGCAGGGTATTTAGCTCCGTAAAGCTGGCTCGCAAAGTCAGTTGGAGTTGGAACATGGACCGGTCCGGGCGGAGAGTGCGCTCCAAGCGTGTGTCTAGCGACGAGTCGCATTCTCGATCGGGTCGGGAGATAGTAACGGGACCTCCGGTTCCGATACCGGGGGCCGTTTCACCGTTAGCACCAGTTGAAAGTGCTTCCAGGCCAGTGCCTGAAACTCAACAGGCTGTGGCTGCTAAGAGGCACAGCAAGGCCACAAGGAAAACAAACAGGCCAGCACTATCTGATGATTCAGATGACGGTGGTGATTCTCCCCCAGGGGCTAAAGAGATGTGGGGAAAAATGCAACAGATGGAACACATGCTGCAGCTTTTGGTACAGCAAGGGGCTAAGGCCACAGAGATTCCTCAGGCAGTTGAGCAGTAGGGACCCTGTGAAGAGGATTACCTGGAATACCGCCGTGGGGAATTCCTTCCAGCGCCTGTTATAGGACTGAGGGTTGCCTCCCTAGACTATCAAATGGGAGATGCGGGGCAGGATGCAGCTGACCCTATGTCTGGTGTCCCTGCTTATGTGCAAACACCAGAGCGCAAGAGCCTTGCTCCGGGTGTACCGGACATAGCAATGTATTTTGCTATTCCGGAGGGAACTGGTGAGGCCATGGAGGAATACCTAGCAACTAATGTAACTTACTTAGTTTCTCATCAGCTGCAACTCGCTGTCATGCAGGAGACAAGCAGCAAATATAAAACACCTGTTAACTGTGCTTCATTAAAAGTGCCAATGGTGAACCCAGCTATATGGGCACCCATGAGTCCTTCCATGAGGGGGCAGGAGGTTCGTTATCAGCACGTCCTCAAACTGCCAGTGGCCACGATCACTGCATTTGGCACCATGGTCCGAGGGACCGTGTTAGCTCATTTACAGAAGGACATGTTAGCTATGATTTGTAATGTCTTTTTCGAAATTAACTTAATTCGGAAAATTGCCATCAGGCCTTTAAACCAAAAATTTGCTGCACTCTGTAAGGCGACCAACGTCCAGTCGCCTGAACTCCTGTTTGGCTCCGATCTGGTCAAGCAAATTAGAGATATTGATGAGGAGGCGGAAACCATAGGGCTAATGAAGCCGGCCGCATTTCGTCTGTTTATTCGGAAGCCGGGGATCGTTTACCGCAGGTCCGATCCGGGTGCTGGGCCCAGCAGAGGGAGGCCAGGGTGGCAACGAGGGTATCCACCACGTCAGGTTCCCTATAACCCCAACACGGCCAGACAACAGGTTTCCAAACCACCGCCAGAGGTACAAGGACTTTGTGTTCAAGTTACAAATTCGGGTGTGCAACCTCCTATTGGAGGTCGGTTACATTTATTTTATAACGAATGGTGTTGTATAACTTCTGATATCTTTATACTAAATACTGTGTCAGAGTCCACCATTGAGTTTATTTCATGGATAGATCCCCCTTTCCAGACTAAGCCTAGTAAAGTGTTGGTGTTTTCTGTACCGGAGACTGAGCAAACCAATGTGGAGATTCAGAATTTGTTCCGTAAATGTGTGATTGAAAAAGCAGTTCATCATCCTCAACAATTTGTGTCTAATATTTTTTCCAGACCCAAAAAAGATGGTGGTTGTCGAGTAATTCTGGATCTCACTCAATTGAATACTTCAGTTCTTTATAGGCATTTTAAAATGGACACATTTGTTACTGCAAAGCGGCTGATGTCCCAGGGTTGTTATATGGCCCCCATTGATTTACAGGATACTTATTATTCGGTGCCAATTCATGTTGATTATCGGAGGTACTTGAAATTTAATAATCTAAAATGTCGGCATATTTCAAACCATTGTTGCCAGATTTGGATTGCCAGATATTGACCTCTTTGCATCCAGACTGAATCACCATATAAACCATATAACATATAACAATTACAGCACGGAAACAGGCCCTCTCGGCCCTTCCAGTCCGTGCCGACCATTTGTTTTCTCCTAGTCCCATCTACCTGCACTCAGACCACAACCCTCCATTCCCTTCACGTCCATATACCTATCCACTTTAGTCTTAAATGTTAAAATCGAACCTGCCTCCACCACTTCTGCTGGAAGCTCATTCCACACAGCCACCACCCTCTGAGTAAGTTGCCTACCAGTTGCCTAAATATGTCTCCTGGGAGCCAGATCCAGGTGCAGTAGCTGTGGATACGTTCTCGTTACACTGGGGACACTCATTCTTTTATGCGTTTCCTCCATTCTGCCTGATTCCGAAATGTCTTACTAAAATAGAGCGGGACTCCGCCAAAGGAGTTTTGGTGGTCCCAGATTGGCCAACACAATCATGGTTTCCATTGGTACTGAGAATGATGGCACAGCCATTCATGCGCATTCGCAGCAGCAGTCATTTGTTGGTGCATCCGGTTACAGGAGAAAGTCACCCATTACATGACCATATCAATTTGTTGTTCTGCAGGTTCTGACCAGACCATTGCAAGGCCTTGGATTATCGAACAGGACCATGGAGGTTATGACTGCAGGCTAGAGAACTAGCACTAAAAACAATGCCTCGTGCACATTAAGAAATGGGAATGCTTCTGTGCACAGTCTAATATATCGTATGATACTGCTAGTATAAGTGATGTGTTAGAGTTCCTTGCTACTTTGCATTTTGATGAGCACCTTAGTTATAGTGCTATTAATACTGCTCGCAGTGCTTTGTCCTCTTATTTAGGGCAGTCTTCAACATGACAACCTATTGGGTCTCATCCATTGGTATCCAGGTTTATGAGAGGAATTTTTAACAAAAACCCTCTTCAACCCAGATATACAGCAATCTGGGATATCAGTATAGTTCTCACACTGCTTCGGCAATGGGCTCCAATTGCGTCATTATCTTTGCAAAAATTGACTCTTAGTGGTTATGTTAATGGCGTTGGTTTCAGCACAACGTGTCGAAACATTGCACTTGTTAAGAATAAATTATATGCATTTTTCTCAAGATGATGTTACATTTTATGTTTGTCATTTACTCAAACAAAGTAGACCAGGAAGGTCTGGAATCAAGATGACGTTTAAAGCATATCCTGTTGACCAACTCTTATGTGTAGTTAAACATTTAACCCAATATATTGCGTTAACCAGGAGTCTGAGAGGTTCTGAGACAGGACTGCTCATTAGTCACAAAAAGCCATATAAGCAAGTGTCAGTACAAACTATTTCTAGATGGTTGAAACAGGTTCTCAGTTCTGCGGGAATCGACACTGATGTGTTTAAATCTCACTCCACCAGGGCGGCATCTACATACGCGGCGAAGGCTCAGGACGTGCCGCTAGATCAAATCCTCGCGGCCGCAGGATGGTCTAGAGAGTCAAAAATTTCTCGCTTTTATGATAAACCAGTTCAGGCAGAGCCACGTTTTGGGCCTGCTGTTTTGGGTTCCATTTAATTTTATTGCTTTGTTATATCACTTGTTGTTTGTAATTTCCCCCTGGGACAGAGGGGTCATTACTCTGTTTGTTATTATTAAAATCGTTATTGAATTATTCATGCACTGTTCAATATCTTCTTTATTGCACTTTATTGTGTCAACCGAAGCAGCTTGTCGTATGGAGTGCATCTGCAGCATGCAAACACAGAGCTTTGAAATCTTCACTTAGTCACTCACGTGACTCCGAAGTAAAATAGTAAGATTAAACGAGAACTTACCAGTTCGAAGTTTGATCCTTATTTTATGAGGAGTGACGTTGAGGGATTACGTGCCCTCTGCTCCCACCCTCATAATCTAAGAAATCATCTGGTAGTTCTAGTCTTCTACGAGCCTTACTATGTTACTTCGGCTATTTGGTTTTCTGTGTTTTCACGCCACTGCTTTGAAGTATGACACGCATGCGCCTGGCAGGCCTTCTTCACATAATCCCTCAACGTCACTCCTCATAAAATAAGGATCAAACTTCTAACTGGTAAGTTCTCATTTAATCTTACTATTAACCACTACATAACCGCTACCGTCAGTGGTGGGCAAATTAATGGAAAGTATACTTAGAGATAATATATATAAGCATCTGGATAAACAGGGTCTGATCAGGAACAGTCAACAGGGATTTGTGCCTGGAAGGTCATGTTTGACAAACCTTCTTGAATTTTTTGAAGCGGTAACTACGGAAATTGATGAGGGTAAAGCAGTGGATGTTGTCTATATGGATTTCAGTAAGTCCTTTGACAAGGTTCCCCATGGAAGGTTGGTTAAGAAGGTTCAATCTTTGGGAGTTAATGGCGGAGTAGCAAGATGGATTCAACAGTGGCTGAAAGGGAGATGTCAGAGAGTAATGGTGGATGGCTGTTTGTCAGGTTGGAAGCCGGTGACCAGTGGGGTGCCTCAGGGATCTGTGTTGGGTCCACTGTTGTTTGTCATGTACATCAATGATCTGGATGATGGGGTGGAACATTGGATAAGTAAGTATTCAGATGATACTAAGATAGGTGGTGTTGTGGATAATGAAGTAGATTTTCAAAGTCTACAGAGAGATTTGGGCCATTTGGAAAAGTGGGCTGAAAGATGGCAGATGGAGTTTAATGCTGTTAAGTGTGAAGTGCTACATCTTGGCAGGACAAATCAAAATAGGACGTACATGGTAAATGGTAGGGAATTGAGGAATGCTGTGGAACAGAGGGATCTATGAATAACTGTGCATAGTTCCCTGAAGGTGGAATCGCATGTAGATAGGGTGGTATAGAAAGCCTTTGGTGTGCTGGCCTTTATAAATCAGAGCATTGAATATAGGAGTAGGGAAGTAATGTTAAAATTGTACAAGGCATTGGTAAGACCAATTCTGGAGTATGGTGTACAATTTTGGTCGCCTAATTATAGGAAGGATGTCAACAAAATAGAGAGAGTACAGAGGAGATTTACTAGAATGTTGCCAGGGTTCCAGCAACTATGTTACAGAGAAAGGTTGAACAAGTTAGGTGTTTATTCTTTGGAGCGCAGAAGGTTAAGGGGGGACTTGATTGAGGTCTTTAAAATGAAGAAAGGGATAGACAGAGTTGACGTGGATAAGCTTTTCCCATTGAGGGTAGGGAAGATTCAAACAAGAGGGCATGACATGAGAATTAAGGGACAGAAGTTTCGGGGTAACGTGAGGGGGAACTTCTTTACTCAGAGGGTGGTGGCTGTGTGGAATGAGCTTCCAGCAGAAGTGGTGGAGGCAGGATCGATTTTAACATTTAAAAGTAAAGTGGATAGGTATATGGACGTGAAGGGAATGGAGGGGTATGGTCTGAGTGCAGGTAGATGGGACTAGGGGAAAACAAATCGTCGGCACGGACTGGAAGGGCCAAGAGGGCCTGTTTCCGTGCTGTAATTGTTATATGGTTATATGGTTATGACAGTCGCCGGCAGTCGCTGAAAATATTGCCTAAGGACAGGCCCTTTAGATAAGTACATGGATAGGACAGGTTTGGAGGGATATGGACCAAATGCAGGCAGGTGAGACTAGTGTAGCTGGGACATGTTGGCCGGTGTTTACAAGTTGGGCCAAATTGCCAGTTTCCACACTGTATAACCATATAAACATATAACCATTAAAGCACGGAAACAGGCCCTCTCGGCCCTTCCAGTCCGCGCCGACCATTTGTTTTCCCCTAGTCCCATCTACCTGCACTCAGACCATACCCCTCCATTCCCTTCACGTCCATATACCTATCCTCTTTACTTTTAAATATTAAAATCGATCCTGCCTCCACCACTTCTGCTGGAAGCTCATTCCACACAGCCATCACCCTCTGAGTAAAAAATTTCTCCCTCACGTTACCCCTAAACTTCTGTCCCTTAATTCTCATGTCATGCCCTCTTGTTTGAATCTTCCCTACCCTCAATGGGAAAAACGTATCCACGTTAACTCTGTCTATCCCTTTCATCATTTTAAAGACCTCAATCAAGTCCCCCCTTAACCTTCTGCGCTCCAAAGAATAAAGACCTTTCAACCTTTCTCTGTAACATAGTTGCTGGAACCCTGGCAACATTCTAGTAAATCTCCTCTGTACTCTCTCTATTTTGTTGACATCCTTCCTATAATTAGGCGACCAAAATTGTACACCATACTCCAGAATTGGTCTTACCAATGCCTTGTACAATTTTAACATTACTTCCCTACTCCTATATTCAATGCTCTGATGTATAAAGGCTAGCACACCAAATGCTTTCTTTACCACCCTATCTACATGCGGTTCCACCTTCAGGGAACTATGCACAGTTATTCCTAGATCGCTCTGTTCCATTGCATTCCTCAATTCGCTACCATTTACCATGTACGTCCTATTTTGATTTGTCCTGCCAAGATGTAGCACTTCACACTTAACAGCATTAAACTCCATCTGCCATCTTTCAGCCAACTTTTCCAAATGGCCCAAATCTCTCTGTAGACTTTGAAAATCTAGTTCACTATCCACAACACCACAAATCTTAGTATCATCTGCATACTTACTTATCCAATTTTCCACCCCATCATCCAGATCATTGATGTACATGACAAACAACAGTGGACCCAACACAGATCCCTGAGGCACCCCACTGGTCACCGGCTTCCAACCTGACAAACAGCCATCCACCATTACTCTCTGACATCTCCCACTCATCCACTGTTGAATCCATCTTGCTACTCTGCCATTAACACCCAAAGATTGAACCTTCTTAACCAACCTTCCATGGGGAACTTTGTCAAAGGCCTTACTGAAATCCATATAGACAACATCCACTGCTTTACCCTCATCAATTTCCCTAGTTACCACTTCAAAAAATTCAAGAAGGTTTGTCAAACATGACCTTCCAGGCACAAATCCATGTTGACTGTTCCTGATCAGACCCTGTTTATCCAGATGCTTATATATATTATCTCTAAGTATCCTTTCCATTAATTTGCCCACCACTGACGTCAAACTAATAGGTCTATAATTGCTAGGTTTATTCTTTGAACCTTTTTTAAACAATGGAACAACATGCGCAGTACGCCAATCCTCCGGCACTATTCCCGTTTCTAATGACATTTGAAATATTTCTGTCATAGCTCCTGCTATTTCTACACTAACTTCCCTCAATGTCCTAGGGAATATCCTGTCAGGACCTGGAGACTTATCCACTTTTATATTTTTCAAAAGTGTCAGTACTTCCTCCTCTTAGAATCTCATAGCTACCCTACTTTTTCCCCTTAACTCACAGAGTTCAATATCCTTCTCCTTGGTGAATACCGAAGAAAATAAATTGTTCAATATCTCCCCCATCTCTTTTGACTCTGCAGATAGCTGTCCATTCAGGTTCTCTAATGGTCCAATTTTATCCCTCGTTATCCTTTTGCTATTAATATAGCTGTAGAAACCCTTTGGGTTTACTTTCACCTTTCTTGCCAAAGCAACCTCATATCTTCTTTTAGCCTTCCTAATTTCTTTCTTAAGATTCTTTTTACATTCTTTATACTCCTCTAGCCCCTCATTTACTCCATGCCTCCTATAATTCTTGTAGATATCTCTCTTTTTTCGAAACAAGTGTCTAATTTTCCTTGAAAACCATGGCTCTTTCCAATTTTTACTATTTCCTTTCAACCTAACAGGGACATAAAGATTCTGTACTCTTACAATTTCCCCTTTAAATGTCCTCCATTTCTCTTCTACATCCTTCCCATGAAACAAAGTGTCCCAATTCACTCCTTTAAAACCCTTACGCATTCCCTCAAAGTTAGCCTTTCTCCAATCAAAAATCTCCACCCTAGGTCCAGTTCTGACTCTCTCCATAATTATATTGAAACTAATGGTATTGTGATCACTGGTCCCGAAGTGCTCACCAACACATACCTCTGTCACCTGACCTGCCTCATTTCCTTACAGGAGGTCCAGCACTGCCCCTTCTCTGGTCGATACCTCTATGTACTGCTGCAAAAAACTATCCTGCACACATTTTACAAACTCCAAACCATCCAGCCCATTTACAGAATGTCTTTCCCAGTCTATTTTTGGAAAATTGAAATCTCCCACAATCACTACCTTGTGCTTACTACTAATATCTGCTATCTCCTTACATATTTGCTCTTCCAATTCTCGCTCCCCATTTGGCGGTCTATAATACACCCCTAAATGTGTTGCTACACCGTTCCCACTTCTCAGTTCCACTCAAATAGCCTCCCTAGACGAGCCCTCTAATCTATCCTGCTAAAGCACTGCTGTAATATCTTCTCTGACAAGCAATGCAACACCTCCCCCCTCTGGTCCCTCCAATTCTATCACACCTGAAGCAACGAAATCCTGGAATATTTACTTTTGCTTCCGGCTAGACTGGGATAGAGCTTCCCAAAAGCTGCTCTCGGCTGTGGACGAACTTGGGGACTTGCCTGCTTCAGCTGGAGGTTTCTGCTTTCGGCTGCCTGTCTTTGACTGTGACTGTCTCTGGAACATAACTTGGACCTGAGCTGCTGGGGTGCCTGGAGCGGGTTTGTGCCTCTGTCAGGATGGCGATGGCTGGGGCGCGGCCGAAGGTCCTACACAGTGGTGGCAACGGGTTTGGTATCTCGGTTCAAACTGGGTCTATGATGTCCAGGGGAGACATTACAAAGGTCTTGAATGAACTTCTTGAGAGGGGAGCTATTGTCTCTTCCGAGCTCGAAAGAGGAAAGGTTGAGATGATACTAAAGACCTGGGAGGGTGTGGCCTGAGCGTTGGAGCTGGGGGTCTCAGTGGGGGGGGCGGGTCCACATACAGGTGGATCCGTGGGTATCCAGGGTGAGACCGGTTCTCCTGCGGAGTTGCTCTACATGTATTCCGGACGCGTCATTTATGCCACACCTGTCTAAGTTTGGGGAGGTGCGGTCTAAATGCTTTAGGCTCATGCACCCCGGGGGGGGACCCAGAGGAAAAAGGGGTCTTCAGTTTCAAGAGGAGGGTGTTCATGAAGGTGGGTGAGGGGGATGGCGCTGAGGGGAGTTTCGAGGTGGAGTATAGGGGTCTCCCTAGAACCGTGTGTTGGAGTTGGGGAAAGGCATGGTGTCATGCTTGCAGCGAATTTGGACATCTCCGGAGGGAGTGTCTTATTCGCGGGGTCACTGCGAGAAGTTCTAGCGCAGTGGCACAGGGATGCGCTGCTGGCCCATCCGACGTGGCTCGTCAAACCTCAGTGGCGCGGGGTGGTACTGCTGACCCGGCTAGGGCTGCCAGCTCTGCCTCGGTGATCCAGGGCGGCAGTAATAGCCCATCTGGGCCTGCAGGTTCTGCCTTGGGGACCCGAGGTAGCGATAGCCCCCGCCCCCCATGTCCTGAACCTGTGGTGGCGGCTGAAGGCGTGGCACAGGGGGAGGGGGCTGAGGAAGGGGGCAATTGGGAGAAGCAGAGGAAGAAGAAGGAGAAGAAAAAGTCAGCCCGAGCGGGTCAAACGGGATCGGGTGTGCACCTGCCGAGGTCTAATACCACCCAAGGGGTGCTTGCCAGCTCCAGTGAGGTGCAGTTTGCACCTGTCATGGTCCAGCAAGGAGCTGAGGTGGTTCAGACGGGGGCAGGGAAGCTAAAACGTGCAGGTGGTAAAGTGGCTGGGGATAGTGTGGAGGCCGAAGACACTTCTGTTATGGAGGTCACCGTACCACCACATGCTAGCGGGACAAAAAGGAGGTTAGTGGCTGGCGAGGAAGAGCAAGGGCGTGGGTCCAAAGTTAGGGGGATGTCTTTCTCCAGACCTTCCACCACTGATGTGGTTGGTGGTCTTGAACTGGTGTCTTCCGGGCGGAGGTTGGGCCTCCATCTCAGGAATCCGCGGGTATTATAAGACCATGTGCTGCGGTTGACTCCTCTGGTGGTGTGTCCTCGGAGCGGGAGGATGCCCCTTCGTTTCAGGGGCCCTCTGAGGGAGTTATCTCATCGGGTGTTGAGGTTAGCTCCCCTGGGTGTGTGTCCTCTGGGTCGGAGGAGGTCCGCTCATTTCAGAGACATACTGAAGGTGTTGGCACGCCAGATGAAGGGGTTAGCTCCCCTGGTAGTGTGCCCCCTGAGACGGGGGATGAGCAGAGTCAGCCCGAAGGGGGAGGTTCAGGGGCATTGGTGTACCAGTCTGTGCTCCTTATCAGAGCCAATGGAGGTGCTGGGGGATGTGTTGCCTCTCCGGCTGAGTCGGCAGGGGAGAGTTTAAAGGCAAGAGGAGATTCTCTGGGTGTTGCCTGTGGAGAGGGTACTCTAGGTGCTGTGGAGGTCGGGGCTGTTTCGGGTCGTGATCCTCCTTCAGTTTCAGAGGGTGCCAGTGTACCACAGGCCCTGGGGGTGCCTCTTGTTTTTTCTTCCCCAGGCCCAGACGTGGAGGGTGATGGGAGAGTGCAGGAGCCCAGCCAGTCAGTGGGCTGCTTGTTGCGGTCAGGGGTGTTGGGACCCTTCCCCGGCATTGATCCTGGGGGTGGTGGCATGCCGGAGGAGGGGGAGAGTGATGGGGCCAGTTTGTGTAGCGGGATTAGTGAACTTTCCGAGAGTTCTGGTCTTTCGAATTTTGATAACGACCCTGGGCGCTGCACTGGTAAGCTTGTTGTTTCAGGTGCGAGTGGGTTGGCCGAGTGCCCAGACTCCAAGGCCGTGTATCATGCAAGTGTTATCCGTGAGGTGCGAGAGTTCCTAAAAACAAGTCGTACCATCAGAACAAAAAAGGATGCTGCAAAAAAACGGTGGGAGGATTGGCCAGCTTTGATTAAGACTCTCGCGGCTATCCTTGGCAACAAGGATAGTGATCTTTCTGACTCTGAGAACAGCCAGTTTGGAGACTTTTTGGAGTTCCTCAGAGAGAGAGTTTTTGAGTCTAGGCGGAGTGTGAGGATCTCAATCTAGTGTGCCTGCACATTCACAGTAGCTACATTAAATTTAAACGGGAGTAGATAGAGAATTCGCAGATTTCAGCTTTTATCAGTCCTTAGAGAGGGGAAATTTGCGGTGTGTTTTCTGCAGGAGACGCATACTGTTGTTAGTGATGAACCCACCTGGCGACTGGAGTGGGAAGGGGGGGTCTACATGAGCCATCTCAGCTCGAATTCGAGTGGGGTGGCCTTTCTATTGGCCCCAAATTTTCTGCCAAATGTTTTAAAAGTGCAAGAAGTTGTGCCAGGACGTTTGCTCCATCTGGCCATGAGCCTGGATGGCATGCCGTTGCATTTCATTAATGTGTATGCCCCTAGCTCCGGCACGATGCAGGCCGGCCTACTTCAGGAGTGTGTCTTCCTTGGTGGGGATTTTAATAGTAAGATTAAATGAGAACTTACCAGTTTGAAGTTTGATCTTTATTTTATGAGGAGTTACGATGAGGGATTACGTGAAGACCCCGCCAGCACGCATGCGCGACATTCTTCAAAGCAGTGGTGTGAAATCACAGATACCAGAGTAGACTAATATAGTAAGATAAGAGAGAACTTCCATACCAGTTGAACTTTATAATAGAGGGTTTTGGGAGCGGAGGGCACGTAATCCCTCATCGTAACTCCTCATAAAATAAAGATCAAACTTCAAACTGGTAAGTTCTCATTTAATCTTACTATTTTACTTCGGAGTCACGTGAGTGACTACGTGAAGATTTCAAAGCTCTGTGATTTCATGCCCTGGAACGGGACCATGCTCACACACTGCCTTCTTGGACGGAGGATGAACGTATTTCACACATGACACTGTGCTGAAAAACAATAAAGGTATTATTCATACCTAAAATAATATGCCCCACATTGGGTAATTTATTCTACAGAACTTAATTTTTCCCTGCAAACGTCTCAGGATCGGCCACGGGTTTATTATAAAGCATTGAATGCGTTCATTGCTCCACCCCTCTGTGGCAAGGATGTGGTCCATAGGAACTCCCATCATCCTAGCGTCCGATGTAGATGCAGCCCTGTTGGAGTGAGATTTGAAACATTAGTATTCACCACTGCACGTAATACCACCCGAACCATCTGGATATGGTTTGCACTGTGACCTTAGGTGAGGGCATTTATGGCTAATGAGAAAGCTCTCTCCGTGCCCATAAGTGTCTTGGTGACTATATATTGGAAAATATGTGTCACTATGCAGGGCCGACTATCTGCAGGATAGGCCAGAACTCTAATATTGGCCAAAGGAACCGGGTCAGTCTAGTTTAAGTACCCCTGTATGTAGCAGGTTATCTGCCATTTGTGACAGACATGACGTCCTATTCTAGCTTGTGTAAGGACTGGACCCGTTGTGCTGATCCAAGTGCCAGAATCATTCCCATCTAGGATATTAGTTTGTCCAGAGTGAGCCCCGATATTGGTGTCCATCCTCGTAACATGGTGTACTACCTATGTCCCATATATGGGTGTATCTGGGCCTGGGGGGAATAGAGTACAAATACCCCTCATTCGTTTAGGTACTAGTGGGTGTGATCCTATAGCCAGGTGATCACTCCCTCTGCCCAGATATTAGATAGGGCACTCCTTGCACAATAATGGCACTGTAACTCAATCCTTCATGGAAATGAAGGGTGGCCAGAACTCCAGCACTTCAGTGTTGGTGGCTGAGTCATATGTAGTGTTCGTCCTGGTGCAGAACACTTCCCATTTCCTGACATATGTCAGGTACTGTCTTCTCGTGGACTCCCTGCACGACGCTGAGATGGCATTGATCGTCCTGTCGGAGAGTCCGTATCCCAGAAATGGCCTGTTCAGAAACTGCAAATCAACAAGTTCATACAGTCATGGCACGGATACTTTCCCACACGGGGTGTGCCAACCTCCTTGGTCGTTGTTGATCCAGATGCAGGGTTCTGAGACCATCTTTGTACTGTTGGGAACCATGGTACCCGTTGCGGCGTCTTGTTTAATTATTGTAAGACTCGCCTGATGAGGCAGAAGGGGAAAATGCATAGCAAAACAAATCCCCCCCCCCCAATGCAGCGAGAAATCGTCCATCGCTGCTGCCCCTGGGTCTGGTTCCCAAGCAACATATGTTGGTAGTTGGCGAATTAGTCTGGATGGAAAAAAAGGTCGATATCTGGTGTCCCATACCGGTCTATGATATCTGTAAACACTTTCCGATCCAACATCCATTTAATGTTGTCGTTGAATTTACGTGACCTGGTGTCTGCCACTGTATTTAGCTTACCTGGAAGGTAAGTGGTTGAGATCCAAATCTCTCTCCCAGACACCAGTGCCAGATATTATTAGGCAATTCATCACATGATATCGACTTTATTTCACCCATATGATTATATATAGGCCCCCACTGTGGTATCAATTTGTACCGTACATGCAACTGGTGCTCATCTGAGCAGTAGGCCCTGAGTCCATGAAACGCTCCCAGCATTTCTAGATAATTAATTCCTAGTGCTTTAAACAGAATAATTTTTGTGCACTCATCTGCCACCACAACTTGCGGTGGTATTAGTTGCTCCCCAACCTTTAGCACTGGCATCAGTCTGTAATGTACCCTAGGGATATATGAAACGGCAACCACCATCTTTTTAGTTTTTTATAAATATATTTGATACGAACTCTTGAAATTCTCTGATTGTTTTCTCAATCCCTTTTGTGTTTAGTCTTAACAGTTCAGCATGGCCTGCTGTTCTCTCTTTTTGTGAAGTATGAACTTCCTGCTAGGCGTATGCTGAACTGGGACGGTAGTTCGTATACAAATTCAATTTTGTAATTCTGAATACTTCCGAGTATGTAAAAGTTCAGAGGTAAAAGTGCAGCACACATGATGAAACAAGTGCAACCGTCCCCCAACTTTAATGAATCGGACATGCAATGTTTTTTAAGACAACCAGACCCACCTACCTCCATGGTTACCGGTGTTGTGTGGGTTGTCTCCGCAGTTGTTTCTTCTGGTATTGTGTTGCTGCGTTGTGGGGTTGGCGCATTTTCCATGAAGGCTGGGCTGGGCCATGGTCTGAAAGACCGCTGTGCAGGTGGGCCGGCCTTCGAGCTTTCACCACCAGATGGTCTTCCATAGCACCGATGTCTGGTGGGTGTGTAGGGGTGCTGCCGCTGTTGATAGTGGGTTTTAGAGGTGCTTGGCACCTTGATCAGGCCTATAGCCTTGGCTTCCTCATGCAGGTCTTTCACCTGCTTCGGGAGGTCCCCCAACAGCAATTTTGGCGCCTGTGTGCTACTTGTCTTGCATAATTCCGCACTTCTTGATGATGCTCTTCCTGTAACTGTTAATCTCCACTGAGTATTACACAGTCTGCTAGAGCATCAAGTAACTCTTCAGGCAAATCAACCCCATCAGTTGTCCTGGTACTGCTGTGATTTTAGCAGCCAGCAGTTTCCTCTGGAGCTTCACCTCCTGGCTCCTTATAGATGGGCTCCTGTTGCCCCAGATGGGGTCATAGACTGCTGGTACTTTAAGAGAAATGGAGTTCTCTGGAGCAATGTACTTCCCAGCCATAAAGTTAATGGCTTGCTCCTGTAGCTGTTTTGTAGCCATGTATTTTGTACTGGCTTGCAGCTTTGTATAGGCAGTCCTTCTTGAGTTGATACAGCATGTGTCCCACAATCTTCTGCTGCTCTCTCCTCTGGCACCCCTCACTGTTGACTGTTCAGCCATTGCCCCTTCTTCAGGGTCAGCCCAGCTCTGACCCCTAACGCTCCCCTGCGAAGAGGGTGAGACATTTGGCAGTCCTTGAAAGGATGCTGCCGTGGGTCTGCGAGGAGACCCACTGTGACTCTGCCCCTGCATAAGCAGGTCACGCTGGAGCACTGCTCCCCATCTGCTCCCGCGGGAAAGACGCCCGCCGTCGCTATCTGTGAACGGGATGTCTTCAGGTCCGGACCCAGCCGAGTCAACGGACCTTTCCGACTTCCAGGTGGTTTTGCCGCCGACCGCGGCGCACCTGCGGTCTGTAGCGGCGAGAAGCCGGCAGCTGCTGGCAGCACCTGCAGCTCTGGAGAGACGGCACGCTGCTGGCTGTTTCCACAGCAGCGGTATCAGCTGCTGCTCTCCCTTGCGCGACTCCATGGTGCTTCCTCCTGAAAAAGAAATTACACCGAGTCGCCACGCTCACCAGAAAAGGTAAGACTTACCTTCCGTAATTTTTCAAAATTCGCGCTGGAGGAGCGGCGCTCCTCGCGACTGTCGCTTCCGCAATGCGTTCGACGATATGTCGCGCATGCGTGCTGGTGGGGTCTTCACGTAGTCACTCACGTGACTCCGAAGTAAAATTGCACACTTGAGGCCCGAGACCGTTCTGGTACTCAGTGTGCCCCTGCTGTGGCGAAGAAGCTGAGAGGGTTGATTGAATCCTTTCAGTTGGTTGATGCCTGGCGGAACCTCCACCCGGATTCCACTGCTTTTTCGCGGAGGTCTGAAGGTGGTAGTTCCTGCATTGATCGAATATATATTTCCCGAGCGTTTGTTTTCCGTGTCTCGGCGGCCTCAATGTGGCTGGTGCCGTGCTCGGACCACTGTCTGGTGCGTGTGGATTTCAATTCAGCGCGCGCTCGGGCTGGGTCCGCGTACTGGCACTTTAACAACAGGCTGCTGGAGGATCGGTGTTACCGGGAGTCATTCAGTCGGTTTTGGGGGAAGTGGAGAGAGAGGCAGAGGTGCTTCTCTTCCCTTACGCAGTGGTGGGATGTGGGGAAATCTCACATCCGTCTCTTTTGTAAGGATTATACGTGGGTGTCGACCGGACGGCGGGACTCAGCGGTCGAGAGGCTTGAGAGGGAGATACTGGACGCAGAGTCTCGTCTGGGTCGGTTTGGTGAAGACTCCTGCGAATGGGGAGAGTTTCAGATGAAGAAGGAAGCTTTGAGGAGCCTGCTGCTTGAGCGGTCCCAAGGCGCTTACGCGAGTTCGCGGGTCCAGATGCTGCACGATCTGGACCGAGCTTCGCCTTTCTTTTTCTCTCTGGAGAAGGGGCGGGGAGCTCGCAAACAGCTCGTGGAGCTGCTCGCAGATGACGGCTCCTCTGTCACTGATCCAGAGAGGATCAGTGCCTTGGTCAGGTCCTTTTATGGGTCCCTGTTCTCTGCAGATGGATTCAACAGGGAGGCTCAGCAAGATCTGTGGGAGGGTCTACAGACTGTAGATAGGGGGGTGGCAGATCTTCTTGATGGCCCCTGATCTTTGGAGCAGTTGACTTTTGCCCTGCATCAACTCACGAGCGGTAAGTCCCCTGGGATGGATGGGCTGACGGTAGAGTTTGTTAGAGCTTTCTGGGATGTCCTTGGTGGAGATTACATGTTGGTTCTGGGTGAGAGCCTGGCGACCGGGGGGATGCCCCTCTCGTGGCGTAGGGCAGTTGTTGTCCTGCTGCCCAAGAAGGGTGAACTCCGCTTGTTGAAGAACTGGCGCCCGGTCTCTCTCCTATGCACAGAGTAGAAAGTTTTTGCACGGGCAATGGCAAATCGCCTGTGCTCCGTGCTGTCTCAACTGATTCATCCTGACCAATCCTATACAGTCCCTGGCCAGTCCATTCAGGATAACATCCACCTGGTAAGGGACCTGATTCATCTAGCCCAGGGCAATGGTCAGTCAGCTGCTTTTTTGTCTCTTGATCAGGAGAAGGCTTTTGATAGGGTGGAACATGAATACCTTTTCGGGACGTTGCAAGCGTTTGGGTTTGGACCGCATTTCGTGGCCCGGGTCCGGCTTTTGCACACTGCTGTGGAGGGCCTTGTGAAGGTTAATGGTGCGTTGTTGTCTCCTTTTCATTTTGGGAGGGGGGTCCGTCAGGGGTGCCCCATGTCGGGTCAGTTGTACTCGGTCTGTGTGGAGCCGTTCCTGTGTCTTCTTCGGAGGAGGTTGACAGGCCTGCCCTACCTGGCCCGGGGGTGGAGGTGGTTCTTTCGGCGTATGCCGATGATGTACTCCTTGTGCTCACTCATCCTGGTGACCTGTGGAGGATGCGTGACTGCCAGGAGATTTTCTCGGCTGCATCTTCTGGTAGGATTAACTGGAGTAAGTGTTCTGGACTTTTAGTGGGTGAGTGGTAGGTAGACTCCCTGCCAGAGGAGATGGTAAAGTTTGCATGGAGTACCACGCACCTCCTCTATCTGGGGGTGTACCTGAGTCCCACTGAGGATGCTTGGCCGGCAAACTGGCAGGAGTTGGAGACGAAATTGGTCGCTCGGCTGGGGCGCTGGTCAGGCCTACTTGGAGTTCTTTCCTTTCGTGGGAGGGTGCTGGTCATAAACCAGCTGGTGGCCTCCATGTTATGGTACCGGCTGGCTACTCTTGTCCCGCCCTCTATTTTTGCAACTGCTTTACAGAAGGAGCTGGTAGATTTCTTTTGGGGAAATAGGAAGCACTGGGTTTCCGTGGCAGTCCTGAGTCTCCCGTTAGAGGAGGGCGGCCAGTCCTTGGTATGCGTGCGTACGCAGGTGGCAGCTCTCCGCGTCAGGACTCTGCAGAGGTACATATAACCATATAACCATATAACAATTACAGCACGGAAACAGGCCATCTCTGCCCTTCCAATCCGTGCCGACCATTTGTTTTCCCCTAGTCCCATCTACCTGCACTCAGACCAGACCCCTCCATTCCCTTCACGTCCATATACCTATCCACTTTACTCTTAAATGTTAAAATCGATCCTGCCTCCATCACTTCTGCTGGAAGCTGATTCCACACAGCCACCACCCTCTGAGTAAAGAAGTTCCCCCTCACGTTACCCCGAAACCTCTGTCCCTTAATTCTCATGACATGTACGTAGAGAACCCACCCAGATGGCACGCTCTGGCCACGTATTTTTTCCGTCGGGGTCGTTGCCTAAGGGGGGTCTCACGGCTCCCGGTGGCGGGTATCAGTCGACCCGCCCTAAGTGGTTTGCCTGTCTTCTACCGGGATGTGCTAAGCCTGAGGAATTTGGTTGTTTTCAGCCAGTGTGTTGCTCCACGAGGGGAAGGGGTTGTCGTGGCTGCGGGAGTGGCCGGTCCTCACCCTGTCATGGCGGGTGTCGAGGAGAGGCGAGTGCCTAGAGTGGTGCTGATAGAGCTTACCCCCGCTCCGTCAGATCTGCTCATCGGGCCTAGGATCCGGGATATTTCTCGGGTACCGGTTCCACACAATCTAATCCGCCTTTCTGAGATGACCATTTCGTGATGCGAAGAGACGCACACTGTACAGGATGCTCCTGCACATTCTGCACCTCCTTGCCTTCGTCTCCCGTCCCGACACACCATGGCGGACGGTGTTACCACCTGAAGGCGGGGGAGGTCCCCAGTGGGGGTCCTTCTATAAGCGAGTAGTTCCCCTTTACATTGGGGACCTGGGGTGGAGAGTGTTGCATAGAGCGGTGGTTTGTAATAAACTTTTGAGTCGGTTCACGGGCTCGTCCGCAGCATGTATTTTCTGCGGCGAGCAAGAGACCGTGTTCCACTCCGTATATGGAGTGTGAGAGGCTACTGCCCCTGTACCAATATCTGAAGGGGTTGTTCCTCAAGTTCTGGTTGCATTTTAGTCCCACGATTCTAGTGTTCGGACACAAGGCAGGGAGTGGGGAGAGCCGAGTGGGGGGGCGGGGGGAGGGATTTCCCTGTCGGTTTGCTCCTGGGCCTGGCCAAGATGGCCATTCGCGGGTCCAGGCAGCGGGCAGTCGATGGTCAGGCTGGAGTCGGCTGCCTGCCCCTTTTCCGGGCCTACGTCCATGCACGTGTGTCCCTGGAGTGGGAACATGCGGTGTCCACGGGGACTCTGGAGGCCTTGCGTGGGGTTCAGAGTATTGTGAACAATGATTGTATTGTTGTACTATAATGATTTTTTTTATATAGTGCAATTTTTGATTATGGTTTGATGTGTTGTATTATATGATTGTGTCGAATAAGGTTTTTGAAACATAAAAAAAAAGAGATTTCTTTTGTCTAAGGCTGTGAATCTTCAACAAGCCTTTCGCCCTTGTTTTTAGTCTTCATTCAGGATCGGTATGAAATGTCAGAGTTTGTGAATAGAGACAAAATGCTTGAGTAACCTTGGGTGGTACAGCGGTAGAGTTGCTGCCTTGCATGTGCTGTCTGTATGGAGTTTGTACATTCTCCCTGTGACCGTGTGGGTTTTCTCCGGGTGCTCCACTTTCCTCCCACACTACAAAGTTTGAAGTTAATTGGTTTCGGTAAAATTGTAAATTCTTCCAAGTGTGTAGTATAGTGTTAATGTGCAGGATTGCTGGTTGGTGTAGACTCGGTGGCCCAAAGGGCCTCCCTCTATGCTGTATCTCTGAACTAAACTAAAGATAGAGCATGGAAACAGGCCCTTGAGCCAACCATCGATCACCCATTCTATGGTATCCCACTTTCTCTTCAACCCTACACACAATTTTACCACCTAGGAACCTGCATGTCTTTGGGATGTGGGATTGAAACCGGAGCACCTGGAGGAAACTCACGCCATCACAGCAAGTACATGCAAACTCCGCATAGACTGCGGCCAAGGTCAGGGTGGAACCCGTCTCAGGCGCCATGAGACAGCAGCTCTACCCGCTGCACCACTGTGCCAGCCTCTACATTTAATTGCTGGATTTTTGGTGTGTATGTGCGTGTGTGTTTGTGGAGGAATAAATGCAGAATTGGAGACACAGAAGAAAAAAGCTTTACTGAAACTCCACCCATCTGACAAGGACCCCCTCCCTCACCACTAGGGAGTCTCCACTAATGGCTTGTCCAGGCTTTGTCCTGCCCCCATCACTTTACCAGTCCCCCCACCCCCCTCCCCATCTCCACTCACTGCTTTACTGAAATCACTGTACAACACCGACACTGGTGGGTGTATGGAACAAGCTGCCAGTGGAGGTAGTTGAGGCTGGGACTATCCCAATGTTTAATAGACAGTTAGACAGGTACATGGACAGCACAGGTTGGAGGGATATGGATCAAACACGGGCAGTTGGGATATTGTTGGCCGGTGTGGGCAAGTTGGGCTCTAGAGCCTGTTTCCGCACTGTATCATTTCTATTCTGACCTCGGCGGCTAACGGTGTGCAGTTTGCATATTCCCCCTGTGACTGACTGGGTTGCCCCTGGTTCCTCCCACATCCTTAACTATCCGAAGCTAACACTCAGGACAATTTAACCAAAGCAAATTAACCTATAATCATGCATGTCTTTGGAGTGTGGGAGGCAACACAAGAGGAGGAGGGGGAGGAGCGACACCCGACCGGTAAGGTTTAAAATCAAGCGTGGGGCTTGTTTTTTTCAGAGGCCCACAGGAGCCGTTGGAATAGGAGGAGGGGAAGGAGCGACACCCGACCGGTAAGGTTTAAAATCAAGCGCGGGGCTTGTTTTTACCTAAATCCATAACATTCCATTTGGAGAAGTGGGTTTTTTTTGAGGAAGCCGCTGATTGAGAGGCAGAGAAGGGAAGCACTCGGACCCAAAATGTAGGCGAGAAAGATGAAAAAGATAATAGACAGAGAATAAGGGACGGTGGGTTTCTAAAATGTGTATATTTTTAATGCTAGGAGCATTGTAAGTAAGGTGGATGAACTTAGAGCCTGGATTGACACCTGGAAATATGATGTTGTGGCAATCAGTGAAACATGGTTGCAGGAGGGCTGTGATTGGAAACTAAATATTCCAGGATTTCGTTGCTTCAGGTGTGATAGAATTGGAGGGACCAGAGGGGGAGGTGTTGCATTGCTTGTCAGAGAAGATATTACAGCAGTGCTTTGGCAGGATAGATTAGAGGGCTCGTCTAGGGAGGCTATTTGGGTGGAACTGAGAAGTGGGAACGGTGTAGCAACACTTTTAGGGGTGTATTATAGACCGCCAAATGGGGAGCGAGAATTGGAAGAGCAAATATGTAAGGAGATAGCAGATATTAGTAGTAAGCACAAGGTAGTGATTGTTGGAGGTTTCAATTTTCCAAAAATAGACTGGGAAAGACATTCTGTAAATGGGCTGGATGGTTTGGAGTTTGTAAAATGTTTGCAGGATAGTTTTTTGCAGCAGTACATGTGGAATCAGCTTCCAGCAGAAGTGGTGGAGGCAGGATCGATTTTAACATTTAAGAGTAAAGTGGATAGGTATATGGACGTGAAGGGAATGGAGGGGTATGGTCTGAGTGCAGGTAGAAGGGACTAGGGGAAAACAAATGGTCGGCACGGACTGGAAGGGCCGAGAGGGCCTGTTTCCGTGCTGTAATTGTTATATAGTTATATGGTTATATGGACTGCACCCATAGTCAGGTTTGAACCCGGTGCTCTGAAGCTGCAAGGCAGCAACTCTACCAGATATCTAAGGAGATTCTCTAAGAATATTATATTGTTTTAATGATAAATTCCAAACTAATTTGGTTTAATACAAAAGATGAGGCAGCGAGCAGTCGGAATGTTTAAGAAATGCACTATTCAGCATGTTCACTGATTAATTTTGCCTGAATTCCCCAGGGAATGATGCAAGGAACCATGCCATTTCTCGGAACATTCTTGACCGACGATGCTGGACACCGCATTCCCTGACTATGTCGATGTAACCATATAACCATATAACCATATAACAATTACAGCACGGAAACAGGCCGTCTCGGCCCTTCCAGTCCGTGCCGACTGCCCTCAATATCCTAGGGAATATCCTGTCAGGACCTGGAGACTTATCCACTTTTATATTTTTCAGAAGTGTCAGTACTTCCTCCTCTTTGAATCTCATAGCTACCCTACTTTTCCCCTTAACTCACAGAGTTCAATATCCTTCTCCTTGGTGAATACCAAAGAAAATAAATTGTTCAATATCTCCCCCATCTCTTTTGGCTCTGCAGATAGCTGTCCATTCTGGTTCTCTAATTGTCCAATTTTATCCCTCGTTATCCTTTTGCTATTAATATAGCTGTAGCAATTCTTTGGGTTTACTTTCACCTTTCTTTGCAAAGCAGCCTCATATCTTCTTTTAGCCTTCCTAATTTCATGTTAAAATCGATGTTAAAGGACAGGCCCTTTAATGCTGCCGTTGATACCTCCTTTAATCCAACAATGGGTAGAAAGAAAGGCTTCATTTTCTGCACCCCCCACCCCCCACTCACCCACAACTGAAAACACTACAGAAGTTATAACCATATAACCATAACAATTACAGCACGGAAACAGGCCCACTCGGGCCTTCCAGTCCGTGCCGACCATTTGTTTTCCTGTAGTCCCATCCACCTGCACTCAGACCATACCCCTCCATTCCCTTCACGTCTATATACCTATCCACTTTACTTTTAAATGTTAAAATCGAACCTGCCTCCACCACTTCTGCTGGAAGCTCATTCCACACAGCCACCACCCTCTGAGTAAAGAAGTTCCCCCTCACGTTACCCCTAAACTTCTGTCCCTTAATTCTCATGTCATGCCCTCTTGTTTGAATCTTCCCTACCCTCAATGGGAAAAACGTATCCACGTCAACTCTGTCTATCCCTTTCATCATTTTAAAGACCTCAGTCAAGTCCCCCCTTAACCTTCTGCGCTCCAAAGAATAAAGACCTAACTTGTTCAACCTTTCTCTGTAACAGAGTTGCTGGAACCCTGGCAACATTCTAGTAAATCTCCTCTGTACTCTCTCTATTTTGTTGACATCCTTCCTATAATTAGGCGACCAAAATTGTACACCATACTCCAGAATTGGTCTTTACCAATGCCTTGTACAATTTTAACATTACTTCCCTACTCCTATATTCAATGCTCTGATTTATAAAGGACAGCGCACCAAAGGCTTTCTTTACCACCCTATCTACATGCGATTCCACCTTCAGGGAACTATGCACAGTTATTCCTAGATCCCTCTGTTCCACAGCATTCCTCAATTCCCTACCATTTACCATGTACGTCCTATTTTGATTTGTTCTGCCAAGATGTAGCACTTCACACTTAACAGCATTAAGCTCCATCTGACATTTTTCAGCCCACTTTTCAAAATGGCCCAAATCTCTCTGTAGACTTTGTAATTCTACTTCATTATCCACGACACCGCCTATCTTAGTATCATCTGCATACTTACTTATCCAATTTTCCACCCCATCATCCAGATCATTGATGTACATGACAAACAACAGTGGACCCAACACAGATCCCTGAGGCACCCCACTGGTCACCGGCTTCCAACCTGACAAACAGCCATCCACCATTACTCTCTGACATCTCCCATTCAGCCACTGTTGAATCCATCTTGCAACTCCGCCATTAACACCAAAAGATTGAACCTTCTTAACCAACCTTCCATGGGGAACCTTGTCCATTTGTTTTCCCCTAGTCCCATCTACCTGCACTCAGACCATACCCCTCCATTCCCTTCACGTCCATATACCTATCCACTTTACTCTTAAATGTTAAAATCGATCCTGCCTCCACCACTTCTGCTGGAAGCTCATTCCACACAGCCACCACCCTCTGAGTAAAGAAGTTCCCACTCACGTTACCCTGAAACTTCTGTCCCTTAATTCTCATGTCATGCCCTCTTGTTTGAATCTTCCCTACCCTCAATGGGAAAAACGTATCCACGTCAACTCTGTCTATCCCTTTCATCATTTTGAAGACCTCAATCAATTCCCCCCTTAACCTTCTGCGCTCCAAAGAATAAAGACCTAACTTGTTCAACCTTTCTCTGTAACATAGTTGCTGGAACCCTGGCAACATTCTAGTAAATCTCCTCTGTACTCTCTCTATTTTGTTGACATCCTTCCTATAACTAGGCGACCAAAATTGTACACCATACTCCAGAATTGGTCTTACCAATGCCTTGTACAATTTTAACATACTTCCCTACTCCTATGTTCAATGCTCTGATTTATAAAGGCCAGCACACCAAAGGCTTTCTTTACCACCCTATCTACATGCGATTCCACCTTCAGGGAACTATGCACAGTTATTCCTAGATCCCTCTGTTCCACAGCATTCCTCAATTCCCTACCATTTACCATGTACGTCCTATTTTGATTTGTCCTGCCAAGATGTAGCACTTCACACTTATCAGCATTAAACTCCATCTGCCATCTTTCAGCCCACTTTTCCAAATGGCCGAAATCTCTCTGTAGACTTTGAAAATCTACTTCATTATCCACAACACCACCTCTCTTAGTATCATCTGCATACTTACTTATCCAATTTTGCACCCCATCATCCAGATCATTGATGTACATGACAAACAACAGTGGACCCAACACAGATCCCTGAGGCACCCCACTGGTCACCGGCTTCCAACCTGACAAACAGCCATCCACCATTACTCTCTGACATCTCCCATTCAGCCACTGTTGAATCCATCTTGCTACTCCGCCATTAACACCCAAAGATTGAACCTTCTTAACCAACCTTCCATGGGGAACCTTGTTAAAGGCCTTACTGAAATCCATATAGACAACATCCACTGCTTTACCCTCATCAATTTCCCTGGTAAACTATTCAAAAAATTCAAGGTTTGTCAAACATGACCTTCCAGTCACAAATCCATGTTGACTGTTCCTGATCAGACCCTGTTTATCCAGTTGCTTATATATATTATCTCTATGTATCCTTTCCATTAATTTGCCCACCACTGATGTCAAACTATCAGGTCTATAATTTCTAGGTTTATTCTTTGAACCCCTTTTAAACAATGGAACAACATACGCAGTACGCTAATGCTCCGGCACTATTCCCGTTTCTAATGAAATTCGAAATATTTCTGTCATAGCTCCTGCTATTTCTAAACTAACTTCCCTCAATATCCTAGGGAATATCCTGTCAGGACCTGGAGACTTATCCACATTTATATTTTTCAAAAGTGTCAGTACTTCCTCCTCTTTGAATCTCATAGTTTCCATAGCTATTCTACTGTTTTCCCTTATCTCACAGAGTTCAATATCCTTCTCCTTGATGAATACCGAAGAAAATAAATTGTTCAATATCTCCCCCATCTCTTTTGGCTCTGCAGATAGCTGTCCATTCTGTCTCTCTAATGATCCAATTTTATCCCTCGTTATCCTTTTGCTATATAGCTGTAGAAACCCTTTGGGTTTACTTTCACCTTTCTTGCCAAAGCAACCTCATATCTTCTTTTAGCCTTCCTAATTTCTTTCTTAAGATTATTTTTACATTCTTTATACGCCTCTAGCACCTCATTTACTCCATGCCTCCTATAATTATTGTAGATATCTCTCTTTTTCGAAACAAGTGTCCAATTTCCCTTGAAAACCATGGCTCTTTCCAAATTTTACTATTTCCTTTCAACCGAACAGGGACATAAATATTCTGTACTCTTGCAATTTCCCCTTTAAATGTCCTCCATTTCTCTTCTACATCCTTCCCATAAAACAAAATGTCCCAATTCACTCCTTTTAAATCCTTATGCATTCCCTCAAAGTTAGCCTTTCTCCAATCAAAAATCTCAACCCTAGGTCCAGTTCTGACTCTCTCCATAATTATATTGAAACTAATGGTATCGTGATCACTGGTCCCGAAGTGCTCACCAACGCATACCTCCGTCACCTGACCTGCCTCATTTCCTAACAGGAGGTCCAGCACTGCCCCTTCTCTGGTCGATACCTCTATGCACTGTTGCCAAAAACTATCCTGCATACATTTTACAAACTCCAAACCATCCAGCCCATTTACAGAATGTCTTTCCCATTTTTTTTTGGAAAATTGAAATCTCCCACAATCACTACCTTGTGCTTACTACTAATATCTGCTATCTCCTTACATATTTGCTCTTCCAATTCTCGCTCCCCATGGGGCCCCATACACCCCTAAAAGTGTTGCTACACCGTTCCCACTTCTCAGTTCTACCCAAATAGCCTCCCTAGACGAGTCCTGTAATCTATCCTGCCAAAGCACTGCTGTAATATCTTCTCTGACAAGCAATGCATCACCTCCATCTCTGGTCCCTTCAATTATATGACACCTGAAGCAACGAAATCCTGGAATATTTAGTTTCCAATCGCAGCCCTCCTGCAACCATGGTTCACTGATTGCCACAACATCATATTTCCAGGTGTCAATCCAGGCTCTAAGTTCATCCACCTTTCTTACAATGCTCCTAGCATTAAAATATACACATTTTAGAAACCCACCATCCGTTATTCTCTGTTTATTATCTTTTTCCTCTTTCTCGCCTACATTTTGGGTCCGAGTGCTTCCCTTCTCTGCCTCTTGCCCCACACCCTGTCCCCTAGCCCCCTCTACCCAAGTCCCTCCCCCCAGCCTTTCTAGTTTAAAGTCTCCCCAGTAGCCTTTGCAAATCTCCCTGCCAGGATATTGGTCCCCCTCGGGTTCAAGTGCAACCCGTCCTTTTTATACAGATCATGCCTTCCCCAAAAGAGGTCCCAGTGATCAAGAAACTTGAATCCCTGCCCACTGCACCAGTCCCTCAGTCACGCATTTATCCTCCACCTCATTCCATTCCTACTCTCACTGTCATGCGGCACAGGCAGTAATCCTGAAATTGTTACCCTTTTGGTCCTTCTCCTTAACTTTCCCCCCAGTAGGGGTAAGTAGGGCTACAGGTCGGGATTCCTTGCTGCGGTTTTCTCACTGTTCCTTCCTACAGTTACGGCATCAGTGAAGGTTGTTCAACCAAGGCAGATCAAAGATTACATCGAAGACAGGCACAAAATGCTGGGGTAACTCAGCGGGACTGGCAGCATTTCTGGAGAGAAGGAATGGGTGACGTTTCGGGTCGAAATCCTTTTTCTGTAGAATTCTATGTCTGAAGGGGAATCTCGACCCGAAACGTCACCCATTCCTTTTCTGCAGAAATGGAATTTCCGAAACATCACCTTTCCTTTCTCCTCTGGCGCTGCACCATGATGCCGCCCATTGCAGAGTTTAGACAATTTTGTTAATTGGCCCATTTGCTTACACGGTATTAATGAGATTGCACAAAGACTGCACATTAGATTATAAGACATAGAAGCAGAATTAGGCTAGTTGGCCCATCGAGTCTGCTCCCCCATTCAATCATGGCTGATCTATTGTTTCCCCCTCAACCCATTTTCCTGCCTTTTCCCTGTAACCTTTGATGCATCATGTAAAAATATAGTGGCTACTGGATATATAAAATCCTGCTGCTATTCAATTTTGATCTCCTAGTTTGGAAGCAAGGTAAATTTAATTGTAATCCACTTCAGCCCTTCTAGGACTGTAATCCTAGAGTAGTGTCCAATCTCACAATCATACAAACAAACCTCCCTTCCATTGACTCCATTTATACCTCGCGTTGCCTCGGCAAAGCAAGCAGCATAATCAAGGAGACCAGAACTGTACGCAATACTCCAGGTGTGGTCTCACCAAGACCCTATACAACTGAAGTAGAACCTCCCTGCTCCTATACTCAAATCCTTTTGTTATGAATGCTAAAATACCATTCGCTTTCTTCACTGCCTGCTGCACCTCCATGCCTACTTTCAATGACTGGTGTACCATGGCACCCAGGTCTCGCTGCATGTCCACTTTTCCTAATCGGCCACCATTTAGATAATAGTCTGCTTTTCTGTTTTTGCCACCAAAGTGGATAACCTTACATTTATCCACATTATACTGCATCTGCCAAACATTTGCCTACTCACCCAGCCTATCCAAGTCACCTTGCAGTCTCCTAGCATCCTCCTCACAGCTAACACTACCTCCCAGCTTACTGTCATCCGCAAACTTGGAGATATTGCCTTCAATTCCCTCATCCAGATCATTAATATATATTGTAAATTGCTGGCGTCCCAGCACTGAGCCTTGCGGTACCCCACTAGTCACTGCCTGCCATTGTGAAAAGGACGCGTTTACTCCTACTCTTTGCTTCCTGTTTGCCAGCCAGTTCTCTATCCACATCAATACTGAACCCCAATGCCGTATGCTTTAAGTTTGTATACTGATCTCTTATGTGGTACCTTGTCGAAAGCCTTCTGGAAGTCCAGATACACCCATCCACTGGTTCTCCCTTATCCACGCTACTTGTTACATCGTCGAAAAATTACACAAGATTCATCAGATGTGATTTACCTTTCGTAAATCCATGCTGACTTTGTCCAATGATTTCACCACTTTCCAAATGTGCTGCTATCCATATAACCATATAACCATATAACAATTACAGCACGGAAACAGGCCCTCTCGGCCCTTCCAGTCCGTGCCGACCATTTGTTTTCCCCTAGTCCCATCTACCTGCACTCAGACCATACCCCTCCATTCCCTTCACGTCCATATACCTATCCACTTTACTCTTAAATGTTAAGATCGATCCTGCCTCCACCACTTCTGCTGGAAGCTCATTCCACACAGCCACCACCCTCTGAGTAAAGAAGTTCCCTCTCACGTTACCCCAAAACCTCTGTCCCTTAATTCTCATGTCATGCCCTCTTGTTTGAATCTTCCCTACCCTCAATGGGAAAAAACGTATCCACGTCAACTCTGTCTATCCCTTTCATCATTTTAAAGACCTCAATCAAGTCCCCCCTTAACCTTCTGCGCTCCAAAGAATAAAGACCTAACTTGTTCAACCTTTCTCTGTAACATAGTTGCTGGAACCCTGGCAACATTCTAGTAAATCTCCTCCGTACTCTCTCTATTTTGTTGACATCCTTCCTATAACTAGGCGACCAAAATTGTACACCATACTCCAGAATTGGTCTTACCAATGCCTTGTACAATTTTAACATTACTTCCCTACTCCTATATTCAATGCTGTGATTTATAAAGGCCAGCACACCAAAGGCTTTCTTTACCACCCTATCTACATGCGATTCCACCTTCAGGGAACTATGCACAGTTATTCCTAGATCCCTCTGTTCCACAGCATTCCTCAATTCCCTACCATTTACCATGTACGTCCTATTTTGATTTGTCCTGCCAAGATGTAGCACTTCACACTTAGCAGCATTAAACTCCATCTGCCATCTTTCAGCCCACTTTTCCAAATGGCCGAAATCTCTCTGTAGACTTTGAAAATCTACTTCATTATCCCACAACACCACCTATCTTAGTATCATCTGCATACTTACTTATCCAATTTTCCACCCCATCATCCAGATCATTGATGTACATGACAAACAACAGTGGACCCAACACAGATCCCTGAGGCACCCCACTGGTCACCGGCTTCCAACCTGACAAACAGCCATCCACCATTACTCTCTGACATCTCCCATTCAGCCATTGTTGAATCCATCTTGCTACTCCGCCATTAACACCCAAAGATTGAACCTTCTTAACCAACCTTCCATGGGGAACCTTGTCAAAGGCCTTACTGAAATCCATATAGACAACATCCACTGCTTTACCCTCATCAATTTCCCTAGTTACCGCTTCAAAAAATTCAAGAAGGTTTGTCAAACATGACCTTCCAGGCACAAATCCATGTTGACTGTTCCTGATCAGACCTTGTTTATCCAGATGCTTATATATATTATCTCTAAGTATCCTTTCCATTAATTTGCCCACCACTGACGTCAAACTAATAGGTCTATAATTGCTAGGTTTATTCTTTGAACCCTTTTTAAACAATGGAACAACATGCGCAGTACGCCAATCCTCCGGCACTATTCCCGTTTCTAATGACATTTGAAATATTTCTGTCATGGCTCCTGCTATTTCTACACTAACTTCCCTCAATGTCCTAGGGAATATCCTGTCAGGACCTGGAGACTTATCCACTTTTATATTTTTCAAAAGTGTCAGTACTTCCTCCTCTTTGAATCTCATAGTTTCCATAGTCCATGGTTCAGAAGGTTCAATCTTTGGGTGTTAATGGCGGAGTAGCAAGTTGGATTCAACAGTGGCTGAATGGGAGATGTCAGAGAGTAATGGTGGATGGCTGTTTGTCAGGTTGGAAGCCGGTGACCAGTGGGGTGCCTCAGGGATCTGTGTTGGGTCCACTGTTGTTTGTCATGTACATCAATGATCTGGATGATGAGGTGGAAAATTGGATAAGTAAGTATGCAGATGATACTAAGATAGGTGGTATTGTGGATAATGAAGTAGATTCTCAAAGTCTACAGAGAGATTTGGGCCATTTAGAAAAGTGGGCTGAAAGATGGCAGATGGAGTTTAATGCTGATAAGTGTGAAGTGCTACATCTTGGCAGGACAAATCAAAATAGGACGTACATGGTAAATGGTAGGGAATTGAGGAATGCTGTGGAACAGAGGGATCTAGGAATAACTGTGCATAGTTCCCTGAAGGTGGAATCGCATGTAGATAGGGTGGTAAAGAAAGCCTTTGGTGTGCTGGCCTTTATAAATCAGAGAATTGAATATAGGAGTAGGGAAGTAATGTTAAAATTGTACAAGGCATTGGTATCAGCGGTCTTGGCATCTCCACTTCCCTCTGCAATTGGACACTGGATTTCCTCACTAACAGACCCCAGTCTGTTAGGATCAACACCCTCACCTCCTCCACTATAACACTGAACACTGGCGTGCCACAAGGCTGTATGCTCAGTCCTCTCCTCTAATCTCTCTTCACCCATGACTGCATCCCTAAGTTTAGCTCCAACGCCATCATAAAATTTGCCGACGACTCCACGGTGGTAGGACTGATCAGTGATAACGACGAGTCAGCCTACAGGGAGGAGGTCCAGCACCTGACAACCTGGTGTGCCAATAACAACCTCGTCCTTAACTCCCAAAAGACGAAGGAGATCATTGTCGACTTCAGGAAGAACAGAGGGGGCAGACACACCCCCATCCATATAAACGGGACTGAGGTGGAGCGGGTCTCCAACTACAAATTCCTCGGGGTACACATCTCGGAGGATCTGTCCTGGTCCCTCAACACCTCCAAGCTGGTCAAAAAGGCGCAGCAGCACCTTTATTTCCTGAGGAGGCTCAAAAAAGCCCACCTGTCCCCCCAGATCCTGACCAACTTCTACCGCTGTACCATCGAAAGCATCCTGACCACCTGCTTTACGGTATGGTACAGCGGTTGCACCGTAGCAGACAGGAAGGCACTACAACGGGTGGTGAAAACCGCCCAGCACATCATCGGTGCCCCGCTCCCTGCTTTGGATGCCCTCCACCGAAAGCGGTGTCTGAGACGGGCTGGGAAGATCATCAAGGACCCCTCCCACCCTAACCATGGACTGTTTGCCCTCCTACCATCGGGGAGGCGGTACAGGAGCCTCAGGTCCCGCACCAGCAGGATGAGGAGTAGCTTCTACAATAACACCATCGCACTGCTGAACTCGGAGTCCCGCCGATAGATCTGTATTTATTTATCTGTATTTATCTAAACATTGCTATCACTACGTACTGACACTAAACTGCATTTCGTTGTACCCATACTTGTATCTGTGCAATGACATTAAATTTGAATTGAATTGAATTGAATTGAATTGAATTGAATTGAATTGAATTGAGACCAATTCTGGAGTATGGTGTACAATTTTGGTCGACTAGTTATAGGAAGGATGTCAACAAAATAGACAGAGTACAGAGGAGATTTACTAGAATGTTGCCAGGGTTCCAGCAACTATGTTACAGAGAAAGGTTGAACAAGTTAGGTCTTTATTCTTTGGAGCGCAGAAGGTTATGGGGGGACTTGATTGAGGTCTTTAAAATGATGAAAGGGATAGACAGAGTTGACGTGGATAAGCTTTTCCCATTGAGGGTAGGGAAGATTCAAACAAGAGGGCATGACATGAGAATTAAGGGACAGAAGTTTAGGGGTAACGTGAGGGGGAACTTCTTTACTCAGAGGGTGGTGGCTGTGTGGAATGAGCTTCCAGCAGAGGTGGTGGAGGCAGGATCGATTTTAACATTTAAAAGTAAAGTGGATAGGTATATGGATGTGAAGGGAATGGAGGGGTATGGTCTGAGTGCAGGTAGATGGGACTAGGGGAAAACAAATGGTCGGCACGGACTGGAAGGGCCGAGAGGGCCTGTCTCCGTGCTGTAATTGTTATATGGTTATATATGGTTATATGGTTATAGCTACTCTACTCTTTCCCCTTAACTCACCGAGTTCAATATCCTTCTTCTTGGTGAATACCGAAGAAAAGAAATTGTTCAATATCTCCCCCATCTCTTTTGGCTCTGCAGATAGCTGTCCATTCTGGTTCTCTAATGGTCCAATTTTATCCCTCGTTATCCTTTTGCAATTAATATAGCTGTAGAAACCCTTTGGGTTTACTTTCACCTTTCTTGCCAAAGCAACCTCATATCTTCTTTTAGCCTTCCTAATTTCTTTCTTAAGATTCTTTTTACATTCTTTATACTCCTCTAGCACCTCATTTACTCCATGCCTCCTATAATTATTGTAGATATCTCTCTTTTTTCGAAACAAGTGTCCAATTTCCCTTGAAAACCATGGCTCTTCCAATTTTTACTATTTCCTTTCAACCTAACAGGGACATAAAGATTCTGTACTCTTACAATTTCCCCTTTAAATGTCCTCCATTTCTCTTCTACATCCTTCCCATGAAACAAAGTGTCCCAATTCACTCCTTTAAAATCCTTACGCATTCCCTCAAAGTTAGCCTTTCTCCAATCAAAAATCTCAAAAATCTCTACCCTAGGTCCAGTTCTGACTCTCTCCATAATTCCCATATTTATTAACTGACTCTAGCAGTTTCCCCACTTCCGATGTTAGACTAACTGGTCTGTAATTCCCCGTTTTCTCTCTCCCTCCCTTCTTAAAAAGAGGGGTTACATTTGCTACCCGACAATCCTCAGGAACTACTCCAGAATCTAAAGTATTGAAAGTATTATCACTAATGCATACACTATTTCCGGAGCTACTTCCTTAAGTGCTCTGGGATGCAGCCTATCTGGCCCTGGGGATTTATCGGCCTTTAATCCATTCAATTTACCCAACACCACTTCCCGACTAACCTGGATTTCACTCAATTCCTCCTTTGACCCGCGGTCCCCTGCTACTTCCGGCAGATTACTTATGTCTTCCTTAGTGAAGACGGAACCAAAGTATTTATTCAATTGGTCCGCCATATCCTTGTTCCCCATGATCAACTCACCTGTTTCTGACTGCAAGGGACCTACCCCACTAGCGGTCACATACAACAAATCCTCCGTCATTTTCGCCACCTCTTACGTGACCCCACCACTCGCCACATCTCCCATCTCCCCCCTCCCCGTCTGCTTTCTGCAAAGACCACTCCCTCCGTAACTCCCTTGTCAATTCTTCCCTTCCCTCCCACTCCACCCCTCCCCGGGCACTTTCCCTTGCAACCGCAAGAGATGCTACACTTGTCGCTTTACCTCCCCCCTCCACTCCATTCAAGGACCCACGCAGTCATTCCAGGTGCGACAGAGGTTCACCTGCATCTCCTCCAACCTCATCTATTGCATCCGCTGCTCTAGATGTCAGCTGATCTACATCGGTGAGACCAAGCGTAGGCTTGGTGATCGTTAACAAACCTGACCTCCCGGTGGCTCAGCACTTCAACTCCCCCTCCCATTCCGAATCCGACCTTTCTGTCCTGGGCCTCCTCCATGGCCAGAGTGAGCACCACCGGAAATTGGAAGAGCAGCACCTCATGTTCCGCTTGGGCAGTCTGCACCCTAGTGGTATAAACATTGAATTCTCCCAATTCTGGTAGCCCTTGCCGCCTCCTCCCCTTCTCAGCGTTACCTCAGCCCTCGGGCTCCTCCTCTTCCTTTTTCCTCTCTTCTCCCCGCCCCCCACCCTCCATCAGTCTGAAGAAGGGTTTTGGCCTGAAACGTTGCCTACTTCCCTCGCTCCATAGATGCTGCTGCACCTGCTGATTTCTCCAGCATCTTTGTCTACCTACAGTTTATTTCCAGCTGTTATCAGGTGTTTCCAACTGAATCCTCCTACCACAACCAGAGAGCAGTCCTGAACTACTATCTACCTCTTTGTGTACCCTCAGACTATTCTTGATAGGACTTTGCTGGCTTCACCTTGTACTAAATGCTGTTTCCTTATCATGTATCTGTACACTGTGGATGGCTCAGTTCTAATCATGCATAGTCTTTCCATTGACTGGATCGCACGTAACTAAGGCTTTTCACTGTACCTCGGTGACAATAAACCAAACGGAATCTTTCAACAGGTAAATGTTTTTTTTTCTTGCATTTTTTAGGGCTTGATTAACTTTGAGAAAAGACGACGGGTTAGTATAAATTATATATTTCACCATTTTCTAAAATATGCCTGGCAAAATGTTCTTTATGACTCTATGCAGATTCCTGAAAACTAATTTGTGTAGAAATTTCGTTAACTTCCAAATTTTGAGAAGTTTTGCCGATGATGCAATTTTAACCCTTTTAACCCTATCTGGTTTCACTGTCTGCTTTACCAGTGAAGGTGGAATATGTGTCATAGAGGAGTAAATGTTGGGGTCATTCTATGGTATATGACTAAGCTTGTGAGAGGATGCTGTACAAAGTGTTCTTGAATGGATTCCTGAGTATAGGCTTCATTGAGTTCTGCATTGTAACAGGCCCTTCTGCCCAACTCATCCATGCCGACCAGGATGCCCCATCCACACGTCCCATTTGGCCTATATTCCTCTCAACCTTTCCTATTCAAATACTGTCCAAGTGTCTATAAAATGTTGTTGTACCAGCGCCAACTATTTCCCCAGGCAGCTCATTCCATATACCCACCACCCTCTGATACCCCTCAGGTTCCTGCTAAATATTTTAATTCTCACCTTAAACCTATGCCCTTTATTCCCCAGCTTATCTTACGGCTTTAACATGGCCCTTTGGCCCAACTCACCCATGCTGACCAAGGTGTCCCATCTACACTAGTCTCACCTGCCTAGGTTTGGCCCATACCCCCCTTAACCTACCCTATCCATTTAGCTGTCCAAGCTAACTGCCTTAACAACCTCCTCTGGCAGCTCATTCATTGTATCCACCACCCTCTGAGAGGAAAAAGTTACCCCTCGGGTTCGTCTTCAATATTGTCCCTCTCACATTAACACTAGTAGTTATTACCCCTATCATGGTTAAAGGACTCTGTGCATTCACCCTATCTATTCCCCTCTCGATTTTATGTACCTCGATAAGATCACCTCTCATCCTCCTGCACTCCAAGGAATAAAGTGAGTCGCTCTGTAGCTCAGTGCCTCAAGTCCCGGCAACATCCCCGTAAATCTTCCCTTTCCAGCATAACGACATGTTCCCGATGTTGGGAGAGTCCAGAACCAGGGACCACAGATTAAGAATAAGGGGTAGGCCATTTAGAATGGAGACCAAGAAATACTTCTTCACCCAGAATGTTGTGAATCTGAAGTTATCTGCCTCAGAAGGCAGTGACGCCAATTCTCTGGATGCTTTCAAGAGAGAGTTAGATAGAACTCTTAAAGGTAGTGCAGTCAAGGGATATGGGGAGAAGGCAGGAATTGTGTACTGATTGTGGATGATCAGCCATGAACACAGTGAATGGCGGTGCTGGCTCGAAGTGCCCAAAGGTCTACTCCTGCACATATTGTCTATTAACATCGGCACATCAGCATTGTCTAATTGTCGGAACAAACGATGTCGGAATGAAGGGGATGAATATTCTGCAGTGTGACTTTAGAGAGCTTGGAAAAATGCTGAAAAGCAGGACCTCCGGGTTGCTTCCAGTTCCTCGTGCTGGCGAGAGCAGGAACTGAACGTGTGGCTGGGGAACTGATGCAGGGGGCAGGGATTTAGACTCTTATGTCACTGGGATCTGTTTTGGAGCAAGGGGGTACTGTACAAAAGGGACGGATTGCATCTTACAGGTGAGGGACAAGCATTCTGGCAGGCAGGCTTGCCACACGGGTGGTTTTAAACAGAATAAGGGGGGTGGGTGTCAAATGTGATAGTCATATAACTGTATAACAATTACAGGCCCTCTCGGCACTTCCAGTCCGTGCCGACCATTTGTTTTCCCCTAGTCCCATCTACCTGCACTCAGACCATACCCCTCCATTCCCTTCCCGTCCATACACCTATCCACTTTACTTTTAAATGTTAAAATCGATCCTGCCTCCACCACTTCTGCTGGAAGCTCATTCCACACAGCCACCACCCTCTGAGTAAAGAAGTTCCCCCTCACGTTACCCCTAAAGTTCCGTCCCTTAATTTGCATGTCATGCCCCCTTGTTTGAATCTTCCCTACCCTCAATGGGAAAAGCTTATCCACGTCAACTCTGTCTATCCCTTTCATCATTTTAAAGACCTCAATCAAGTCCCCCCTTAACCTTCTGCGCTCCAAAGAATAAACACCTAACTTGTTCAACCTTTCTCTGTAACATAGTTACTGGAACCCTGGCAACATTCTAGTAAATCTCCTCTGTACTCTCCCTATTTTGTTGACATCCTTCCTATAATTAGGTGACCAAAATTGTACACCATACTCCAGAATTGGTCTTACCAATGCCTTGTACAATTTTAACATTACTTCCCTACTCCTATATTCAATGCTCTGATTTATAAAGGCCAGCACACCAAAGGCTTTCTTTACCACCCTATCTACATGTGATTCCACCTTCAGTGAATTATGCACAGTTATTCCAAGATCTCTCTGTTCCACAGCATTCCTTAATTCCCTACTATTTACCATGTACGTCCTATTTTGATTTGTCCTGCCAAGATGTAGCACCTCACACTTAACAGCATTAAACTCCATCTGCCATCTTTCAGCCCACTTTTCCATATTGTCCAAATCTCTCTGTAGACTTTGAAAATCTACTTAATTATCCACAACACCACCTATCTTAGTATCATCTGCGTACTTACTTATCCAATTTTCCACCCCATCACCCAGATCATTGATGTACATGACAAACAACAGTGGACCCAACACAGATCCCTGAGGCACCCCACTGGTCACCGGCTTCCAACCTGACAAACAGCCATCCACCATTACTCTCTGACATCTCCCATTCAGCCACTGTTGAATCCATTTTGCTACTCCGCCATTAACACCCAAAGATTGAACCTTCTTAACCAACCTTCCATGCGAAACCTTGTCAAAGGCCTTACTGAAATCCATATAGACAACATCCACTGATTTACCCTCATCAATTTCCCTAGTAACCGCTTCAAAAAATTCAAAGGTTTGTCAAACATGACCTTCCAGTCACAAATCCATGTTGACTGTTCCTGATCAGACCCTGTTTATCCATATGCTTATATATATTATCTCTAAGTATCCTTTCCATTAATTTACCCACCACTGACGTCCAACTAACAGGTCTATAATTGCTAGGTTTATTCTTTGAACCCTTTTTAAACAATGGAACAACATGCGCAGTACGCCAATCCTCCGGCACTATTCCCGTTTCTAATGACATTTGAAATATTTCTGTTTCTACACAAACTTCCCTCAATGTCCTAGGGAATATCCTGTCAGGACCTGGAGCCTTATCCACTTTTATATTTTTCAAAAGTGTCAGTACTTCCTCCTCTTTGAATCTCATAGGTTCCATGGCTACTCTACTTTTTTTCCCTTACCTCACAGAGTTCAATATCCTTCTCCTTGGTGAATACCGAAGAAAAGAAATTGTTCAATATCTCCCCCATCTCTTTTGCCTCTGCAGATAGCTGTCCATTCTGGCACTCTAATGGTCCAATTTTATCCCTCGTTATCCTTTTGCTATTAATATAGCTGTAGAAACCCTTTGGATTTACTTTCACCATTCTTGCCAAAGCAACCTCATATTTTCTTTTAGCCTTCCCAATTTCTTTCTTAAGATTCTTTTATATTCTTTATACTCCTCTAGCACCTCGAGGATGGAGTTAAAGGGAAAGAGAGTAAAGGGATGGTTAATGACTCCAGAATTAACAGGAAAGGAAGCTCACAAGGGGATAGGAGAGTATGGCCATGTGTAACAGGAATCGATGTGAAAGGTGAGATGCACAAGGAATTAAAAGTATTGTATATGAATGCACGAAGTATAAGAAGTAAAGTAGATGAGTTTGAGGCTCAGTTAGAGGTTGGTAGATATGACATTGTGGGGATTACCGAGACATGGCTGCAGGAGAATCTGGCCTGGGAACTTAATATTCAGGGTTATACATCCTATAGAAAGGACAGGCAAGTGGGCAGAGGAGGGGGGGGGGTAGCTCTGCTGGTGACGGATGGAATTCAGTCCCTTGCGAGGTAAGGCGTAGGTACTGGCGAGATAGATCACTGTGGATTGAGGTGAGGAATTGTAAAGGCAAGAAGACACTAATTCGCGTTATTTACAGACCCCCAAATAGTAGCCGGGATGTAGGGTGCAAGTTGCAGCAGGAGTTAAAACTGGCATGTAACAAAGGTAATGCCACTGTGGTGATGGGGGATTTCAATATGCAGGTAGACTGGGAAAAACAGGTTGGTTCAGGACCTCAAGTAGAATGCCTCCGAGATGGATTCTTAGAGCAGCTTCTAATGGAGCCGACCAGAGAAAAGGCTATTCTGGATTTTGTGTTATCCTATGAACCAGATATGATAAGAGAACTCGAGGTAAAGGAACCGCTTGGAGGTAGTGATCATAATATGATTCGTTTTAATCTGCAATTTGAGAAGGAGAACGTTAAATTGGAAGTGGCAGCGCTGCAGTTGAACAAAGGGGACTATGAAGGCATGAGAGGGGAGCTGGCCAAGGTAGACTGGAATGGGATCCTAGCAGGAATGACGGTGGAAATGCAATGGCAGGAATTTCTGGGCATAATCCGGAAGACGCAGGAACATTTCATTCCAAAAAGGAAGAAAGATTCTAAGGGGTGTAGGAGGCAACCATGGCTGACAAGAGAAATTAGGGATAGAATAAAACTAAAAGAAAAGATGCATATCACTGCAAAGAGTAGCCAGAAGCCAGAGGATTGGGAAACTTTCATAGGACAACAGAAGGAAACAAAATGGGCAATACGGGCTGAAAAGATGAAGTATGAAGGGAAGCTGGCAAGGAATATAAAGAAGGACAGTAAAAGCTTATTTTAATATGTTAAGGGAAAAAGAGTAGCAAAGTCAAAAGTGGGTCCCCTGAAGGCAGACACAGATGAAATTATTATGGGCAACAAAGAAATGACAGAAGAGTTGAATAGGTACTTCGGATCTGTCTTCACTGAGGAGGACACAAACAATCTCCCAGATGTACTGGAGGACAGACGATCTCAGGGGGTTGAGGAACTGCAATACATTTTCATTAGGCGACAAATAGTATTGGGTAGGCTATGGGACTGAAGGATGTTAAATCCCCTGGGACTGATGGTCTGCATCCCAGGGTCCTCAGCAAGGTGGCTCTAGAAATAGTGGATGCATTGGTGACCATTTTCCAATGATCAATGTGACTTTGGGCCTGGAGCGGGGCCGTACATCACCCGGCGCGGCCTCAATGGACATGGGACTTAACACCGCCCACCTGGGGCTTCGACATCGGGAGAGAGATGGTGTGGGGGAGAGAGAAGAACTTTGCCTTCCATCACAGTGAGGAGGAGATCCACTGTGATGGATGTTTGTGTGAATTTAATTGTTTGCGTGTTTTTTTTATGAATTGTTCTGTTTGTTTGTTTGTATGGCTTGTAGAAACGGAGTTTCGTTCGAGCCTCTCTGAGGTTCGAATGACAAGTAATAAAATCAAATCAAATCAAATTCAGGATCAGTCCCTGTGGATTGGAGGATAGCTAATGTTATCCCACTTTTCAAGAAAGGAGTGAGAGAGAAAACGGGGAATTGCAGACCAGTTAGCCTGACTTCGGTGGTGGGAAAGATGCTGGAGTCAATTATTAAAGAGGTAATAATGGGGCATTTGGATAGCAGTAAAATAATTAGTCCAAGTCAACATGGATTTATGAAAGGGAAATCATGCTTGACTAATTATCTGGATTTTTCTGAGGATGTGACAAGTAAAATGGATGAAGGGGTGCCATGGATGTAGTGTATCTAGACTTTCAGAAAGCCTTTGATAAGGTCCCGCACGGGAGACTGGTGACTAAAATTAGAGCACATGGTATTGGGGGCAGGGTGTTTACACGGATAGAAAATTGGTTGGCAGACCGGAAGCAAAGAGTAGGTGTGAATGGTCCTTTTCAGAATGGCAGGCAGTGGCGAGTGGAGTGCCGCAAGGCTCGGTGTTGGGGCCGCAACTGTTTACCATATATATAAATGATTTGGAAGAGGGAATTGGGAGGAACACTACGAAGTTTGCAGATGACACAAAGCTGGTAGTCAACTGTGAAGAGGATGTTAGGGTGCAGGGAGACCCGGACAGATTGTGTGAGTGGGCAGCTGCGTGGCAGATGCAATATAATATAGATAAATGTAAGGTTATCCACTGGCGGCAAAAACAATGGGGCAGATTATTATCTCAACGGGGTTACGTTAGGTAATGGGGAGGTACAGCAAGACCTGGGTGTCCTTGTACACCAGTCACTGAAAGTTGGCGTGCAGGTACAGCAGGCAGTGAGGAAAGCTAATGGCCTTCATAAAAAGAGTATTTCAGTATAGGTGTAGAGAGGTTCTTCTGCAGTTGTATAGGGCTCTGGTGAGACCACATCTGGAGTATTGTGTAATGTTTTGGTCTCCTAATTTGAGGAAGGACATCCTTGTGATTGAGGCAGTACAGCGTGGGTTCACGAAATTGATCCCTGGGATGGCGGGACTGTCATATGATAAAGGATTGAAAAGACTAGGCTTGTAATCACTGGAGATTAGAAGGATAAGGGGAGATCTTATAGAAACAGATAAAAATTATAAAGGGACTGGACAAGCTAGATGCAGGAAAAATGTTCCCAATGTTGGGCGAGCCCAGAACGAGGGAACACAGTCTTAGAATAAAGGGGAGGTCATTTAAGACTTAGGTGAGTAAAAACATTTTCTCCCAGAAAGTTGCGAATGTATGGAATTCCCTGCCAGAGGCCAAATCACAGGATGGATTTAAGAGAGAGTTAGATAGAGCTCTAGGGGCTAGTGGAGTCAAGGGAAATGGGGATAAGGCAGGCATGGGTTATTGATTGGGGACGATCAGCCATGATCACAATGCTGGCTCGAAGGGCCGAATGGCCTCTTCCTGCACCCATTTTGAATGTAACACCCTTGCTATAGAAGAGTGACTAAAATTGAACATGGTACTGCAAAACACTGTGTCTGAAGAAGGGATTCGACCGGAAACATCACCCGTTCCTTCTCTCCAGTGATGCTGCCGGTCCCGCTGAGTTACTCCAGCATTTTGTGTCTTATTCTCCAGCATCCGCAGTTGCTCCCAACATATTTTGTCTGCTCCATTGCAAAATTTCCTCAAGGTACCCCAACTTAGAGAACGTTCTTCTCCTCTCTGACGGGAGGTCTGGAGTCTGAAGAAGGGTCTCAACCCAAAACGTCACCTTTTCCTTCTCTCCAGAGATGCTGCCTGTCTTGCTGAGTTACTCCAGAATTTTGTGTCTATCTTCAGCGTAAACGGGCAGCTGCAGTTCCTTGAAGATAGACACAAAAGGCTGGAGAAACTCATCGTGACAGGCAGCATCTCTGGGTAGAAGGAATGGGTGACATTTCGGGTCGAGAACTTTCTTCTGACTTCCTACACACTGTGCTCCAAATGTGACCATCAGTACATCAGTCCACCTTTACAATATTTGCAGAACCAAATGCAGTGAGTTGACAGTAAATGACAGTGTTTATAGTTTTTGGCTCCTCTTGAAAGTTCCATACATGTCTCAGGAGGCAATGATATTTTTTTGTGGAAGAGAGGAAGATTTAATCTTTGTTGTCCTTTTGCAGGAGTTTGAGGTGTTAGCCCAAATTAAGCTGTTGCAATCTTCCTGTAACATATACTGCATCAGCCCCGTCCAAAGTTTTCTCAAATGTGTGCAGGATAGTTTTTTGCAGCAGTACATAGAGGTATCGACCAGAGAAGGGGCAGTGCTGGACCTCCTGTTAGGAAATGAGGCAGGTCAGGTGACGGAGGTATGTGTTGGTGAGCACTTCCGGACCAGTGATCACAATACCATTAGTTTCAATATAATTATGGAGAGAGTCAGAACTGGACCTAGGGTGGAGATTTTTGATTGGAGAAAGGCTAACTTTGAGGGAATGTGTCAGGATTTAAAAAGGAGTGAATTGGGACACTCTGTTTTATGGGAAGGATGTAGAAGAGAAATGGAGGACATTTAAAGGGGAAATTGTAAGAGTACAGAATCTTTATGTCCCTGTTAGGTTGAAAGGAAATAGTAAAAATTGGAAAGAGCCATGGTTTTCAAGGGAAATTGCACACATGTTTCGAAAAAAGAGAGGTATCTACAATAATTATAGGAGGCATGGAGTAAATGAGGTGCTAGAGGAGTATAAAGAATGTAAAAAGAAGCTTAAGAAAGAAATTGGGAAGGCTAAAAGAAGATATGAGGTTGCTTTGGCAAGAAAGGTGAAAGTAAGTCCAAAGGGTTTCTACAGCTATATTAATAGCAAAAGGATAACGAGGGATAAAATTGGACCATTAGAGAGCCAGAATGGACAGCTATCTGCAGAGCCAAAAGAGATGGGGGAGATATTGAACAATTTCTTTTCTTCGGTATTCACCAAGGAGAAGGATATTGAACTCTGTGAGGTAAGGGAAAAAAGTAGAGTAGCTATGGAACCTATGAGGTTCAAAGAGGAGGAAGTACTGACACTTTTGAAAAATATAAAAGTGGATAAGTCTCCAGGTCCTGAAAGGATATTCCCTTGGACATTGAGGGAAGTTTGTGTAGAAATAGCAGGAGTTATGACAAAAATATTTCAAATGTCATTAGAAACGGGAATAGTGCCGGAGGATTGGCGTACTGCGTATGTTGTTCTATTGTTTAAAAAGGGTTCAAAGAATAAACCTAGCAATTATACACCTGTTAGTTTGATGTCAGTGGTGGGTAAATTAATGGAAAGGATACTTAGAGATAATATATATAAGCATCTGGATAAACAGGGTCTGATCAGGAACAGTCAACATGGATTTGTGCCTGGAAGGTCATGTTTGACAAACCTTCTTGAATTTTTCAAGCGGTTACTAGGTAAATTGATGAGGGTAAAGCAGTGGACGTTGTCTATATGGATTTCACTAAGGCCTTTGACAAGGTTCTCCATGGAAGGTTGGTTAAGAAGGTTCCATCTTTGGGTGTTAATGGCGGAGTAGCAAGATGGATTCAACAGTGGCTGAATGGGAGATGTCAGAGAGTAATGGTGGATGGCTGTTTGTCAGGTTGGAAGCCGGTGACCAGTGGGGTGCCTCAGGGATCTGTGTTGGGTCCACTGTTGTTTGTCATGTACATCAATGATCTGGATGATGGGGTGGAAAATTGGATAAGTAAGTATGCAGATGATACTAAGATAGGTTGTGTTGTGGATAATGAAGTGGATTTTCAAAGTCTACAGAGAGATTTGGGCCATTTGGAAAAGTGGGCTGAAAGATGGCAGATGGAGTTTAATGCTGATAAATGTGAAGTGCTACATCGTGGCAGGACAAATCAAAATAGGACGTACATGGTAAATGGTAGGGAATTGAGGAATGCTGTGGAACAGAGGGATCTAGGAATAACTGTGCATAGTTCCCTGAAGGTGGAATCGCATGTAGATAGGGTGGTAAAGAAAGCCTTTGGTGTGCTGGCCTTTATAAATCAGAGCATTGAATATAGGAGTAGGGAAGTAATGTTAAAATTGTACAAGGCATTGGTAAGACCAATTCTGGAGTATGGTGTACAATTTTGGTCGCCTAGTTATAGGAAGGATGTCAACAAAATAGACAGAGTACAGAGGAGATTTACTACAATGTTGCCAGGGTTCCAGCAACTATGTTACAGAGAAAGGTTGAACAAGTTAGGTCTTTATTATTTGGAGCGCAGAAGGTTAAGGGGGGAATTGATTGAGGTCTTTAAAATGATGAAAGGGATAGACAGAGTTGACGTGGATAAGCTTTTCCCATTGAGGGTAGGGAAGATTCAAACAAGAGGGCATGACATGAGAATTAAGGGACAGAAGTTTAGGGGTAACATGAGGGGGAACTTCTTTACTCAGAGAGTGGTGGCTGTGTGGAATGAGCTTCCAGCAGAAGTGGTGGAGGCAGGATCGATTTTAACATTTAAGAGTAAAGTGGATAGGTATATGGACGTGTAGGGAATGGAGGGGTATGGTCTGAGTGCAGGTAGATGGGACTAGGGGAAAACAAATGTACAAGGTTCCCCATGGAAGGTTGGTTAAGAAGGTTTAATCTTTGGGTGTTAATGGCGGAGTAGCAAGATGGATTCAACAGTGGCTGAATGGGTGATGTCAGAGAGTAATGGTGGATGGCTGTTTGTCAGGTTGGAAGCCGGTGACCAGTGGGGTGCCTCAGGGATCTGTGTTGGGTCCACTGTTGTTTGTCATGTACATCAATGATCTGGATGATGGGGTGGAAAATTGGATAAGTAAGTATGCAGATGATACTAAGATAGGTGGTGTTGTGGATAATGAAGTAGATTTTCAAAGTCTACAGAGAGATTTGGGCCATTTGGAAAAGTGGGCTGAAAGATGGCAGATGGAGTTTAATGCTGATAAGTGTGAAGTGCTACATCTTGGCAGGACAGATCAAAATAGGACGTACATAGAAACATAGAAACATAGAAATTAGGTGCAGGAGTAGGCCATTCAGCCCTTCGAGCCTGCACCGCCATTCAATATGATCATGGCTGATCATCCAACTCAGTATCCCGTACCTGCCTTCTCTCCATACCCTCTGATCCCCTTAGCCACAAGGGCCACATCCAAATCACTCTTAAATATAGCCAATGAACTGGCCTCAACTACCCTCTGTGGCAGAGAGTTCCAGAGACTCACCACTCTCTGTGTGAAAAAAGTCTTTCTCATCTCGGTCTTAAAGGATTTCCCCCTTATCCTTAAGCTGTGACCCCTTGTCCTGGACTTCCCGAACATCGGGAACAATCTTCCTGCATCTAGCCTGTCCAACCCCTTAATGGTAAATGGTAGGGAATTGAGGAATGCTGTGGAACAGAGGGATCTAGGAATAACTGTGCATAGTTCCCTGAGGTGGATTCGCATGTAGATAGGGTGGTAAAGAAAGCTTTTGGTGTGCTGGCCTTTATAAATCAGAGCATTGAATATAGGAGTAGGGAAGTAATGTTAAAATTGTACAAGGCATTGGTAAGACCAATTCTGGAGTATGGTGTACAATTTTGGTCGCCTAATTATAGGAAGGATTTCAACAAAATAGAGAGAGTACAGAGGAGATTTACTAGAATGTTGCCTGGGTTCCAGCAACTAAGTAACTGGGAAAGGTTGAGCAAGTTACGTCTTTATTCTTTGGAGCACAGAAGGTCAAGGAGTGACTTGATTGAGGTATTTAAAATGATGAAAGGGATAGGCAGAATTGACGTGGATACGTTTTTCCCATTGAGGGTAGGGAAGATTCAAACAAGAGGGCATGACATGAGAATTAAGGGACAGAAGTTTCGGCGTAACGTGAGGGGGAACTTCTTTACTCAGTGTGGCTGTGTGGAATGAGCTTCCAGCAGAAGTGGTGGAGGCAGGATCGATTTTAACATTTAAGAGTAAAGTGGATAGGTATATGGACATGAAGGGAATGGAGGGGTATGGTCTGAGTGCAGGTAGATGGGACTAGGGGAAAACAAATGGTCGGCACGGACTTGAAGGGCCGAGAGGGCCTGTTTCCGTGCTGTAATTGTTATATAGTTATATGGTTATATGGACTGCACCCATAGTCAGGTTTGAACCCGGGTCTCTGAAGCTGCAAGGCAGCAACTCTACCAGATATCTAAGGAGATTCTCTAAGAATATAATATTGTTTTAATGATAAATTCCAAACTAATTTGGTTTAATACAAAAGATGAGGCAGCGAGCAGTCGGAATGTTTAAGAAATGCACTATTCAGCATGTTCACTGATTAATTTTGCCTGAATTCCCCAGGGAATGATGCAAGGAACCATGCCATTTCTGGGATCATTCTTGACCGACTTGATGCTGGACACCGCATTCCCTGACTATGTCGATGTAACCATATAACCATATAACAATTACAGCACGGAAACAGGCCGTCTCGGCCCTTCCAGTCCGTGCCGACTGCCCTCAATATCCTAGGGAATATCCTGTCAGGACCTGGAGACTTATCCACTTTTATATTTTTCAGAAGTGTCAGTACTTCCTCCTCTTTGAATCTCATAGCTACCCTACTTTTCCCCTTAACTCACAGAGTTCAATATCCTTCTCCTTGGTGAATACCAAAGAAAATAAATTGTTCAATATCTCCCCCATCTCTTTTGGCTCTGCAGATAGCTGTCCATTCTGGTTCTCTAATTGTCCAATTTTATCCCTCGTTATCCTTTTGCTATTAATATAGCTGTAGCAACCCTTTGGGTTTACTTTCACCTTTCTTGCCAAAGCAGCCTCATATCTTCTTTTAGCCTTCCTAATTTCTTTCTTAAGATTCTTTTTACATTCTTTTTACATTCTTTATACTCCTCTAGCACCTCATTTACTCCATGCCTCCTATAATTATTGTAGATATCTCTCTTTTTTTCGAAACAAGTGTCCAATTTCCCTTGAAAACCATGGCTCTTTCCAATTTTTACTGTTTCCTTTCAACCTAACAGGGACATAAAGATTCTGTACGCTTACAATTTCCCCTTTAAATGTCCTCCATTTCTCTTCTACATCCTTCCCATGAAACAAAGTGTCCCAATTCACTCCTTTAAAATTCTTAAGCATTCCCTCAAAGTTAGCCTTTCACCAATCAAAAATCTCCACCCTAGGTCCAGTTCTGACTCTCTCCATAATTATATTGGAACTAATGGTATTGTGATCACTGTTCCCGAAGTGCTCACCAACACATACCTCCGTCACCTGACCTGCCTTATTTCCTAACAGGAGGTCCAGCACTGCCCCTTCTCTGGTCGATACCTCTATGTAACCATATAACAATTACAGCACGGAAACAGGCCCTCTCGGCCCTTCCAGTCCGTGCCGACCATTTGTTTTCCCCTAGTCCCATCTACCTGCACTCAGACCATACCCCTCCATTCCCTTCACGTCCATATACCTATCCACTTTACTCTTAAATGTTAAAATCGATCCTGCCTCCACCACTTCTGCTGGAAGCTGATTCCACATGTACTGCTGCAAAAAACTATCCTGCACACATTTTACAAACTCCAAACCATCCAGCCCATTTACAGAATGTCTTTCCCAGTCTATTTTTGGAAAATTGAAACCTCCGACAATCACTACCTTGTGCTTACTACTAATATCTGCTATCTCCTTACATATTTGCTCTTCCAATTCTCGCTCCCCATTTGGCGGTCTATAATACACCCCTAAAAGTGTTGCTACACCGTTCCCACTTCTCAGTTCCACCCAAATAGCCTCCCTAGACGAGCCCTCTAATCTATCCTGCCAAAGCACTGCTGTAATATCTTCTCTGACAAGCAATGCAACACCTCCCCCTCTGGTCCCTCCAATTCTATCACACCTGAAGCAACAAAATCCTGGAATATTTAGTTTCCAATCACAGCCCTCCTGCAACCATGTTTCACTGATTGCCACAACATCATATTTCGAGGTGTCAATCCAGGCTCTAAGTTCATCCACCTTACTTACAATGCTCCTAGCATTAAAAATATACACATTTTAGAAACCCACCGTCCCTTATTCTCTGTCTATTATCTTTTTCATCTTTCTCGCCTACATTTTGGGTCCGAGTGCTTCCCTTCTCTGCCTCTCAATCAGCGGCTTCCTCAAAAAAAACCCACTTCTCCAAATGGAATGTTATGGATTTAAGTAAAAACAAGCCCCGCGCTTGATTTTAAACTTTACCGGTCGGGTGTCACTCCTTCCCCTCCTCCTATTCCAACGGCTCCTGTGGCCTCTGAAAAAAACAAGCCCCACGCTTGATTTTAAACCTTACCGGTCGGGTGTCGCTCCTCCCCCTCCTCCTCTTGTGTTGCCTCCCACACTCCAAAGACATGCATGATTATAGGTTAATTTGCTTTGGTTAAATTGTCCTGAGTGTTAGCTTCGGATAGTTAAGGATGTGGGAGGAACCAGGGGCAACCCAGTCAGTCACAGGGGGAATATGCAAACTGCACACCGTTAGCCGGCGAGGTCAGAATAGAAATGATACAGTGCGGAAACAGGCTCTACAGCCCAACTTGCCCACACCGGCCAACAATATCCCAACTGCCCGTGTTTGATCCATATCCCTCCAACCTGTCCTGTCCATGTACCTGTCTAACTGTCTATTAAACATTGGGATAGTCCCAGCCTCAACTACCTCCACTGGCAGCTTGTTCCATACACCCACCAGTGTCTGTGTTGTACAGTGATTTCAGTAAAGCAGTGAGTGGAGATGGGGAGGGGGGTGGGGGGACTGGTAAAGTGATGGGGGCAGGACAAAGCCTGGACAAGCCATTAGTGGAGACTCCCTAGTGGTGAGGGAGGGGGTCCTTGTCAGATGGGTGGAGTTTCAGTAAAGCTTTTTTCTTCTGTGTCTCCAATTCTGCATTTATTCCTCCACAAACACACACGCACATACACACCAAAAATCCAGCAATTAAATGTAGAGGCTGGCACAGTGGTGCAGCGGGTAGAGCTTCTGTCTCATGGCGCCTGAGACACGGGTTCCACCCTGACCTTGGCCGCAGTCTATGCGGAGTTTGCATGTACTTGCTGTGATGGCGTGAGTTTCCTCCAGCTGCTCCGGTTTCAATCCCACATCCCAAAGACATGCAGGTTCCTAGGTGGTAAAATTGTGTGTAGGGTTGAAGAGAAAGTGGGATACCATAGAATGGGTGATCGATGGTTGGCTCAAGGGCCTGTTTCCATGCTCTATCTTTAGTTTAGTTCAGAGATACAGCATAGAGGGAGGCCCTTTGGGCCACCGAGTCTACACCAACCAGCAATCCTGCACATTAACACTATACTACACACTTGGAAGAATTTACAATTTTACCGAAACCAATTAACTTCAAACTTTGTAGTGTGGGAGGAAAGTGGAGCACCCGGAGAAAACCCACACGGTCACAGGGAGAATGTACAAACTCCATACAGACAGCACATGCAAGGCAGCAACTCTACCGCTGTACCACCCAAGGTTACTCAAGCATTTTGTCTCTATTCACAAACTCTGACATTTCATACCGATCCTGAATGAAGACTAAAAACAAGGGCGAAAGGCTTGTTGAAGATTCACAGCCTTAGACAAAAGAAATCTCTTTTTTTTAATGTTTCAAAACCTTTATTCGACACAATCATATAATACAACACATCAAACCATAATCAAAAATTGCACTATATAAAAAAAATCATTATAGTACAACAATACAATCATTGTTCACTATACTCTGAGGCAAGGCCTCCAGAGTCCCCGTGGACACCGCATGTTCCCACTCCAGGAACACACGTGCACGGACGTAGGCCCGGAAAAGGGGCAGGCAGCCGACTCCAGCCTGACCATCGACTGCCCGCTGCCTGGACCCGCGAATGGCCATCTTGGCCAGGCCCAGGAGCAAACCGACAGGGAAATCCGTCCCCCCGCCCCCCCACTCGGCTCTCCCCACTCCCTGCCTTGTGTCCGAACACTAGAATCAAGGAACTAAAATGCAACCAGAACTTGAGGAACAACCCCTTCAGATATTGGTACAGGGTCAGTAGCCTCTCACACTCCATATACGGAGTGGAACACGGTCTCTTGCTCGCCGCAGAAAATACATGCTGCGGACGAGCCCGTGAACCGACTCAAAAGTTTATTACAAACCACCGCTCTATGCAACACTCTCCACCCCAGGTCCCCAATGTAAAGGGGAACTACTCGCTTATAGAAGGACCCCCACTGGGGACCTCCTCCGCCTTCAGGTGGTAAAACCGTCCGCCATGGTGTGTCGGGACGGGAGACGAAGGCAAGGAGGTGCAGAATGTGCAGGAGCATCCTGTACAGTGTGCGTCTTCGCATCACGAAATGGTCATCTCAGAAAGGCGGATTAGATTGTGTGGAACCGGTACCCGAGAAATATCCCGGATCCTAGGCCCGATGAGCAGATCTGACGGAGCGGGGGTAAGCTCTATCAGCACCACTCTAGGCACTCGCCTCTCCTCGACACCCACCATGACAGGGTGAGGACCGGCCACTCCCGCAGCCACGACAACCCCTTCCCCTCGTGGAGCAACACACTGGCTGAAAACAACCAAATTCCTCAGGCTTAGCACATCCCGGTAGAAGACAGGCAAACCCCTTAGGGCGGGTCGACTGATTCCCGCCACCGGGAGCCGTGAGACCCCCCTTAGGCAACGACCCCGACGGAAAAAATACGTGGCCAGAACGTGCCATCTGGGTGGGTTCTCTACGTACATGTCATGAGAATTAAGGGACAGAGGTTTCGGGGTAACGTGAGGGGGAACTTCTTTACTCAGAGGGTGGTGGCTGTGTGGAATCAGCTTCCAGCAGAAGTGATGGAGGCAGGATCGATTTTAACATTTAAGAGTAAAGTGGATAGGTATATGGACGTGAAGGGAATGGAGGGGTATGGTCTGAGTGCAGGTAGATGGGACTAGGGGAAAACAAATGGTCGGCACGGACTGGAAGGGCCGAGAGGGCCTGTTTCCGTGCTGTAATTGTTATATGGTTATATGGTTATATGTACCTCTGCAGAGTCCTGAGGCGGAGAGCTGCCACCTGCGTACGCACGCATACCAAGGACTGGCCTCCCTCCTCTAACGGGAGACTCAGGACTGCCACGGAAACCCAGTGCTTCCTATTTCCCCAAAAGAAATCTACCAGCTTCTTCTGTAAATCAGTTGCAAAGATAGAGGGCGGGACAAGAGTAGCCAGCCGGTACCATAACATGGAGGCCACCAGCTGGTTTATGACCAGCACCCTCCCACGAAAGGAAAGAACTCCAAGTAGGCCTGACCAGCGCCCCAGCCGAGCGACCAATTTCGTCTCCAACTCCTGCCAGTTTGCCGGCCAAGCATCCTCAGTGGGACTCAGGTACACCCCCAGATAGAGGAGGTGCGTGGTACTCCATGCAAACATTACCATCTCCTCTGGCAGGGAGTCTACCTACCACTCACCCACTAAAAGTCCAGAACACTTACTCCAGTTAATCCTACCAGAAGATGCAGCCGAGAAAATCTCCTGGCAGTCACGCATCCTCCGCAGGTCACCAGGATGAGTGAGCACAAGGAGTACATCATCGGCATACACCGAAAGAACCACCTCCATCCCCGGGCCAGGTAGGGCCAGGCCTGTCAACCTCCTCCGAAGAAGACACAGGAACGGCTCCACACAGACCGAGTACAACTGACCCGACATGGGGCACCCCTGACGGACCCCCCTCCCAAAATGAAAAGGAGACAACAACGCACCATTAACCTTCACAAGGCCCTCCACAGCAGTGTGCAAAAGCCGGACCCAGGCCACGAAATGCGGTCCAAACCCAAACGCTTGCAACGTCCCGAAAAGGTATTCATGTTCCACCCTATCAAAAGCCTTCTCCTGATCAAGAGACAAAAAAGCAGCTGACTGACCATTGCCCTGGGCTAGATGAATCAGGTCCCTTACCAGGTGGATGTTATCCTGAATGGACCGGCCAGGGACTGTATAGGACTGGTCAGGATGAATCAGTTGAGACAGCACGGAGCCCAGGCGATTTGCCATTGCCCGTGCAAAAACTTTCTACTCTGTGCATAGGAGAGGGACCGGGCGCCAGTTCTTCAACAAGCGGAGTTCACCCTTCTTGGGCAGCAGGACAACAACTGCCCTACGCCACGAGAGGGGCATCTCCCCGGTCGCCAGGCTCTCACCCAGAACCAACATGTAATCTCCACCAAGGACATCCCAGAAAGCTCTAACAAACTCTACCGTCAGCCCATCCATCCCAGGGGACATACCGCTCGTGAGTTGATGCAGGGCAAAAGTCAACTGCTCCAAAGATAAGGGGCCATCAACAAGATCTGCCACCCCCCTATCTACAGTCTGTAGACCCTCCCACAGATCTTGCTGAGCCTCCCTGTTGAATCCATCTGCAGAGAACAGGGACCCATAAAAGGACCTGACCAAGGCACTGATCCTCTCTGGATCAGTGACAGAGGAGCCGTCATCTGCGAGCAGCTCCACGAGCTGTTTGCGAGCTCCCCGCCCCTTCTCCAGAGAGAAAAAGAAAGGCGAAGCTCGGTCCAGATCGTGCAGCATCTGGACCCGCGAACTCGCGTAAGCGCCTTGGGACCGCTCAAGCAGCAGGCTCCTCAAAGCTTCCTTCTTCATCTGAAACTCTCCCCATTCGCAGGAGTCTTCACCAAACCGACCCAGACGAGACTCTGCGTCCAGTATCTCCCTCTCAAGCCTCTCGACCGCTGAGTCCCGCCGTCCGGTCGACACCCACGTATAATCCTTACAAAAGAGACGGATGTGAGATTTCCCCACATCCCACCACTGCGTAAGGGAAGAGAAGCACCTCTGCCTCTCTCTCCACTTCTCCCAAAACCGACTGAATGACTCCCGGTAACACCGATCCTCCAGCAGCCTGTTGTTAAAGTGCCAGTACGCGGACCCAGCCCGAGCGCGCGCTGGATTGAAATCCACACGCACCAGACAGTGGTCCGAGCACGGCACCAGCCACATTGAGGCCGCCGAGACACGGGAAACAAACGCTCGGGAAATATATATTCAATCAATGCAGGAACTACCACCCTCAGACCTCCGTGAAAAAGCAGTGGAATCCGGGTGGAGGTTCCGCCAGGCATCAACCAACTCAAAGGATTCAATCAACCCTCTCAGCTTCTTCGCCACAGCAGGGGCACATTGAGTACCAGAACGGTCTCGGGCCTCAAGTGTGCAATTTTACTTCGGAGTCACGTGAGTGACTACGTGAAGACCCCGCCAGCACGCATGCGCGACATATCGTCGAACGCATTGCGGAAGCGACAGTCGGGAGGAGCGCCGCTCCTCCAGCGCGAATTTTGAAAAATTACGGAAGGTAAGTCTTACCTTTTCTGGTGAGCGTGGCGACTCGGTGTGTTTCTTTTGCAGAACGGAGGAAGCACCATGGAGTCGCGTAAGGGAGAGCAGCAGCTGATACCGCTGCTGTGGAAGCAGCCAGCAGCGTGCCGTCTCTCCAGAGCTGCAGGTGCTGCCAGCAGCTGCCGGCTTCTCGCCGCTACAGACCGCAGGTGCGCCGCGGTCGGCGGCAAAACCACCCGGAAGTCGGAAAGGTCCGTTGACTCGGCTGGGTCCGGACCTGAAGACACCCCGTTCACAGATAGCGACGGCGGGCGTCTTTCCCGCGGATGGGGAGCAGTGCTCCAGCGTGACCTGCTTATGCAGGGGCAGAGTCACAGTGGGTCTCCTCGCAGACCCACGGCAGCATCCTTTCAAGGACTGCCAAATGTCTCACCCTCTTCGCAGGGGAGCGTTAGGGGTCAGAGCTGGGCTGACCCTGAAGAAGGGGCAATGGCTGAACAGTCAACTGTGAGGGGTGCCAGAAGAGAGAGCAGCAGAAGATTGTGGGACACATGCTGTATCAACTCAAGAAGGACTGCCTATACAAAGCTGCAAGCCAGTACAAAATACATGGCTACAAAACAGCTACAGGAGCAAGCCATTAACTTTATGGCTGGGAAGTACATTGCTCCAGAGAACTCCATTTCTCTTAAAGTACCAGCAGTCTATGACCCCATCTGGGGCAACAGGTGCCCATCTATAAGGAGCCAGGAGGTGAAGCTCCAGAGGAAACTGCTGGCTGCTAAAATCACAGCAGTACCAGGACAACTGATGGGGTTGATTTGCCTGAAGAGTTACTTGATGCTCTAGCAGACTGTGTAATACTCAGTGGAGATTAACAGTTACAGGAAGAGCATCATCAAGAAGTGCGGAATTATGCACGACAAGTAGCACACAGGCGCCAAAATTACTGTTGGGGGACCTCCCGAAGCAGGTGAAAGACCTGCATGAGGAAGCCAAGGCTATAGGCCTGATCAAGGTGCCAAGCACCTCTAAAACCCACTATCAACAGCGGCAGCACCCCTACACACCCACCAGACATCGGTGCTATGGAAGACCATCTGGTGGTGAAAGCTCGAAGGCCGGCCCACCTGCACAGCGGTCTTTCAGACCATGGCCCAGCCCAGCCTTCATGGAAAATGCGCCAACCCCACAACGCAGCAACACAATACCAGAAGAAACAACTGCGGAGACAACCCACACAACACCGGTAACCATGGAGGTAGGTGGGTCTGGTTGTCTTAAAAAAACATTGCATGTCCGATTCATTAAAGTTGGGGGACGGTTGCACTTGTTTCATCATGTGTGCTGCACTTTTACCTCTGAACTTTTACATACTCGGAAGTATTCAGAATTACAAAATTGAATTTGTATACGAACTACCGTCCCAGTTCAGCATACGCCTAGCAGGAAGTTCATACTTCACAAAAAGAGAGAACAGCAGGCCATGCTGAACTGTTAAGACTAAACACAAAAGGGATTGAGAAAACAATCAGAGAATTTCAAGAGTTCGTATCAAATATATTTATAAAAAACTAAAAAGATGCTGGTTGCCGTTTCATATATCCCTAGGGTACATTACAGACTGATGCCAGTGCTAAAGGTTGGGGAGCAACTAATACCACCGCAAGTTGTGGTGGCAGATGAGTGCACAAAAATTATTCTGTTTAAAGCACTAGGAATTAATTATCTAGAAATGCTGGGAGCGTTTCATGGACTCAGGGCCTACTGCTCAGATGAGCACCAGTTGCATGTACGGTACAAATTGATACCACAGTGGGGGCCTATATATAATCATATGGGTGAAATAAAGTCGATATCATGTGATGAATTGCCTAATAATATCTGGCACTGGTGTCTGGGAGAGAGATTTGGATCTCAACCACTTACCTTCCAGGTAAGCTAAATACAGTGGCAGACACCAGGTCACGTAAATTCAACGACAACATTAAATGGATGTTGGATCGGAAAGTGTTTACAGATATCATAGACCGGTATGGGACACCAGATATCGACCTTTTTTCCATCCAGACTAATTCACCAACTACCAACATATGTTGCTTGGGAACCAGACCCAGAAGGGTCTCGACCCGAAACGTCGCCTATCTCCTTCGCTCCTTAGATGCTGCTGCACCCGCTGAGTTTCTCCAGCTTTTTGTGTACCCAGGGGCAGCAGCGATGGACGATTTCTCGCTGCATTGGGGGGGGGGGGGGGGATTTGTTTTGCTATGCATTTTCCCCTTCTGCCTCATCAGGCGAGTCTTACAATAATTAAACAAGACGCCGCAACGGGTACCATGGTTCCCAACAGTACAAAGATGGTCTCAGAACCCTGCATCTGGATCAACAACGGCCAACGAGGTTGGCACACCCCGTGCGGGAAAGTATCCGTGCCATGACTGTATGAACTTGTTGATTTGCAGTTTCTGAACAGGCCATTTCTGGGATACGGACTCTCCGACAGGACGATCAATGCCATCTCAGCGTCGTGCAGGGAGTCCACGAGAAGACAGTACCTGACATATGTCAGGAAATGGGAAGTGTTCAGCACCAGGACGAACACTACATATGACTCAGCCACCAACACTGAAGTGCTGGAGTTCTGGCCACCCTTCATTTCGATGAAGGATTGAGTTACAGTGCCATTATTGTGCAAGGAGTGCCCTATCTAATATCTGGGCAGAGGGAGTGATCACCTGGCTATAGGATCACACCCACTAGTACCTAAACGAATGAGGGGTATTTGTACTTTATTCCCCCCAGGCCCAGATACAGCTATATATGGGACATAGGTAGTACACCATGTTACGAGGATGGACACCAATATCGGGGCTCACTCTGGACAAACTAATATCCTAGATGGGAATGATTATGGCACTTGGATCAGCACAACGGGTCCAGTCCTTACACAAGCTAGAATAGGACGTCATGTCTGTCACAAATGGCAGATAACCTGCTACATACAGGGGTACTTAAACAAGTCTGACCCGGTTCCTTTGGCCAATATTAGAGTTCTGGCCTATCCTGCAGATAATCGGCCCTGCATAGTGACACATATTTTCCAATATATAGTCACCAAGACACTTATGGGCACGGAGAGAGCTTTCTCATTAGCCATAAATGCCCTCACCTAAGGTCACAGTGCAAACCATATCCAGATGGTTCGGGTGGTATTATGTGCAGTGGTGAATACTAATGTTTCAAATCTCACTCCAACAGGGCTGCATCTACATCGGACGCTAGGATGATGGGAGTTCCTATGGACCACATCCTTGCCACAGCGGGGTGGAGCAATGAACGCATTCAATGCTTTATAATAAACCCGTGGCCGATCCTGAGACGTTTGCAGGGAAAAATTAAGTTCTGTAAAATAAATTACCCAATGTGGGGCATATTATTTTAGGTATGAATAATACCTTTATTGTTTTTCAGCACAGTGTCATGTGTGAAATACGTTCATCCTCCGTCCCAGAATGGCAGTGTGTGAGCATGGTCCCGTTCCAGGGCATGAAATCACAGAGCTTTGAAATCTTCACGTAGTCACTCACGTGACTCCGAAGTAAAATAGTAAGATTAAATGAGAACTTACCAGTTTGAAGTTTGATCTTTATTTTATGAGGAGTTACGATGAGGGATTACGTGCCCTCCACTCCCAAAACCCTCTATTATAAAGTTCAACTGGTATGGAAGTTCTCTCTTATCTTACTATATTAGTCTACTCTGGTATCTGTGATTTCACACCACTGCTTTGAAGAATGTCGCGCATGCGTGCTGGCGGGGTCTTCACGTAATCCCTCATCGTAATTCCTCATAAAATAAAGATCAAACTTCAAACTGGTAAGTTCTCATTTAATCTTACTATTAAAATCCCCACCAAGGAAGACACACTCCTGAAGTAGGCCGGCCTGCATCGTGCCGGAGCTAGGGGCATACACATTAATGAAATGCAACGGCATGCCATCCAGGCTCATGGCCAGATGGAGCAAACGTCCTGGCACAACTTCTTGCACTTTTAAAACATTTGGCAGAAAATTTGGGGCCAATAGAAAGGCCACCCCACTCGAATTCGAGCTGAGATGGCTCATGTAGACCCCCCCTTCCCACTCCAGTCGCCAGGTGGTTTCATCACTAACAACAGTATGCGTCTCCTGCAGAAAACACACCGCTAATTTCCCCTCTCTAAGGACTGATAAAAGCTGAAATCTGCGAAAACTCTATCTACTCCCGTTTAAATTTAATGTAGCTACTGTGAATGTGCAGGCACACTAGATTGAGATCCTCACACTCCGCCTAGACTCAAAAACTCTCTCTCTGAGGAACTCCAAAAAGTCTCCAAACTGGCTCTTCTCAGAGTCAGAAAGATCACTATCCTTGTTGCCAAGGATAGCCGCGAGAGTCTTAATCAAAGCTGGCCAATCCTCCCACCGTTTTTTTTGCAGCATCCTTTTTTGTTCTGATGGTACGACTTGTTTTTAGGAACTCTCGCACCTCACAGATAACACTTGCATGATACACGGCCTTGGAGTCTGGGCACTCGGCCAACCCACTCGCACCTGAAACAACAAGCTTACCAGCGCAGTGCCCAGGGTCGTTATGAAAAATCGAAAGACCAGAACTCTCGGAAAGTTCACTAATCCCACTACACAAACTGGCCCCATCACTCTCCCCCTCCTCCGGCATGCCACCACCCCCAGGATCAATGCCGGGGAAGGGTCCCAACACCCCTGACCGCAACAAGCAGCCCACTGACTGGCTGGGCTCCTGCACTCTCCCATCACCCTCCACGTCTGGGCCTGGGGAAGAAAAAACAAGAGGCACCCCCAGGGCCTGTGGTACACTGGCACCCTCGGAAACTGAAGGAGGATCACGACCCGAAACAGCCCAGACCTCCACAGCACCTAGAGTACCCTCTCCACAGGCAACACCCAGAGAATCTCCTCTTGCCTTTAAACTCTCCCCTGCCGACTCAGCCGGAGAGGCAACACATCCCCCAGCACCTCCATTGGCTCTGATAAGGAGCACAGACTGGTACACCAATGCCCCTGAACCTCCCCCTTCGGGCTGACTCTGCTCATCCCCGTCTCAGGGGGCACACTACCAGGGGAGCTAACCCCATCATCTGGCGTGCCAACACCCTCAGTAGGTCTCTGAAACGAGGGGACCTCCTCCGACCCAGAGGACACACACCCAGGGGAGCTAACCTCAACACCCGATGAGATAACTCCCTCAGAGGGCCCCTGAAACGAAGGGGCATCCTCCCGCTCCGAGGACACACCACCAGAGGAGTCAACCGCAGCACATGGTCTTATAATACCCGCGGATTCCTGAGATGGAGGCCCAACCTCCGCCCGGAAGACACCAGTTCAAGACCACCAACCACATCAGTGGTGGAAGGTCCGGAGAAAGACATCCCCCTAACTTTGGACCCACGCCCTTGCTCTTCCTCGCCAGCCACTAACCTCCTTTTTGTCCCGCTAGCATGTGGTGGTACGGTGACCTCCATAACAGAAGTGTCTCCGGCCTCCACACTACCCCCAGTCACATTACCGCCCACACGTTTTAGCTTCCCTGCCCCCGTCTGAACCACCTCAGCTCCTTGCTGGGCCACGGCAGGTGCAAACTGCACCTCACTGGAGCTAACAGGCGCCCCTTGGGTGGTATCAGAACTCGGCAGGTGCACACCCGATCCCGTTTGACCCGCTCGGGCGGACTTTTTCTTCTCCTTCTTCTTCCTCTGCTTCTCCCAATTGCCCCCTTCCTCACCCCCCTCCCCCTGTGCCACGCCTTCAGCCGCCACCACAGGTTCAGGACATGGGGGGCGGGGGCTATCGCTACCTCGGGTCCCCAAGGCAGAACCTGCAGGCCCAGATGGGCTATTACTGCCGCCCTGGATCACTGAGGCAGAGCTGGCAGCCCTAGCCGGGTCAGCAGTATCACCCCGCGCCACTGAGGTTTGACGAGCCACGTCGGATGGGCCAGCAGCGCATCCCTGTGCCACTGCGCTAGAACTTCTCGCAGTGACCCCGCGAATAAGACACTCCCTCCGGAGATGTCCAAATTCGCCGCAAACATGACACCATGCCTTTCCCCAACTCCAACACACGGTTCTAGGGAGACCCCTATACTCCACCTCGAAGCTCCCCTCAGCGCCATCACCTTCACCCACCTTCATGAACACCCTCCTCTTGAAACTGAAGACCCCTTTTTCCTCTGGGTCCCCCCCCCCGGGGTGCATGAGCCTAAAGCACTTAGACCGCACCTCCCCAAACTTAGACAGGTGTGGCATAAGTGACGCGTCCGGAATACATGTAGAGCAACTCCGCAGGAGAACCGGTCTCACCCTGGATACCCACGGATCCACCTGTATGTGGACCCCCCCCCCCCACTGAGACCCCCAGCTCCAACGCTCAGGCCACACCCTCCCAGGTCTTTAGTATCATCTCAACCTTTCCTCTTTCGAGCTCGGAAGAGACAATAGCTCCCCTCTCAAGAAGTTCATTCAAGACCTTTGTAATGTCTCCCCTGGACATCATAGACCCAGTTTGAACCAAGATACCAAACCCGTTGCCACCACTGTGTAGGACCTTCGGCCGCGCCCCAGCCATCGCCATCCTGACAGAGGCACAAACCCGCTCCAGGCACCCCAGCAGCTCAGGTCCAAGTTAAGTTCCAGAGACAGTCACAGTCAAAGACAGGCAGCCGAAAGCAGAAACCTCCAGCTGAAGCAGGCAAGTCCCCAAGTTCGTCCACAGCCGAGAGCAGCTTTTGGGAAGCTCTATCCCAGTCTAGCCGGAAGCAAAACTAAATATTCCAGGATTTCGTTGCTTCAGGTGTGATAGAATTGGAGGGACCAGAGGGGGGAGGTGTTGCATTGCTTGTCAGAGAAGATATTACAGCAGTGCTTTAGCAGGATAGATTAGAGGGTTCGTCTAGGGAGGCTATTTGAGTGGAACTGAGAAGTGGGAACGGTGTAGCAACACATTTAGGGGTGTATTATAGACCGCCAAATGGGGAGCGAGAATTGGAAGAGCAAATATGTAAGGAGATAGCAGATATTAGTAGTAAGCACAAGGTAGTGATTGTGGGAGATTTCAATTTTCCAAAAATAGACTGGGAAAGACATTCTGTAAATGGGCTGGATGGTTTGGAGTTTGTAAAATGTGTGCAGGATAGTTTTTTGCAGCAGTACATAGAGGTATCGACCAGAGAAGGGGCAGTGCTGGACCTCCTGTTAGGAAATGAGGCAGGTCAGGTGACGGAGGTATGTGTTGGTGAGCACTTCGGAACCAGTGATCACAATACCATTAGTTTCAATATAATTATGGAGAGAGTCAGAACTGGACCTAGGGTGGAGATTTTTGATTGGAGAAAGGCTAACTTTGAGGGAATGCGTAAGGGTTTTAAAGGAGTGAATTGGGACACTTTGTTTCATGGGAAGGATGTAGAAGAGAAATGGAGGACATTTAAAGGGGAAATTGTAAGAGTACAGAATCTTTATGTCCCTGTTAGGTTGAAAGGAAATAGTAAAAATTGGAAAGAGCCATGGTTTTCAAGGGAAATTGGACACTTGTTTCGAAAAAAGAGAGATATCTACAATAATTATAGGAGGCATGGAGTAAATGAGGGGCTAGAGGAGTATAAAGAATGTAAAAGAATGAGATATCAGCCCACAAATTTGGCTGTGGAAGTCGGCAATTGGAACAAATCTGCTGGATCTGGCCGCAGGGGACAAATTCATCCTGCCGATCGGCACGTTTCCCGATGAGGTTAAGATCAGCCGCCTCACCCGGCCTGGGTACCACATTTTCGGGGGGAGTTCAGGAGGCATTTCAAGAGCACTCTCGTAATATTGTCCGGACCACCCAGTTGCCGCAGAATTGGTGATTGGCCTTTACATTGTGTTTGTGCACTGCTTGATGTTAATGTTTGAGGTACTTTTCCTGGTGTTGGGATGAATAGCCACTCATGGATTCAGTCAACATTGGCTAGCTATCTCTCCTGCCTAGTCACACCCCTAGAATTGGGTGACATTTTGGGTCGAGACCCTTCTGCAGGCTAGAATGGTTCATTATTGGCAGGGGAGAAGATGACAACATGGAATACAATCAGTAAAATTAATCAGGACAGTGTTATCAAACCCGAAATGACACCTAGCCCCTTTTCTCCAGAGATGCTATCAGTCCCATTGAGTTCCTCCAGCATTTTGTGTCTATCTACGTTTTTTCGTTGATCTTTGACATTCCCCTTTCGGTGAATAGAGCCTATTGGTATGCATGCCTTGTTTTCTCAGGACCGTATGATGGTGGGGAGGTCAGTACCTGTGATGGACTGGGCAGTGTCCACCACCTTTTATAATCTCCTTCTTACCTGAGCTTTAGAGTTACCGAACCTAGCCATGATGCAATCAGTCAAATGTACAGGTCCACCACTGATTTTCCGTCACCCTTGGATCTAGAGCCTTTCAGGATTATCCTTTTTGCCGGACAAAAAAAAGAGGTCATGGTCTCCGAGGGGAATTCAATGGTACTGGAACGGTACACCTAGGCCACCGGTGGGCTGAGATATCAGCCCGCAAATTTGGCAATTGGAATGGATCTGCCGGCTCTGGCCGCAGGGGACGAATTCATCCCGCCGATCGGCATGGGTCCCGATGAGGTTAAGATCTGCCGCCTCACCTGGCCTGGGTACCACATTTTCGGGGGGGAGTTCAGGAGGCATTTCAAGAGCATCCTTGTAATTTTGTCCGGACCATCAGTTGCCGCAGAATCGGTGATGGGCCTTTACATTGTGTTTGTTTGCGTATGTCCACTGCTTGATGTTAGTGTTTGTGGTACTTTTCCTGGTGTTGGGATGAATAGCCACTCATGGATTCAGTCGACATTGGATAACTACCTCTCCTGCCTAGTCACACAACACGCAAACAGGTAATTCGGCCCAACTTTGGCTTGTACTCGCTGGAATTTAGAAGATTGAGGGGTGATCTCATAGAGACTTACAAAATTCTTAAGGGGTTGGACAGGCTAGATGCAGGAAGATTGTTCCCAATGTTGGGGAAGTCCAGGACAAGGGGTCACAGTTTAAGGATAAGGGGGATGTCTTTTAGGACCGAGATGAGAAAATCGTTTGTCACACAGAGAGTGGTGAATCTGTGGAATTCTCTGCCACAGAAGGTAGTTGAGGCCAGTTCGTTGGCCATATTTAAGAGGGAGTTGGATGTGGCCCTTGTGGCTGAAGGGATCAGGGGGTATGGAGAGAAGGCAGGTACAGGATACTGAGTTGGATGATCAGCCATGATCATATTGAATGGCGGTCCAGGCTCGAAGGGCCGAACGGCCTGCTCCTGCACGTAATTTTTATGTTTCTATGTTTCTAACTTACTCAAACCGACCAACCTGTCCCATCTACACTAGTCCCACCTGCCTGTGTTTGGCGCATAACCTTCCTAAACCATTCCTATCCATGTACCCGTCCGTTATGCTTCACATATGAACCCTGTTAGAGGAAAGATGTTGTCAATCTGGAGGAGAGGGTGCAGAGACGATTTACGAGATGTTGCCAGGACTTGAGGGCCTGAGCTATAGGGAAAGGTTGGGCAGGCTCAACCTCTCTATTCCATGGATTGCAGGAGGCTGATCTTATAGAAGTGTATAAGAAAATGAGAGGAATAGATTGGGTAAATGGACAAAGTCTTTTACCCAGAGTTGAGGACATTGAGAACCAGAAGACATAGGCTTAAGGTGTGGGGGGAAAGATTTAATAGGAACCTGAGGGGCTACATTTTTACACCTGGGATAGAAGGTGTGTGGAGCGAGCAGCCAGAGGATGTGGTTGAGGCATGGGCTAAAATAGTAAGGTTAAACGAGAACTTACCAGTTTGACGTTTGATCCTTATTTCATGAGGAGTTACGATGAAGGATTTCGTGAAGACCCCGCCAGCATGCATGCACGACATTCTTCAAAGTAGCGGTGTGGAATCACAGATACCAACAATGACTGAAGATAGTAAGATTTAAGAGACTCTAATATACCAATTGACCTTATGATAGAGGGCTAGGAGCGGAGGGCACAAAATACGTTATTATTTTTCAGCTTGTTCAAGTCTGAAATACGTTAATATACTTCCTCCATCAGTAATTACGGCAGTGTGTGAGCATGGACGTGGTAGAAGGATGTAGCAGAGAAATGGAGGACATTTAAAGGGGAAATTGTAGGAGTACAGAATCTTTATGTCCCTGTTAGGTTGAAAGGAAATAGTAAAAATTGGAAAGAGCCATGGTTTTCAAGGGAAATTGGACACTTGTTTCGAAAAAAGAGAGATATCTACAATAATTATAGGAGGCATGGAGTAAATGAGGTGCTAGAGGAGTATAAAGAATGTAAAAAGAACCTTAAGAAAGAAATTAGGAAGGCTAAAAGAAGATTATGAGGTTGCTTTGGCAAGAAAGTTGAAAGTAAATCCAAAGGGTTTCTACAGCTATATTAATAGCAAAAGGATAACGAGGGATAAAATAGTAAGATTAAACGAGAACTTACCAGTTCGAAGTTTGATCGTTATTTTATGAGGAGTTACGATGAGGGATTACGTGCCCTCCACTCCCCACCCTCATAAAATAAATGATCATCTGGTAGTTCTAAGTCTATTATGAGCCTTACTATGTTACTTCGGCTATTTTGTGTTCTGTGTTTTTCATGCCGCTGCTTTGAAGTATGCCGTTTGCCAGCGCCAGGCGGGTTCTTCACGTAATCCCTCATCGTAACTCCTCATAAAATAACGATCAAACTTCGAACTGGTAAGTTCTCGTTTAATCTTACTATTTTACTTCGGAGTCACGTGAGTGACTACGTGAAGAGTTTAAAGCTTTCTGTGTTTTTTCCATAGAATTTATTCCATACGACAGTACGGCTCATTAACACAATAACGAGCGAATAACACATTTTCCCCAAACATTGCCTCAAGTTATGTGATAAATAATTTTCACATTGTAAAAAATGAAAATAATGCCCTTTCTATTGAAAAGCAAATTTATCACAAATACCAATTGATATATATTTTTTATGGCATGACAAAGCAACAATTATAGCGAACCGAACATTGCGTGTCTAAATCTGACACCATGACTGGTTCCTTTATTTTAACAGTAATCTACAGCCTCCTGCGGCCTTGCATCTTTGCTCGAGTGGCTCATCCTGTGCCATTCCTGTGAATGTATTTTCCTCATTAACAGAGTGATTTCCACCTTTCAGTGTCTAGTTCCTACTGAATGTATCCAATTATTAACCATCTAGAAATACATTCCTCTATAACCATCATTTTTAACTGAACCCAATGTGGTTTTTGTGTGTAATAAGCAGTCTCATTGCCACAGACTCTTACCTACTGCAACATTTTCATCAATGTTCACACACACACACACACACACAACTTAAAGCCAGCAGGATGTGCTTATAGGTTTATCTTGGTTTTGTTTTCAGGTCTTCTTGGCGTGCTTTGTTTGGTAGATTCATAAACATATATGATAATGCAATTTGTATCCACATGCCATTATAACGTAACATTTGCAATGTTTGCACTCTTATATTGATACTAAAGTTATCAGAATTATTATTTTCAATGTTTAAGTTTTTTGAATCATAGATAGAGTTAAAGTCCATTTCTTAAGGCATTTCAAGATTTTTTATCTCCTGCCTTTATATTTTTTACAATTTTGGACAGATTATATATACATATACCCATATCTATATCTATATCTATATATATATCATATATATATATATATATATATATACACACACATATATATATTTTATTAACATTTACATATATATCCCTTTCCATATTGGGATATTATGAATGCATCTAATAACTTCTTGGTTAATATATTGTCCGTTTATAAGACGGTAACACTCTGAGCCCTATAATTGGCTCTATCAATTAGATACTTAGAAAATGCAATCCACAAGGAATTCACATATATCTAAATGAAAAAATAACTTTACTGTATATACAGACCTCCAATTTCTTATAACAAAATATAGTTATTTAGACTTATTTCCGCAAATTGCAGGTATAACACTTCTTTATACATAATTATTTTATTGATATATCGTAATATTGGTTTACATTCATAGACTTCTTTGACCATCAGCTGTTGAGATGGTCTAGTCAACCTGTGGATAGTCAAATTCATATTTCCACTTATGGAGGTTTTTGTACAACAATAAATTACTGCAGGGTTTCTCAACCTGGAGATCCCAGTGGGTGCAGCAGCATCCAAAGAAACAAAGGGAGACAGGCAACGACCTAGGTCGAGACCCCTTTTTTGACTTCAATAAATTACTGCCATTATGAATCATCACTAGCAGTTCAAAATCACACAATATAAATGAACCATAAAGGACCCATATTGGGCCACCAAAATGCCTCTGGCAGTGTCCTGCTACATATTCATCAGACGCTGCCCTATTAAACAAAAATGAGGAACACAAAGAATCTTTTCCTCATGTAATTTGGAGAAAAGCATCCACCTTCACTGTTCTTAGATTACCCACAAGAATATTCGAAAGATCAGTGATTTAATCTGTATGCAATCAGATTAATCATAAGTAATCCATATTAATGACAATATGTTTTTCTTCCCAAATTTGTTATCTTCCGATACCATTGTCTCTTCCTTAGAGATAAACAGGTTGACTAAACTTTAAAACATACCACATCTGTTTACTTAGATAATCCCATAATTGTTGTTTGACTTATCTTGTGACCCACAAGAAATATTTAAAATCAGTGATTTAATCTGTATACAACCAGATTAATCGTAAGTAATGCAAAATAATGACAATATATTTTCCTCCCAAATTTGACCATAGTTAACATATGCCACAGCCGTGGTATTGTTCATCTTGATACGACATGGACAGTTCCATAATAAAACAATCGATCTTTTTTATCCATAACTCCAACTTCAACAATTAATACGAATGTTTGGAAAATTCTTAGGACAAACCATTTATGTTTGCCTGGTATAATTGTCTGCTGTCCGCTTAACAAAAAACATATCAATTATTGTTATAAGAATAGATAATATTCTTATCTTTACCCAACATTCACAGAAGCTGTACATCATCTGTAACACTTGCTTCAGTTGTAATTTTATAGTTGAAGCAGCTTATGAACCTTTTTTACATTACTAATAATGATAACGTATCATTTGATATTTTGTATAAGCCTCTTCACAAGGCATACATATTCTATAAGCTTCTGTATTCCTTCTTTTGGAACTTTATTTATATTTTCCCCTAACCTAATGGAGGAACAAAGTATGTCAACAACAATAATACATATTTGTATCATGGAACAATTTTCCCCACTCTTATGGTGCTTAAATTACTTCTGAATTCAGAATAGTAATTTAAAAATATTTTATTAATGCCTGAGCATATGCTTTATGTAATGGGTCAAGTCCTACCTACCACCAGGTTTGTAATGGCAGGCACTTCTTCTTCTTCTTCTTATAGGATTCCGGCAGTGTAGACGCTGCTAAGCGTATTACTGCCCTCCACAGGTCAAAATTTGAACTAAATTCTTACATACAGTCCTGTAACATGCAGGAATTGAAGAACAGCCCTGGATATCAGCTGATGTTTCTCACTGTGCCCAAACAAAGATAAAACAGAAAAAGCCTCAACTCCAAGTCCTGTCAGTCTAGCAAACAATGCCTTTCTTGCTACCCTATACTTTTTACATTCTAGGAAAACATGCTTAACTGTCTCCTTACTCCCACATTCACACAAGCCAATGGCAGGCACTAATTTGCAGCTGCTCTTTATCTCTTCTAATTTAAATGTAATCGAGATAACCCTTACCATGTACCTCATTGGTGCAAGTGCTGATCTTTTATCAGTATATTGTTCCTTCAGTGTTCAGTTTAACAACTTGAACTGATTGATTGTTTGGACAAGTTTTAACTTGCACAGCTTGACCCACTTTAATTAATTTCAAGCACCTGTAATATTGATTAACACTTTGTTAATCACAACAGTTTTCCATGTTCTAGATGTTTCTATTTTCTTACACTGTGAAAGTGTAAATAATGATATTATTGTATGGTTTATACCATGAATCTTTACACTAAGGTAATTTTATAATATACATGTACGTTCCCCTTCTTTTTAAAATTTACTTTTGAGTGCAAACCTGAAATCAGTTTTTCCCTTATACAGGTGAACCAATCCTCCTTAGTTATATTAAGTTTTAAACCATCATAATACACCTGTAATCCCCCATAATTGGAGATTTCATGACTTATTTTGTAACGAGATGTTTGCACCTCTTCAACGTACATCAAGCCTTCTTTTCCCAAATTATATAGGTTAAGATAAGGCTATGTTTGGATAATACCACTTCTGCCTTTATTTTGATCCATCATCAAATTTTTCATTGGATCATAGTTTTTTTTCACCGTAAGATAAAAGATCTTTGTCTTTGTTTTGATCCATAATCAAAATTTTTATTGGATCATAGTTTTCCTTCCCAAAGTTTAAAGATCAGTGGTCTGTTCTTTTGTAATTAATATCTTTGATTTATCATAAGGCAGGTATTCTATAATAATCAGGAGTTTAATATATCCTGATTTGTATTAATCTGCAACCCTATGATGCAGATTCGGTAAATTATATATATTTCTTCCTATTAAGCTCCACAACTAATGCAATTTATTTTATATTGAAAGTATTACATATTTGCACCATTTTGAAACTTTGAAATTGTATTTCTTATATCTCATATATTTGAGACATGGATATTTATAAATGGATTAACCATTGATATTTAAATAAAACATAAAGTTTTATCGTATTCTTGAAGTTGGTGAGATACCATATAATTAATGTAGGCAGCTAGGTTTTTCCATAGCCTCACCACTTCCTTTAGATATAGCAAAAACTTTGCTATCTCAGGCACACCTGGCCTCACTTTTATTTTTATTTTATTTGTGGTGTGCATTCATAATTCACATCACCACTTGCAGGGTCTGTCTTTTGCAGCCCTGATCCACTTGGAATTATATCCAAAGAGACTTCCTCCACCCTATCCAGGGTCAGAGTTTTTATTTCTCAATTTGGCACATAGCCATATTTTGTATATTCAAGCCCCTCAGGGTCTTTTTTTGGGGAACTGTTTGGGTACTGTGACCCTGGTCTTTAGTACATTCAAGCCCCTCAGGGTCTTTTTTGGGGAACTGTTTGGGTACTGTGACCCTAGTCTCTTTTAATATTATGGAGTACTTTCTCCATATCGCGAATTTTATTAACTTTTTTTAAAAATACAGTCTTTCTGACTTTTAAAATATCCTGCCAAAATTGTGGAGCATTTAAACCTTTCTACCGTATTTTAAACGGTACCAGTATCGGAACCGGCCCCGTAATTAATCTCTCGTCCCGATCGCTGGGTATTCCCCTGGGACGTTCTTTTTAAAACTCCGTTATTTTAACAGAGTATATCTGTTCAATTTAAACTTTTAATTTGTTTTTAAAACCTTTAAAATCCTAGTTTCCACCAGGCACGGAGTTTTCCAGTCCTAAAAAAATTTTTCAACAGCACTTACCTGCCGGTTCCGAACCTACCGCTGTCGAGGAGCTGTCTGTGCAGCTCCTGCTTCTGCCGTCAGCGTCGACGTAATGCCGTTTGCCAGCGCCAGGCGGGTTCTTCACGTAGTCACTCACGTGACTCCGAACTAAAATTGGACCATTAGAGAACCAGAATGGACAGCTATCTGCAGAGCCAAAAGAGATGGGGGAGATATTGAACAATTTCGTTTCTTCGGTATTCACCAAGGAGAAGGATATTGAACTCTGTGAGGTAAGGGAAAAAAGTAGCTATGGAAACTATGAGATTCAAAGAGGAGGAAGTACTGACACTTTTGAAAAATATAAAAGTAGATAAGTTTCCAGTTCCTGACAAGATATTCCCTAGGACATTGAGGGAAGTTAGTGTAGAAATAGCAGGAGCTATGACAGAAATATTTCAAATGTCATTAGAAACGGGAATAGTGCCTGATGGTTGGCGTACTGCGCATGTTGTTCCATTGTTTAAAAAGGGTTCAAAGAATAAACCTAGCAATTATAGGCCTATTAGTTTGACATAAGTGGTGGGCAAATTAATGGAAAGGATACTTAGAGATAATATATATAAGCATCTGGATAAACAGAATCTGATCAGGAACAGTCAACATGGATTTGTGCCTGGAAGGTCATGTTTGACAAACCTTTAATTTTTGAAGCGGTAACTAGGGAAATTGATGAGGGTAAAGCAGTGGATGTTGTCTATATGGATTTCAGTAAGGCCTTTGACAAGGTTCCCCATGGAAGGTTGGTTAAGAAGGTTCAATCTTTGGGTGTTAATGGCGGAGTAGCAAGATGGATTCAACAGTGGCTGAATGGGAGATGTCAGTGAGTAATGGTGGATGGCTGTTTGTCAGGTTGGAAGCAGGTGACCAGTGGGGTGCCTCAGGGATCTGTGTAGGGTCCACTGTTGTTTGTCATGTACATCAATGATCTGGATGATGGGGTGGAAAATTGGATAAGTAAGTATGCAGATGATACTAAGATAGGTGGTGTTGTGGATAATGAAGTAGATTTTCAGTCAACAGAGAGATTTGGGCCATTTGGAAAAGTGGGCTGAAAGATGGCAGATGGAGTTTAATGCTGATAAGTGTGAAGTGCTACATCTTGGCAGGACAAATCAAAATAGGACGTACATGGTAAATGGTAGGGAATTGAGGAATGCTGTGGAACAGAGGGATCTAGGAATAACTGTGCATAGTTCCCTGAAGGTGGAATCGCTTGTAGATAGGGTGGTAAAGAAAGCCTTTGGTGTGCTGGCCTTTATAAATCAGAGCATTGAATATAGGAGTAGGGAAGTCATGTTAAATTTGTACAAGGCATTGGTAAGACCAATTCTGGAGTATGGTGTACAATGTTGGTCGCCTAATTATAAGAAGGATGTCAACAAAATAGAGAGAGTACAGAGGAGATTTACTAGAATGTTGTCAGGGTTCCAGCAACTATGTTACAGAGAAAGGTTGAACAAGTTAGGTCTTTATTCTTTGGAGCGCAGAAGGTTAAGGGGGGACTTGATTGAGGTCTGTAAAATAATGAAAGGGATGGACAGAGTTGACGTGGATAAGCTTTTCCCATAGGGAAGATTCAAACAAGAGGGCATGACATGAGAATTAAGGGACAGAAGTTTAGGGGTAACGTGAGGGGGAACTTCTTTACTCAGAGGGTGGTGGCTGTGTGGAATGAGCTTCCAGCAGAAGTGGTGGAGGCAGGATCGATTTTAACATTTAAAAGTAAAGTGGATAGGTATATGGACGTGAAGGGAATGGAGGGGTATGGTCTGAGTGCAGGTAGATGGGACTAGGGGAAAACAAATGGTCGGCACGGACTGGGAGGGCCGAGAGGGCCTGTTTCCGTGCTGTAATTGTTATATGTTATATGTATTTGTTAATACAAACAATAAACCCCTGAACTCGTGGACAAACGTTTAGGGAACAGCACTTAAAACTGACTCCGCAAACGTTGCGGGAGCGGCCACAGGTTTTTTATAAAAACGCTGAAATGTACTTTCACTGGGCCAGGGTACCTCCATGGTCCTTGCCGCTGATGTGGATGCAGCCCCGTCTCCATATTCCTGATGGTGTGTGTGACATTGATATAATGTCGGAGATAGGTGGCTATACAGAGTCTTACATCAACGGGGTATGCTAGGAATTCCAATTTCAGTCCTGTAGTTTCAGGTCTGTGTTGTTTAAGTAACTCATCTATAAAGAAAGTCACTTTGTTGGGGGTCGAGACCATTTTATCCAGTTTTAATTTCTGTAGTGCCAGGACTCGTTGTACTGTGGTCAGTGCCATTAACATCACCACTTTGAAGGTGAGTTTGTCCAGTGGTAACTTCATCATTGGCGACCAGCTCCTGAGTAGGGTCAACACCACCCCTATATCCCAGGTAATATTATATCGTCGTCAGGGAGGGTTGGAATTGAATATACCTCTCATGAGTTTGGATACCAGCTGGTAAGATCCCACTCCAATGTTGAGATAGGATGACAGTGCACTCCTGGCACTGTTTATGGCACTGTAACTGAGGGCCTCATCATAATGAAGGGCTGCGAGGAATTCTAGCACATTGGAGATTGTAGCAGAGTTGTAGGTGGTCTTGGTCCGCTACAGAAGGCTAAAGCAGTACCTCACCCACATTTCTTTATGTGGGTGAGGTACTGCTTTCTTGTGGACACTCTGCACGATGCTGTTATGATGTCCATGGTTCTTGATGACAGGCCGAATTCTATCGCTACTGCTCCAGGATCTGGTTCCCAGATATGTTGGTATCTGATGGGTCAACTTGGACGCAAAGAGGTCGATATCTGGTGTTCCATATTTGGCTATAATTTTAGCAAATATTTGGTGGTTCAACATCCACTCGATGTTGTCATTAAATACTCGTGACCTCGTGTCCGCCACTGTATTGAGCTTACCCGGAAGGTACATAGCTGATATCCAAATATTTCTTTCAATACACCAGAGCCAAATTGAATTTGCGAATTCATCACAAGATATTGATTTGATACCACCCATAATGTTTAAATACGCCACCACAGTGGTATTATCTATTTGAAGACGGACATGTGTATGATGCAGATTAGTGCAGTAAGCCCGCAGCCCGTGCAATGCTCCCAGCATTTCCAAATAGTTTATACCTTGTGATATGCAAATCCATCTGCCGCACACAACGGGAAGTGGTGTCGGTTGCTCCCCAGCCCTAGGTGCTTGCGTCGGTTTGTAACACGACTGATGGGTTTCATATAATGGTGGGATTAAAATAATCACAAACATTGCTCATCCACCATTGTAGCTCAATTTTTGCCTTGTTTGGCAGCTGCATAGGCCTGTCACAATGTCCAGCATTTGCTTTTAATGCTGAGAATTTTGCTCTTTGCAAGTTTTGATAGTGTAACGGGCCAAATTGTGCAGCTGGAAATGTAGCTACAAGCTTCCCAATCACCTTAGCAGCATGTCTAATAGTCGGTTTCCTGGCACAAGCAAGGCTGTTACATGCCTCTATTATGTCTGTTACTTTGTTCCCTGGGATAGTGACAATCAGAAACTCATGCATCCCAGAATGTACACAACCTCCCTCCTACTTGTGAGGTTATACATGCAGCACTCACAATAGAACCAGACCCCCTTACCTCCATGGTTACCGGTGGGGCTTGATGTTCTGGGCTTTTGTGGTTCGTTGTGATGCTGGGATGTGGGGTTGGCGCAACTTCCACGCTGGTTGCTGTGGGACCTGTCCTAAAAAAGGCTTTTGTTGAAAGGGTGCGACCGGTGGATAGGTTCTGGTTGCCCTGTCGGGTTGAACACGAGGCCTGTTAGATGTTGCGTAAGGATGCTCTCTGCAATACGCCGGTGGCCTGCTCGAGGATGGTAGTTTCAACAACGCGACTGCTTTTGCCTCCTCGTCCAGGTCTTTTACCTGTTTTGGCAGGTCTTCAGCAAACAGCTGTCTTAGTGGCGGCGTAGCAGATGCTTTGCACAAACCCGCGAATTTTGGGTTGAGAGTTGGGCGGATGGAGGTCTTGCGAAAGCAGTTTATTTCATATTGTGTATTGCACAGCAACGCTAGTGCATCCTGCTGCTCCTCCGTTATGTCCGTCCCATCTATGGACCTGGCAAAGGCAGAAATGCCTGAAGTCAATAGTTTCAGGATGTTTTGTATTTTTAATTCCTGTGCCCAGAACCCAGGACTGATGTTACCCCAGATGGGTGTGTTGACGGTAGGGACATTGAGCGACACACAATTACCCGGAGCTTTGTACTTGTTTGTAGCCTCCGTGAGCACCAGTTCCTGCAGCTGGTGTGTGGTTAAGTAATTGATGCTGGCCGCTAGCCTGGGCTGAAGAGGTTGCCCTGACTGCTGATTGCGCGAATTTTGACACTACTTCCAGTACTCCTACTCCTCTTGCAACATCGGTTCTTGCGCCAACTCCTCTTCAAAGTCAGCTAACGGCTGACTCTGGCAATCCCTATTGATGAGGGAGAGATATTTGGTGATTCTGCTTTGTGTCTTCTCCGCGCGGGCTTGCCGTCAGTCCTGGTCGTACGGGATTGATGCGACACAAAGTCGCTGCCAGCCGCTGCTGCGAGGCTACACAACGCGTATACTACCACTGGCCCGCGATCTGGCGGACTGAAGTGGTGGTGAGTCGGTGCCAGCCACTCCTGCGGGGCTATGCGACTTCTGTGTTGATTTCCCACCAGTCCGCGATCTGGCAGAGTGTAACGGTGGTGAGTCGGTGCCGGCCGCTGCTGCGGGGCTACTCGACTTCGGTGCGGCTTTCCCTCTGGTGACCTGTAATAGAGAGGAAATGGAACATGCCATTGAAGTCGGCACTGGTTTACGCGCCTTTTTACCGCTGGCCCGGTGCTGTTCAGGTTGAAGCAGTAGAGAGTCAGGGTCTTGCCTACCCTGCTCCCGCGTGGGCCTCCTACCAGTGTGCAACTCCCTGGCCTGCTGTGGTGGAGAGTCAGGTCCTGCCGACTGAGCAGGGCTCCCCGAAGTCCGCGCTCTTTTCCAGGCCCGTAGTACGGGTGCTGCCGGTGTAGCGGGCAGCTCTGGGGATTGCGGCCGCTGACTTCTATCCGAAGTCCTGCGGTCCTTAGAGGCATGCTTCGATGCCTTCGTTCTGTCCTCCTTTCCATCATTTCTGTAAGTAAATAACACAACTACAGAAATTAACCAACTCAAGGTTAGTACAACTTACTTGAGGACATTTTGAAGCTGCCGGTAGAGGAGCGCACTCCACTCTCCCAACTCCCATGGTGACCAGACTCCTGTTGGGGTGTGCCATGTTGGAGGTAGTGCTCTCCCCCTGCTCATGCAGGAATATAGGCTGCCGCTAACGGCAAGTCTCCACTTCCAGGCATTGCGCCGCCTACGTTTGAGTCGGGGCCCCAGCTCTGTCTTCGCTACAGTAGCGTTGCCGTCAGTCACGTATTCCTGCGGCCTGCGGCGTTGAGTCGGAGCTCCTGCTCTGCCTTCGCTACCCGCGAATGGCAGTCTCCGAGCCCAGACACTCCAGAGTCAACGGGCTTGCCCGACTTCTGGGTTGAGTTTCCGTCAGTCCGCGGTAATCCTGCGGGCTGCGGTGTTGAGGCTGTGGTGCTGACTGCGTCCCACGGTCCGCAGTCAGTCTCTCGAGTTCGCCCGTTAGTGGGGTATTCTGTCCCACAGAGTCCCTAAAAGAAAAAAACAACCTCAGGTTAGTTCACCTTACCTGCAGGTCCGTTCTGGTGGAGGAGCAACCCTCCTCCCTGCCTGTCGCTTCGCATGCGGTCGACGATATGACCCGCATGCGTGCTGGCGGGGTCATCACGAAGTCACTCACGTGACTCTGAAGTAAAACAATATTTAAAACACATTTGGATGGTTTAGCCGTTGGTGCGTCATGATGTCAGACGCATCGGTGCAGTCGGCCGGTTGGAACAGCAGCGCTCCTCCAAGCAGTAAGTTTAAAAACGCGAGGTAAGTTTTTTAATTTTTCCAATGGTCATTTTCTGCGACGGTTGGAGGTCTGTTGGAGAAAAGTTGCAGAAAATGAAGAAGGTGTCGGCGAGGAGCTCCGGAGGTAGGAAGGAAAGTGACCAGGAGAGTGTTGTTGATGGAGGCCCGTCTGGTACACCTGGTCCGGTGCTGGCTACACAGTCCGTGGTTGCGGACCCACTGCCTGGGAGCAGTGAAGGCTTGCCAGTAGGGCGGAAGGCCACTAGTAAGTCTGATAGGCCCGTGGACCCCGAGTCGGGCCTGGAGGTTATACCCTCCATAGGAGAGTCCGTTTGCTCTCCCAGATCGAGATTTTATTACAAAGAATGCTCGACAGGGACCAGCTCCGTGAGGAGGAGTGGTGCCCAAGCCAGGCTGTGGGACAGCCTGTGCTAGCAGCACCTGTTACAGGGCTGCAGGAATATCTTGCCTGAGAGGAGGATGTTCCATCAGTGCAGTTCGCTGACACTGATTCTATGGTGGGGGAGAGCAGTAAAGGAGTTCAGTTGGAGGTAATTCCGAATATTGCTGAAAATATTGCTGTGCCTAGAGAGGCAGGAGAGGCGATTGAAACAGAATTGGCTGAAGCAATTCAGTATATACTCTCCCACCAGTTACAGGAGCTAGCTATGGATGAAGCAGCAAAAAACTATGAAGCTCCTATTAATTGTGATCTCCTGAAGGTACCGGTGGTTAATAGTAAGATTAAACGAGAAATTACCAGTTTGAAGTTTGATCTTTATTTTATGAGGAGTCGAGTTGAGGGACTACGTGAATAGAAGCCCGTACAGCCGTTGGTGCGTCAATCTTCAAAACAGCGGAATGAATTCACACCTAACAATGACTGAAGTATAATGGTAAGATGATAAAACTAGAACTACCGGATGAGATTATGAGGGTGGGAGCAGAGGGCACGTAGTCCCTCAACTCGACTCCTCATAAAATAAAGATCAAACTTCAAACTGGTAAGTTCTCGTTTAATCTTACTATTTTACTTCGGAGTCACGTGAGTGACTACGTGAAGACTTCAAAGCACTGTGAATTCACGCCGCAGACCGAAATCCGACGTTCACACTGCCTGGATTGACTCAAAAGTCGTTAACAATCAATCATGCATCAGTAATACATTTGTTAAATGAATAACAGTTTATTTACAAACAAATCATAACAAACCCCTCTAACTCGGGGGAAAAGTGTAACAGTACTGAAACCAGAATCAACAAACACCCTGAGCCTTGAAATCGGCTTGTGATAAAACCGCTGAAAAGTTAGCTCACTGGACCATCCTGCGGCCGCGAGGATATGGTCTATTGGCAAGTCCATCGCCCTTGCCGCGGAGGTTGATGCCGCCCTGGTGGAATGAGATTTGAATTGATCAGTATCAATTCCAGCACTTGCCAGGACCTGCTTTAGCCACCTTGAAATCGTTTGCACCGAAAACTTACTGTGTGGTTTTTTGTGACTAACAAACAAAGCCAACTCTGTTCCTCTCAGAGGTTTAGTAATCTCAATGTAACGCGATAAATATGAGACTACACACAAGCGATCATCTGCGGGGTATGCTGAAAACACAATCTTACATCCTGTCATGCCTCTTCTATTATGTTTAAGCAAATCATAGACATAAAATATAATGGCATCAGCCGACACATGCTGATAAGTGTGAAGTACTACATCTTGGCAGGACAAATCAAAATAGGACATACATGGTAAATGGTAGGGAATTGAGGAATGCTGTGGAACAGAGGGATCTAGGAATAACTGTGCATAGTTCCCTGAAGGTGGAATCGCATGTAGATAGGGTGGTAAAGAAAGCCTTTGGTGTGCTGGCCTTTATAAATCAGAGCATTGAATATAGGAGTGGGGAAGTAATGTTAAAATTGTACAAGGGATTGGTAAGACCAATTCTGGAGTATGGTGTACAATTTTGGTCGCCTAGTTATAGGAAGGATGTCAACAAAATAGAGAGAGTACAGAGGAGATTTACTAGAATGTTGCCAGGGTTCCAGCAACTATGTTACAGAGAAAGGTTGAACAAGTTAGGTCTTTATTCTTTGGAGCGCAGAAGGTTAAGGGGGGACTTGATTGAGGTCTTTAAAATGATGAAAGGGATAGACAGAGTTGACGTGGATACGTTTTTTCCCATTGAGGGTAGGGAAGATTCAAACAAGAGGGCATGACATGAGAATTAAGGGACAGAGGTTTCGGGGTAACGTGAGGGGGAACTTCTTTACTCAGAGGGTGGTGGCTGTGTGGAATCAGCTTCCAGCAGAAGTGGTGGAGGCAGGATCGATTTTAACATTTAAGAGTAAAGTGGATAGGTATATGGACGTGAAGGGAATGGAGGGGTATGGTCTGAGTGCAGGTAGATGGGACTAGGGGTAAACAAATGGTCGGCATGGACTGGAAGGGCCGAGAGGGCCTGTTTCCGTGCTGTAATTGTTATATGGTTATATGGTTATATGCATTCTATCTAGCCGTAGATTTTGCAACGTTTGTACACGTTGAGCTGAAACCAACGCCATAAGCATGACCACCTTCATATTTAATTTGGCTATAGATAGGCTTGTAACCGGAGCCCACTGGCGAAGAACCATAAGAACCTCACTCACATTCCAAATACCGGCATACCTGGGTTTAGGACGATTAGAATTGAAAACCTCCCTTCATGAATCGTGAAACTAACGGATGTGTCCCTACAGTATGCAATTTTCCATTCATAGGTAAATAAGAAGACAGAGCACTGGCTGAATTAATTTTTGGTCGAAATAAAGAATTGACAAAACTCCAATACGTCCGTGATCCCTGCAGTGTGATATACAATATTCTGCTGTAGGCAGAATTGCTCCCACTTCCTTATATAGGTGATATATTGCTGCTGTGTATTATCCCTGCAGGCCAACGTGAGAATATCCACAGTCCGATGAGACAGTCCTCTCCCCAGGTATGGCCTCCTTAAAATCTGCAAATTAACAGATCAATACGATCATATAAAGGATGTTGATCCCCAGTGACTGGATTTACCAGTAGATTTTTATTCTTGGGCATAAGCATGTAAGGCTCCCTAGCCATTTGTAATACAACGGGAAACCATGTTTGTGTAGGCCAATCTGGCACTACCAATACCCCTGAAGCGGAGTCCTCCTTGATCTTTTGCAAACATCTGCTGATGAGACAGAATGGAGGAAATACATACACAAACATTCCTCCCCAATGCAGCGAAAACACATCAACTGCTACTGCCCCAGCATCTGGTTCCCATGAAACATATCTAGGTAACTGATGATTTAATCGAGATGCAAACAAGTCAATATCTGGCATCCATACTGAACAATCATTTGGTTAAATACATCCTGATTTAACATCCATTCAATGTTGTCATTAAACTGACGTGACCTACTGTCAGCTACCGTGTTGAACCTTCCTGGCAAATAAAGTGCTGAAAGCCAGATATTTTGGTCAATACACCAGCTCCAAATCTGGTTAGCCAGTCTATCACAAGACTGTGACTTAACTCCACCCATGTGGTTTACATATGCCACTGCTGTGGTGTTGTCAATCTGAACCTGCACATGCAGATCCCTCCTTGTAGAACAATAAGCTTTGAGCCCATACCAGGTGCCCAACAACTCTAAATAATTAATCCCTCTTAATTGAAGAAGCGATCTCATCCACATTCCATCTGCCTCCACATCTAGAAGACATATCTGTTGCACCCCAACCCAGTGCACTTACATCAGTCTGTAATATCAGTGACGGTGGTTCCACCAAAACCTTCCTAAACTTTTTGAAACATGTACTATCCACCATCGTATGTCAGCAATCGCCCCAGCTGACAACTGCATAGGCCTATCAAAATGGCCCCTTTGTCTTCTCAGTGCCTGTTCCTTTGATCATTGTAATTGTTGATAATGCAGAGGACCCATACTGCACAGCTGAAATGCTGCAACAAACTTCCCAATTAAACTGGCTACTTGTCTAATCGAAGGCCGTTGTTCTCCAACGAGATTAACACAGTCCTCAATTAACTGATTCAATTTATCCCTGGGCAAAATTACCAACATGTGATTGGAATTAATGGTAAATCCCAGATAATCAATAATTTGGACTGGTGATAATTTAGATTTATCTGGGTGAATAACAAATCCCATTTGTTCAAAAGTGATTTTAACAACTGAAACTGATAATTGAGTTTCAGCATGAGTCTTTCAACAATCAGAATATCATCTAAATAGGCCATTACCAACATGCCCCTGAGCTCTAAGTAATGCTAACACAGGTTTTACCAATTTAGTAAATAATCTAGGAGCTGAAGTTAATCCATTCGGCAATGCCCTGAATTGCCACAGCTCAGTCATCCAAATAAATTTCAAATATCTTCTATCATCACCATGAATAGACACTGAGTAATACGCATTCTTTAAATCAATGGTTGCCATATAATACCCTTTGGACATTAGATGTTTGCCCATGGTAAAGGTCTCCATTTTGAAATGCCTATAACAAACAAATTTGTTCAAACTCGATAAATCCAGAATAATTCTACATCCCCCAGTCTTTTTACATCTGGGAAATATACTTGACAGAAATTGTTGACTTTGATAGACAGAAGGCTCAATTGCCCCTTTCTTATGTAACGACTGAATCTCTGCTTGAATAAGCACATTTTCCTCATCTGAAAAAATAAGTTTACGACTAGGAAAATGTTGATTAGGTAGACTGTCCTTAGAGTAAAATTCAATTTTTCACCCCTTCAATACTACTAAGTATGAACAAATCTGATGTCAACTGCTGCCATTGTTTGAGAAACAATTTTAACCTTCCCCAATTTGAACAGGAACATCAGTTAATTCATCGTCTGTCAATGTTATATTCCTTACCTGCATCTTTCCTTGCGGACCTTGTTGTCCTCGACTTCTTGTCGAGAACCCTTTTTGCCTTGCTTTCCAAGGGCTTAATGAGGGCCATGGTTTTAACAACCTCATGACAGTCTTTGACCCTTTTTGCAAGGTTACCACCAAACAACAGATTTCGTGGTGGTACACTGGTCGGTTTGCACAAACTCGCCAAATTCGGATTAGCACTGGCCTAATAGCGGCCCTCCTGATATTATTAATTTCAAAAATGCATTACAAAGGAATCCCAGTTCGTCCTGGTGTGCTTCAACCATATTGCTTGTATCAATAACTTTCACCACAGCTGTAATACCTGCTGACAACAGTTTAAGCACTTTTTTAAAACTTCATCTCCTGGGCCCTAGCAGGCATACCCATCTATGACCAAATTTGGTGAATAACCACCGGTACCTTCAGGAGATCACAATTAACAGGAGCTTTATAGTTTTTTGCTACTTCATCCATAGCTAGCTCCTGTAACTGGTGGGAGAGCATATACTGAATTGCTTCGGCCAACTCTACATCATCGCCTTTCCTGCCTCTTCTACACTCAGCAAACTTCCCAGCAATGTTTCGGAATTACCTCCAACCGAACTCCTTTACTGCTCTCCCCCAGCATAGAATCAGTGTCAGCAAACTGCACTGATAGAACATCCTCCTCACAGGCAGGATAGTTTCTGCAGCCCTGAAAACAGTTGCTGCTAGCACAAGCTCTCCATCAGCCTGGCTTGGGCACCACTACTCCTCACGGAGCTGGGTCCCTGTCGAGCATTCTTTTGTAATAGAATCTCGACGTGGGAGAGCCGTGAGCAAAATCGGACTCTCCTATGGAGGGTATAACCTCCAGGCCCGACTCATCTACGGGCCACAGAGACTTGCCAGTGGCCTTCAACCCTACTGGCAAGCCTCCACTGCCCCCCGGCAGTGGGTCCGCAACCACTGGCTGTGTAGCCAGCACCGGACCAGGTGTACCAGACGGGCCTCCATCCTCAACACTCTCCTGGTCACTCTCCTTTCTACCCCCGGAGCGCCTCGCCGACACCTTCTTCACTTTCTGCAACATATCTACCAGAACTCTAAACCGTCGCAGAAAATGACCCGTGGTAAAAAAATTTAAAAAACCTTACCTCCGTTTAAACTTACCGCTCGGAGGAGCGCTGCTGCTCCAACCGGCCGACTGCACTAGCGTCTGCCGTCATGACGCACCAATGGCTGTACGGGCTTCTATTCACGTAGTCACTCACGTGACTCCGAAGTAAAATCACCAAATTTGGTCACAGATGGGTATGCCAGCTAGTGCCCAGCAGATGAAATTCCAAAACGTGCTTAAACCATTATCGGAAGGTCTCACGGATTTTGTAAAAGTTATTGATACAGGGAATATGTTTGAAGCACAGCAGGATGCACTTGGATTCTTGTGCAGTGCAATTTTTGAAATTAACAATATCAGGAGGGCCGCTATAAGGCCAGTGATTAATCCTAACTTGGCAAGTTTGTGCAAACCGCCACGAAATCTGCTGTTTGGAGGTAACCTTGCAAAAAGGGTAAAAGACTGTCATGAAGATGTTAAAACCATGGCCCTCATTAAGCCGGCTGGCAAACAAGGCAAAAGATTTGTTCCTTATCGGAAGGGCACTAGTGTGGATGCAGGAGAAGGAACCAGCCGTTCAGGTCTTCAATATTGGAACTGGCAGGCTGCCACCGGAATGGAGGGGAAGGTGCCTTTCTCTACAAGAGGTCGTGGACAACAAGGCCAGCAAGGACAGATGCAAGTAAGCAATATACCGTTGACAGACAATGAATTAACTAATGTTGCTGTTGAAATTGGGGGAAGGTTAAAATTGTTTCTCAAACAATGGCAGGAGTTGACATCAGATTTGTTTATACTTAGCAGTATTGAAGGGGTGAAAAATCAATTTTATTTCGGAGTCATGTGAGTGACTACGTGAAGACCCCGTCCAGCACGCATGCGCGACATTAGCATTCATGCAGTGCACCCGCGACGAACGGGAGTTCAAGGTGCTCCTGCTACAAATTGAAAGTCGGGCTGACAGGTAAGTTTTTACCGTGGCCGTGTGTATTTTCTCTGTGGTCTGCTTTATGTTCCAGGAGAATGAGCAAGACCAGAGGGAAGAAATCTGCAGCTCGCCCCCGTTCGTCTCCCGTTGAGGAACATTCTTTGGAGGAGGGGCAAGAGGCGGCAGGAATAACTACTGAGCCGAGCCCAGCACCGCTAGTGCAGCCTGAGCAGCGGGCTGGAGGTACCTGCAGCCAGAACCGGGCGGGAGTATCCGACGATTCAGATGAAGATGCCTCAGCACTCGAGAGCGGCACAGGCAGCTGCCTAAGCCAAATGGAATGGCTTATGGACCAATTGCTCCAGCGAGATCTGCTGAGAGAGCAGCAGCAGACTCGCCTAGGGAACTCAGGCACTCCCGCAGTGCCCAGTACGGCACTGACCATTGCTTCACCTTCTTTTGAAGGCAGCATTGGCGACCAGGTCTGGGCTGGTCAAGAAGAGGGGTTGCTGGCTGAAGATGTCCGGAGTACGCAGGGTGTACAGGATCAGGAAGAGCTGCTGGGTGTGGTCAACCGCTACGTGGCCATCCACGAGCCGGTCGGCCTTTAGAGCCGAAACTTGCAGCCAGCATTGACCACCTGTCCTAAAAACCCTTACAAGAACAGGTGGTCAATGAGGCTCTTGAACTATATACAGCCCCAGAAAATTGTACATCATTGAATGTACCAGCTGTAAACAGCCAAATTTGGGGACATTTGGGGCAGAACATCAGGAACCGCCAAATGGGGAGCGAGAATTGGAAGAGCAAATATGTAAGGAGATAGCAGATATTAGTAGTAAGCACAAGGTAGTGATTGTGGGAGATTTCAATTTCCCAAAAATAGACTGGGAAACACATTCTGTAAATGGGCTGGATGGTTTGGAGTTTGTAAAATGTGTGCAGGATAGTTTTTTGCAGCAGTACATAGAGGTACCGACCAGAGAAGGGGCAGTGCTGGACCTCCTGTTAGGAAATGAGGTAGGACAGGTGACGGAGGTATGCGTTGGTGAGCACTTCGGGACCAGTGATCACAATACATTAGTTTCAATATAATTATGGAGCGAGTCAGAACAGGACCTAGAGTGGAGATTTTTGATTGGAGAAAGGCTAACTTTGAGGGAATGCGTGAGGATTTTAAAGGAGTGAATTGGGAACACTTTGTTTTCATGGGAAGGATGTAGAAGAGAAATGGAGGACATTTAAAGGGGAAATTGTAAGAGTACAGAATCTTTATGTCCCTGTTAGGTTGAAAGGAAATAGTTAAAAATTGGAAAGAGCCATGGTTTTCAAGGGAAATTAGACATCTTGTTTCGAAAAAAGAGAGATATCTACAATAATTATAGGAGGCATGGAGTAAATGATGGTGCTAGAGGAGTATAAAGGAATGTAAAAAGAATCTTTAGAAAGAAATTAGGAAGGCTAAAAGAAGATATGAGGTTGCTTTGGCAAGAAAGGTGAAAGTAATCCAAAGGGTTTCTACAGCTATATTAATAGCAAAAGGATAACGAGGGATAAAATTGGACAATTAGAGAACCAGAATGGACAGCTATCTGCAGAGCCAAAAGAGATGGGGGAGATATTGAACAATTTCTTTTCTTCGGTATTCACCAAGGAGAAGGATATTGAACTCTGTTGAGGTAAGGGAAAAAAGTAGAGTAGCTATGGAAACTATGAGATTCAAAGAGGAGGAAGTACTGACACTTTTGAAAAATATAAAGGTGGATAAGTCTCCAGGTCCTGACAGGATATTCCCTAGGACATTGAGGGAAGGTAGTCTACAAATAGCAGGAGCTATGACAGAAATATTTCAAATGTCATTAGAAACGGGAATAGTGCCGGAGGATTGGCGTACTGCGCATGTTGTTCCATTGTTTAAAAAGGGTTCAAAGAATAAACCTAGCAATTATAGACCTATTAGTTTCACGTCAGTGGTGGGCAAATTAATGGAAAGGATACTTAGAGATAATATATATAAGCATCTGGATAAACAGGGTCTGATCAGGAACAGTCAACATGGATTTGTGCCTGGAAGGTCATGTTTGACAAACCTTCTTGAATTTTTTTTGAAGCGGGGTTAACTAGGGGAAATTGATGAGGGTAAAGCAGTGGATGTTGTCTATATGGATTTCAGTAAGGCCTTTGACAAGGTTCCCCATGGAAAGGTTGGTTAAGAAGGTTCAATCTTTGGGTGTGTTAATGGCGGAGTAGCAAGATGGATTCAACAGTGGCTGAATGGGAGATGTCAGAGAGTAATGGTGGATGGCTGTTTGTCAGGTTGGAAGCCGGTGACAGTGGGGTGCCTCAGGGATCTGTGTTGGGTCCACTGTTGTTTGTCATGTACATCAGTGATACTGGATGATGGGGTGGAAAATTGGATAAGTAAGTATGCAGATGATACTAAGATAGGTGGTATTGTGGGATAATGAAGTAGATTCTCAAAGTCTATAGAGAGATTTGGGCCATTTGTAAAAGTGGGCTGAAAGATGGCAGATTGGGAGTTTAAGGCAGATGGAATTTAAGTGGTGAGTGCTACATCTTGGCAGGACAAATCAAAATAGGACGTACATGGTAAATGGTAGGGAAATTGAGGAATGCTGTGGAACAGAGGGTATCTAGGGAATAACTGTGCATAGTTCCCTTGAAGGTGGAAATCGCATGTAGATAGGGTGGTAAAGAAAGCCTTTGGTGTGCTTTGGCCTTTATAAATCAGAGCATTGAATTATAGGAGTTAGGGAAGTAATGTTTTAAAATTGTACAAGGCATTGGTAAGACCAATTCTGGGAGTATGGTGTACAATTTTGTCCCCGCCTAGTTATAGGAAGGATGTCAACAAAATAGAGAGAATAGCTTACAGAGGAGATTTACTAGAATGTTGCCAGGGTTCCAGCAACTATGTTACAGAGAAAGGTTGAACAAGTTGGGTCTTTATTCTTTGGAGCGCAGAAGGTTAAGGGGGGACATATACTACTTGATTGAGGTCTTTTAAAATGATGAAAGGGATTGACAGAGTTGACGCTGGATAATGCTTTTCCCATTGAGGGTAGGGGAAGATTCAAAACAAGAAGGGCACCATGACATGAGAATTAAGGGTCAGAAGGTTTAGGGGTAACGTGAGGGGGGGGAACTTCTTTACTCAGAGGGTGGTGGCTGACTGTGTGGAATGAGCTTCCAGCAGACGGTGGTGGAGGTATGGATCGATTTTTTAAACATTTAAAAGTAAAAGTGGATAGGTATATGGACGTGAAGGGAATGGAGAGGTATGGTCTGAGTGCAGTAGATGGGACTAGGTGGGGGGGAAAACAAATGGTCGGCACGGACTGGAAGGGCCGAGAGGGCCTGTCTCCGTGCTGTAATTGTTATATGGTTATATGGTTTTATGGAACCTGGAGCTGAAAGTCCAGAAAACTCTTAAACTCCTGACTGCTGGAATAAAATTCATATGCTCGGTCCATTGATGTTGTGGACATCTCCACAAAATCAGCAAGACACATTTAGCTCTGCTGTGCACCACTCAATATGAGACAAACAATTTACGGAAGGAAATCATCAAGCCTGGGCCCTCAACCCTAAGATTGCAGGACATTGCAAAAACACCTGAACCTCACAATTCTGCTCTTTGGAAAGACCTTCCAAAAAAGGGTGAAAGAACTAGGAGGAGGAGTCCAAGACCTTTGGGTTCGGTGAGGGCAGGTTTTTGGGGACCAAGCAGACCTAACAAACCCAGGCGGCAATACCCCACGGCGTCCAACAGTCGTCGACTACCATATGGGGACTGGGTGAAAGATTGGGGTCCGCAACCATTTCCCCGTAAGCATTTTTTAGGCCAGGGCCCAGAACTGAAATTGCCAGGGGCCCATGGAAAATGCCGCCACCCCCAACACTCAACCATTAACAGCAGCCCTCTACAGCCCAGCAGACACCTCATCCGTTCCAGCGAAGAGGAAGAAGAAGCACCTGTAACCATGGACGGTAGGTGGGTCTGGTTCCCTTCTCAAACATTATGAGCAGTAGGGGCTCGGCTCTGTACTAACAGGGGGGAGATTGCACTTGTTTTTGGATACATGGGAAATCACCATCACTAATGACAAATATATACTCAGCAGCATTCATGGCTATTAAAATTGATTTTGTTCATGAAAACATGCCGCCAGTTCAGGCATATACCCCAAAGGGTTTCACCCCTCTCAATCAAAGAGAAACAAGAGGGTCAAGCTTGAACTGATGAGGCTACTAGCAAAAGGTGTCATTGAAAGAACAAAACATGAACCTTTGGAATTTGTGTCTATATATTTTCACTAAAATTAAAAAAGATGGTGGATGTCGCCATCATCATTAACTACGTTAAACAAGTCTGTTAAGTATATACATTTCAAGATGGAAACTTTTGAAACAGCCAGACTATTGATTTCTAGAGGGTACTTTCTAGCAAGCATTGATTTAAAAGATCCCTACTACTCAGTACACGTACACAAGGAGCATCGTAAATACTTAAACTTTATTGGATGAAACAGCTATGGCAATTTTAAAGCCTTATAAAAATGGGCTAAACCTCCACTCCATGGGGTTGTTCACTAAAATCTTAAAACCTGCATTGGCATTGTTGAGGAAACAAAAGCATATAGTCATGGCATACTTAGACGACATTTTAATAGTAGGGAAAACCTTGGAGACAGCTATTATTGGCAGTAGCAGCCATCAAACGTTTGTTCGAAACTTTGGGGGTTGTCATACATCCAGATAAATCCAATTTGACACCGTCCACCACCATGGACGATTTGACACTGTCACTGCATGATTGTAACTCATGGGGACCCAAAGGGGATAGCATCAGAGTTGGCACTATTATGCAACAAACTTATGGTTAATCAACAGCCAACCATACGGCAGGTAGCTAAGTGTTATTGGTAAAATGGGTTAGCAGCCTTTCCAGCTGTACAATTTGGGCATTTGCACTATCAAAACTTACAAAGAGCAAAAGTGCACGCACTAAAGAAAAACTCAGGTCACTTTGACCGAGCTATGAATTTTAACTGCTGAATCCATTCCAGAGTTACAATGGTGGACAAGGAACATTAGGCTCAGTTCCAGTTCCATAAATAATCACCAAAACCCAGTATTTTACCATTCAAACGGATGCCAGTGCTTTGGGCTGTGGAGCAACTAACATGCAATCCAGCACAGGGATGGACTAATTCTGAATCATCTTGCCTACATACACGGGGTATCGACTACTTAGAAATGTTGGGTGCAATATATGGTTTAAAAGCATATTCATCTAATACGGCATCATGCACATGCCGGTTTTGCAATTAGATAATACCACGGTGGTGGCTTATATCAACCACATGGATGGTGTAAAGTCGATATCATGTGACAATTTGGTCAACCTCATCTAGAAGGCAATGGTGTGTGTCGAAAGATATATTTGGTTATCAGCAACTTACTTACCATGTAAGCGCAAAATACAGTGGCAGACACCAGGTCATGCAAAATTTAATGATAACATCGAATGCGATGTTAAATCCCAAAGTGTTTTGCTGAAATTACAAAGCAATATGGCACACCAGATATCGATCTATTTGCATCCAGGCTGATCACCAGGTACCAACCTAGGTCGCTTGGGCACCAGAACCCTGAGGCAGCAGCAGTTGATGCATTCATGCTGCATTGGGGGGAAAATGTTCCTCCTTTATGATTTTCCTCCCTTCTGCCTCATCAGTCAGGTATTATGCAAGATTCAATTGGATTCCGCTACAGGATTCTTGATAATACCCGACTGGCCTACACAGCCATGGTTCTCAGTGGACCTCGACATGGCTGTCGAAACACCGTTGGAATTCCCCAGCAGTCCAGATTTATTAATCCATCCAGTGTCAGGCATTAGTCACCCTTGCCATGACAGAGTCAATCTCCTGGCTTGCAGATTCTAAAAGACCTCTACTGGACTAGGGGACTGTCTGAGGACGCCATCAACATCCCACCTGGAGTCCACCAGGAGACAATACCTGACCAACATAAGGAAAATGGGAACGGTATTGCTTCTCCAAAACAGGAACTACCTACACTACAGCAACAGCCACCAGGGTTGTGGTGTACCTGGTTGGATTACATCGGGAAGGACTCTTGGGGTCCCATCCACTAGTGGTCAAAATCGTGAGGACATTTTTAACACTAATTCCCCCAGACAAGGTTACACTCAGATCTGGGATTCAGCATTGTGCTTGACGTACCTTAGGGGATGGCCCACACACCAGGTCACTCATGCTGGAACAACTTACCCTGAAATCAGTCATGCTCACGGCACTAGTGTCAGCTCAAAGGGTACAGTCCCTCCACCTTCTGAGCTGTCTCTGAACAGCATGAGACAGTCATTGGAATGTTTTTACATTCCATATTCAGGGTCTGGTCAAACAAACTAAACCAGGGGAACATGCCTCCAGTCATGGAGTCTGGGCATATTCATCGGACCCCTGGCTGTGTGCCAAGACCCGTCTCGCCAATTACATAGACACAACATACAACTTAAGAGGGAGAGAAAAAGCCTTATGGATAAGCCACAAGAAGCCTCATGGTCAGGGTGACGAGCCAAACCATTTCAAGGTGGCTCTAGTAGCAGGTGCTTTAAGTCCGCGGGAGTCGATACTAATGTATATAAATCTCACTCCCCCAGGGCTGCATTCTACGTCGGCGGCTAGGGTCGTATGGATGTGCCTATGGACCATATTCTGGCCCAGAGCAGGATGGTCCTCGGTATATTAATAAAAGAACTACTTTCCACAGGTTTTTATAATAAGCTGCTGGCGGAAACCTGCTACATTTGTCATCAGAGACAGATTTAATAGAGATCTGCAGATATTATAATTTAAGCCTGGGGGAGCTCTTTGTTTTTTGTGTTATTAATAAACCTTTGTTGTTCACAAACAGGTTATTGTTGGTTGTGATAACATACTTCCTCCCTCAAATGGTCTTCAGACAGTGAGTGAAGCATGAGTATGGTACACGGTTCGGAATCTATAATACATGAGCTTTGAAGTCTTCGCATAGTCATCACGTGGAGAGACTCCGAAATAAAATAGTAAGATTAAATGAGAACTTACCAGTTCGAAGTTTGATCTGTATTTTATGAGGAGTTACGATGAGGGATTTACGTGTCCCTTCGCTCCCCACCCTCTGTTATACAGATCAACTGGTAATTAAGTTCTTATTTTTTCATGACTATATTTATTTCAATCATTGTGTTTTTCTGTGAATCCACATTGCAGCTTTGAAGAATGTCGCGCATGCGTGCTGGACGGGGTCTTGAAGTAATCCCCATAAAATACAGATCAAACTTCGAACTGGTAAGTTCTCATTTAATCTTACTATTTTACTCTAATGACAGTCCACCTAATCAACATGTTCCTAGTCGGAAACATATTTTCAGATGAAGAAAATGTGCTTATTCAAGCAGAGATCTATCAAAGTCCACAATTTGTGTCAAGTATATTTCCCATATCTAAAAAGACTGGGGGAAATAGAATTATTCTGGATTGAACAAGTTTGAACAAATTTGTTTGTTGCAGGCATTTCAAAATGGAAACCTTTACCACGGCCAAACATCTTAGTTTCCAAAGGGTGTTTAAATGTCAAAGCATTGATTTAAAGGATGCGTATTACTCAGTGTCTATTCATTGATGATGATAGAAGATATTTGAAATTTATTTGGATGACTCAGTTACGGCAATTCAAGGCATTGCCTAATGGATTAACTTCAGCTCCTAGACTATTTACTAAATTGGTAAAAACCTGTTGTTAGCATTACATCAGAGGGGTGCAACAGATATGTGTTTTAGTTGTGGAGGCAGATGGAATGTTGATGAGACATCCCTTCTGCAATTAAGAGGGATTAATTATTTGTGAGTTATTAATTATTTGGGAGTTGTTGGGAACCTGGTATGGACTTAAAGCTTATTGTGCTACCAGGAGGGACTTGCATGAGCAGGTTCAGATTGACAACACCACAGCAGTGGCATATGTAAACCACATGGGTGGAGTCAAGTCACAATCTTGTGATAGACTGGCTAACCAGATTTAGAGCTGGTGTCTTGACAAAAATATCTGACTTTCAGCAATTTATTTGCCAGGAAGATTCAACACTGTAGCTGACACTAGGTCACGTCAGTTCATTGACAAGATAGAATGGATGTTAAATCAGGATGTATTTAATCAAGTGATTGTTCAGTATGGAATGCCAGATATTGACTTGTTTGCATCTAGATTAAATCATCAGTTGCCCAGATATGTTTCATGGGAACCAGATCCTGGTGCAGCAGCGGTGGATGCGTTCTCGCTGCATTGGGGAGGAATGTTTGTGTATGCATTTCCTCCATTCTGTCTCATCAGCAGATGTTTGCAAAAGATCAAGGAGGATTCCGCTTCAGGGGTATTGGTAGTGCCAGATTGGCCTACACAAGCATGGTTTTCTCTTGTATTACACATGGCTAGGGAGCCTCACATGAGTATTCCCAAAAAATAAAAATCTACTAGTGAATCCAGTAACTGGGGATCAACATCCTATACATGATCGTATTGATCTGTTGATTTGCAGATTTTAAGGAGGCAGACCTGGGGAGAGGACTGTCTGATTGTACTGTGGATGTTCTCATGTTGGCCTGTAGGGATAGTACACAGAAGCAATATATCACCTCGATAATGAAGTGGGAGCCATTCTGTCGACAGCAGAATATTTCATATCAAACTGCAGGGATCACAGACATATTGGAGTTTTTGTCAACTCTTTATTTCGTCCAAAATTTAAGTTACAGTGGGATCAATTCAGCCAGAAGTGCTCTGTCTTCTTATTTATCCATGAATTCAGAATTGCATTCAATAGGGACACATCCATTAGTATCTCGATTAATGAAGGGAGTTTTCAATTCTAATCCTCCTAAACCCAGGAATTTGGAGTGTGAGTGAAGTTCTTATGCTTATGCCATACAGTGGGTTCCGGTTACAAGTCTATCTATAGCCAAATTAACTACGAAGGTGGTCATGCTTATGGCGTTGGTTTCAGCCCAACGTGTACAAACATTGCAAAAGCTTTGGTTAGATTGAATGCATGTGTCGGCAGATGCCATTATATTTTATGTCTATGATTTGCTTAAACATAGTAGAAGACGCATGACAGGATGTAAGATTGTGTTTTCAGCATACCCCACAGATGATCGCTTGTGTATAGTCTCACATTTATCTCGTTACATTGTGGCCACTAAAGCTCTAAGAGGAACAGAGTCTGCATTATTTATTAGTCACGAAAAACCACACAGCAAGGTGTCGGTGCAAACAATTTCAAGGTGGCTAAAGCAGGTCCTGGGAAGTGTGGAATTGATACTGATAAATTCAAATCTCATTCCACCAGGGTGGCATCAACTTCCGTGGCAAGGGCGATGGACGTGCCAATAGACCATATCCTCGCGGCCGCAGGATGCTCCAGTGAGCTGACCTTTCAAAGGTTTTATCACAAGCCGATTTCAAGGCTGGGGGTGTTTGCTGATTCTGTTTTGAGTTCTGTTATAGTTTCCCCCTGAGTTAGAGGGGTTTGTTATGATTTATTTTGTAAAAAACTGTTATTCATTTAACAAATGTTATTATTGAAACTTTATTGATTGTTAACGACTTTTGAGTCAATCGATGCAGTGTGAACGCTGGATTTGGGTCTGTGGCGTGAAATCACAGTGCATTGAAGTCTACACGTAGTCACTCACGTGACTCCGAAGTAAAATAGTAAGATTAAACGAGCTTACCAGTTTGAAGTTTGATCTTTATTTTATAGTAGTCGAGTTGAGGGACTACGTGCCCTCCGCTCCCACCCTCATAGATCTCAGCTGGTAGTTCTATTCTTTGTTATCTTACCATTATACTTCAGTCATTGTTAGCTGTGAATTCACTCCGCTGCTTTGAAGATTGACGCACCAACAGCTGTACGGGTTTCTTCACGTAGTCCCTCAACTCGAATCCTAATAAAATAAATATCAAACTTCAAACTGGTAAGTTCTCATTTAATCTTACTATTTTGAGCTATTATAGGCGCTCTGTTTCATTATGTGGCCATTTAGAATACGCAAGGCATTTTTCGCTGCAATCTTTCATAGGAAATGACTGCGCCACATTCTCGACAATAGATACTGTGGCCCAATTGTTTGCCTCACCTTTTTCAAGAGTTTGTGTTCTCAAAATGGATTTTGGTTGTCAGGCGGCTGCGGCCAAATTGATTGCCTCGCGTTTTTCAAGAGTTTGTGTTCATAAAATGGATTTTGGTTGTCAGGTGGCTGCGGTCCAATAGTTTCCCCACCTTTTTCAAGAGTTTCACAATATGGATTTTGGTTGTCACGTGGCTGTGGCCAAATTGATTGCCTCACCTTTTTAAAAAGTTTATTTTCTCAAAATGGATTTAGGTTGTTAGGTGGCTGCGGCTCAATTGTTTGCCTTGCCTTTTTAATGAGTTTCTGTTCACAAAATGGATTTTGGTTGTCAGGTGGCTGCGGCCAAATTGCTTGCCTCTCCTTTTTAAAGAGTTTGTGTTCACAAATTGGATTTTGCTTGTCAGGTGGCTGTGGCCCAATTGTTTGGTTCGCCTTCTTTTTAAAAGTTTTTGCTCATAAGATGGATTTTGGTTGTCAGGCGGCCACGGCCCAATTGTTTGCCTCTCATTTTTGAAGAGTTTGTGTTCAGAAAATGCATTATGGTTGTCAGGTGGCTGCGGCCAGATTGTTTGCCTCACATTTTTCCAGGGATTTTGTGCACAAAATGGATTTTTGTTGTCAGGTGGCTGCAGCCCAATTGTTTACCTCGATTTTTTCAAGAGTTTGTGTTCACAAAATGGATTTTGATTGTCAGGTGGCTGCGGCCAAATGCTTGCCTCGCCTTTTTAATGAGTTTGTGTTCCCAACATGGATTTTGGTTGTCAGGTGGCTGCGGCCCAATTGTTTGCCTCACCTTTTTCAAGAGTTTTTGTTCACAAAATGGATTTTGGTTGTCAGGTGGCTGCGGCCAAATTGTTTGCCTTGCCTTTTTAAAGGGTTTGTGTTCACAAAATGGATTTTGGTTCTCAAGTGGCTGCGGCCCAATTGTCTGCCTCGCCTTTTTAAAGTGTTTGTGTTCACAAAATGGATTATGGTGGTCAGGTGGCTGCGGCCAGATTGTTTGCCTCGCATTTCTCAAGAGATTTTGTTCACAAAATGGATTTTTGTTGTCAGGTGGCTACAACCGAATTGTTTGCCTTGTCTTTGTGAAGAGTTTGTGTTGACAAAATAGATATTGGTTGTCAGGTGGCTGCGGTCCAATTGTTTGACTCACCTTTTTCAAGGGTTTCTGTTCACAAAATGGATTTTGGTTGTCATGTGGCTGTGTTCCAATTGTGTTCCTCACCTTTTTAATGAGTTTGTGTACACAAAATGGATTTTGTTTGTCAGGTGGATGCTTGCTGCCCAATTGTGTGCCTCGACGTTTTTAAAAAAGGTTTGTGCTCACAAAATGAATTTTGGTTGTCAGGTGGCTGCAGTCAATTTGTTTGCCTCGCCTATTTAAAGCTTTTTTCTTCACAACATGGATTTTGGTTGTCAGCTGGCTGCAGCCCAATTGTTTGCCTCACCTTTTTGAAGAGTTTGTGTTCGCAAAATAGATTTGGGTTGTCAGGTGGCTGCCTCAGATTCTTCAAAAAGGTATGTTCACAAAATAGATTTTGGTTGTCAGGTGGATAGGGCCCAATTGTTTGCCTCAGGTGGCTGGGGCCCAATTGTTTGCCTCGCCTTTTTTAAGAGTTTGTGTGCACAAAATGGATTTATGTTGTCAGGTGGCTGCGGCCCAATTGTTTGCCTCACCTTTTTCAAGAGCTTTTGTTCACAAAATGGAGTTTGGTTGTCAGGTGGCTGGGGCCAAATTGTTTGCTTCACTTTTTTCAAGAGTTTTTGTTCACAAAATGGATTTTGGTTGTCAGGTGGCAGCAGCCCAAATGTTTGCCTTGCCTTTTTAAAGAGTTTGTGTTCACAAAATGGATTTTTTTTGTCAGGTGTCAGCGGCCCAATTGTTTGCCTTCGCTTTTTAAAGGGTTTGTGTTCACTAAAAGGATTTTGGGTGTCAGGTGGCTGGGGCCCAATTGTTTGCCTCGCCTTTTTAAAGAGTTTGTGTTCACAAAGTGGATTTCGGTTGTCAAGTGTCTGTGGCCCAATTGTTTGCCTTGCCATTTTAAAGAGTTTGTGTTCACAAATGGATTTAGGTTGTCAGAATGCTGCAGCTCAATTGTTTGCCTCTTCTTTTTCAAGAGGTTCTGTTCACAAAATTGATTTATGTTCTCAGGTGGCTGCCGCCCAATTGTTTGCTTTGCCTTTTTCAAGAGTTTGTGTTCACAAAATGGATTTAAGTTGTCAGGTGGCTGTGGCCCAATTGTTTGCCTCACCTTTTGCAAGAGTTTGTGTACATGTTGGAGTTTTGTGTACAAGTAGGCCTTTTTCAAGAGTTTGTGTACAAGGTGGAGAAGTTGGAGTTATTGAGGGTTGATGCTGGCACATGTAACTGAGTTCTGAACTTTCTATCGCAACGGCAGCAGAGAGTCAGGGTGGGCAGTAGGACATCAAAAACCATAGGTGTGAGCACTGGCTCACCCCAAGGCTGTGTCCTAAGCCCCCTGCTGTTTAGTCTGCTTACACACGACTGTACTGCTAGACTCAACAACAACTTCATCTACAAGTTCGCTGACGACACAACAGTGGTGGGTCTCATCAGTGACAATGATGAGTCGGCGTACAGGATGGAGGTGCAGCTGCTCACAGGATGGTGCAAATCCCACAACCTCATTCTCAACCTGGGAAAAATGAAGGAGATGGTGGTTGACTTCAGGAGGGCGGGAAAACAACGCCATACGATGGAGCTGATGTGAAAAGGGTCAGCAGTGTGAAGTTCCTAGGACTCCACCTGTCAGATGACCTGATGTCCACGACCAACACCACAGCACTGGTCAGGAGAGCCCAGCAGCGACTACACTCTCTCTGTAGACTACGGAAAGCAGGTCTCCCCACTGCACACCTATGAACTTTTTATAGGGGGACAATCAAGAGTACATTAACCTACGGCATCACTTCCTGGTTCGGGAGCTGCAAGGTGTACAAACGGCACCAACTGGACAGGATTGTGAAGATCACTAGCAAGATTATTTGTGCTCCACTCCCTTTCCTGCTGGACATATACAGGAAGAGATGTATCAGCAGAGCCATGTCCTTCATCAAAGACCCCTACCACCCATCGCATCACATATTCTCCATCCTGCCTTCTGGGAAGAGGTACAGGAGCATCAGCTGCAAAACCAGCAGGATGCTCCTCAGCTTCTTCCCGCAGGCTATAAGACTGATAAACAGACTTTGCCCCTGCCAAAGTATCCCGCACTAACCTGGACACACTAAAGCAGAGCCATTGTCGTGCCGCTGCCGATTGGAACTCATGATATATGTTTTTTCTATTTATTTTTTACCGCACACTGAATGGACACTGGTTGAGCAACGTTTTTTTCATTTCCTCTGGGTATGTAAGTACTCAGGAAAAATGATAATAAAGATATACAATACAATACAGAATGGATTTAGGTTGTCAGGGGCTGTGGCCCAATTGTTTGCCTCGCCCTTTTAAAAAGTTTGTATTCACTAAATTAATTTTTGTAGTCAGGTGGCTGCGGCCCAAATGTTTGCCTCACCTTTTTGAAGAGTCTATGTTAAAAAAATTAATTTTGTATGTCATGTGGCTGCGGCCCAATTGTTTGCCTCGCCTTTTTAAAAAAAAATTTGTGTTTGACAAAATGAATTTTGGATGTCAGGTGGCTGCTTGCTGCCCAAGTATTTGCCTCGCCTTTTTCAAGAGTTTGTGCTCACTAAATGGATTTAGGTTGTCAGGTGGCTGCAGCCCAATTGTTTGCCTCGCCTTTTTCAAGAGTTTGTGCTCACAAAATGGATTTTGGTTGTCAGGTGGCTGCGGCCCAATAGGTTGGCTCGTCTTTTTCAAGAGTTTGTGATCACAAGATGGATTTTGGTTGTCATGGGGCTGCGGCCCAATTGTTTGCCTCGCCTATTGCAAGGTTTGTGTTCACAAAATGAATTTTGGTTGTCAGATGGCTGCTTGCTGCCCAATTGTTTGCCTCGCCTATTTAAAAAAGTTTGTGTTCACAAAATGCATTTTGGTCGTCAGGTGGCTGTGGCCCAATTGTTTGCTTCGTCCTTTTAAAAAGTTTGTATTCACAAAATGAATTTTGGGTGTCAGGTGGCTAGGGCCCAATTGTTTGCCTCGCCTTTTGCAAGAGTTTGTGTACACAAAATATCAAAGTCAAAAGAGTTTATTGTCATGTGTGGACAATGAAATTCTTTCTTTGCATAGCACAACAGAACATTGTAGGCATTGACTACAGTTATATACTTAAATACACACATTAATTAAAAAAGTGCAAATAACAGATGGAGGGTATAAATGTTCAGAGTTTTGTCCGGGCCAGGTTTAATAGCCTGATGGCGGTGGGGAAGTAGCTATTCCTGAACCGGGTTGTTCCAGTTCTCAGGCTCCTGTACCTTCTACCCAAAGGTAGCAGGGAGATGAGTCTGTGGCCAGGGTGGTGTTGGTCCTTGATGATGCTGCCAGACTTTTTGAGGCAGCAGCTGTGGTAGATCCCCTTGATGGAAGGAAGGTCAGAGCCGATGATGGACTGGGCAGTGTTTACTACTTTTTGTAGTCTTTTCCTCTCCACAGCACTCAAGTTGCCAAACCAAGCCACAATGCAACCAGTCAGCAAGCTCTCTACTGTGCACTTGTAGAAGTTAGAGAGAGTCCTCCTTGACAGACCGACTCTCCGTAATCTTCTCAGGAAGTAGAGGCACTGATGAGCTTTCTTAATAATTGCATCTGTGTACTCAGACCAGGAAAGATCTTCACAGATGTGCACGCCCAGGAATTTGAAGCTCTTGACCCTTTCAACCATCGACCCATTGATATAAACAGGACTGTGGGTCCCCATCCTATTCCTTCCAAAGTCCACAATCAGATCCTTGGTTTTGCTGGTGTTGAGGGCCAGGTTATTGTGCTGGCACCATATGGACAGTCACTCGATCTCTCTTCTGTACTCCGACTCATCCCCATCAGTGATACGTCCCACAACAGTGGTGTCGTCAGCGAACTTGATGATGCAGTTCGCACTGTGACCGGCTACGCAGTCATGAGTATAGAGTGAGTACAGCAGGGGCTGAGCACGCAGCCTTGAGGTGCTTCCGTGCTGATTGTTATTGAGTCTGACACATTTCCACCAATACGAACAGACTGTGGTCTGTGGATGAGAAAGTCAAGGATCCAATTACAGAGGGTTGCGCAGAGACCCAGTTCTGCGAGTTTGGTAACCAGCTTGGAGAGGATGATTGTGTTAAATGCCGAGCTGTAGTCAATGAATAACAGCCTGACATATGGGTTTTTGTTGTCCAAGTGGTCCAGAGCGGAGTGGAGGACCAGCGAGATCGCATCCACCGTTGATCTGTTGTGGCGGTAAGCGAACTGCAGTGGGTCAAGGTTTTTGTCAAGGTAGGAGTTGATTTGCGCCATGATCAACCTCTTGAAGCACTTCATCACCACAGGCATTAGTGCCACAGGTTGATAGTCATTGAGGCACGTCACCTTGCCCTTCTTGGGCACTGGTATAATTGATGCCCTTTTGAGGCAGGTGGGAACCTCAGACCTCAGAAGTGACAGGTGGAAAATGTCTTTAAAAACTACAACCGGTTGGTCCGCACAGGTTTTTAAAACACGACCATGTATGTCATCAGGTCCAGATGCTTTTCGAGGGTTCACCCCTCTGAAGGATTTCCTGACGTCGGCCTCTGTGACTGAGACTGAAATACCATCACAGCGAATGGGGGCTCGGGCAGGCACATCAGTGTTCTCCCTATCAAAGCGTGCATAAAATGCATTGAGCTCATCAGGGAGTGATGTATCACCGACATCCGAGCTGCCTCCTGGTTTTGCCTTGTAGGAGGTAATTGCATTCAGTCCCTGCCACAGCTGCTGAACATCTGTCTCATCCTCCAGTTTGGAGCAGAACTCCCTTTTGGCCTTTTTGATGGCCTTACCAAGGTCGTATCTGGACTTCGTGTAGACCACTGTATCATCAGACATGAATGCCCGGTGTCTGGTCTTCAGAAGAGTGCGGATCTCAGAGTTCATGCAAGGTTTCTGATTGGGAAACACTAGGAAGGTTTTTGTAGGGATGCAGTCCTTCACACATTTCTTAATGAAGTCTGTAACGACTGTGGCGTATTCATTCAAGTCCGTTGCCGAGTCCTTGAACATTGCCCAGACTACAGATGCCAAACAGTCCTGTAGTTGTTCCTCTGCCCCCCCCCCCCCTCCCACCCTTCAACCAGCTCTGTACTGTCCTCACCTCTGGGGGTGCGCTCTTTAATTGCTGCCTGCAGGCAGGAAGAAGCAGCACCGCTGTATGGTCGGATTTACCGAAGTGAGGGCGAGGGATAGAGCGGTAAGCATTCTTGATGGTGGTGTAGCAGTGGTCGAGGGTGTTTGGTCCCATGGTGCAGCAGGAGACATGTTGGTGGAAGTTAGGGAGCGATTTCTTGAGGTTTGCCTTATTGAAGTCCCCAGCAATGGTGCAAAAAGCCTCGGGGTAAGACGTCTGATGTTTGTTGACCACGGCGTGCAGCTCCTCCACTGCCGGATGGACGTCTGCCTGGGGTGGGATGTAGACCGCGGTCAGGATGATGGAGGTGAATTCCCTCGGAAGGTAGAAGGGACAGCACTTCACCGCCAGATGTTCGAGATGCGGAGAGCAGGAGTTGGACAGGACTGCCACGTCTGAGCACCACGCAGAGTTGACCATGAGGCAGATGCCCCTCCTCTCCATTTCCCCGATGCCTGTGTACAGTCCATGCGGTGGATGGGGAACCCTTCAGGCAGGACCGCTGAGTCTCGGGAGCTGGGGGGTGACCATGTCTCTGTGAAACAGAACACAGAGCATTCCCTCAGCTCCCTTTGATAAAGCAGTCTTGCCCAAATTGATTTAAGTTGTCAGGTGGCTGCGGATCAATTGTTTGCCTCGCCTTTTTTAAGAGTTTGTGTTCACAAATTGGATTTCGGTTGACAGGTGGCTGCAGCCCAATTGTTTGCCTCGCCTTTTTCAAGAGTTTGTGTTCACAAAATCGATTTAGGTTGTGAGGTGGCCGTGGCCCAATTGTTTGCCTCACCTTTTTCAAGGGTTTGTGTTCATTAAATGGATTTAGGTTGTAGGGTGGATGGGGCCCAATTGTTTGCCTCGCCTTTTTAAAGAGTTTGTGTTCACAAAATGGATTTTGGTTTTTCAGGTTGCTGCGGCCCAAATGTTTGCCTGGCTTTTTTCAAGAGTTTATGTTCACAAAATGGATTCAGGTTGTCAGGTGGCTGTGGCCCAATTGTTTGCCTTGCCTTTTTAAAGAGAAGTTTGTTATCACAAAAATAATTTTGGTTGTCAGGTGGCTGCTTGCTGCCCAAGTGTTTGCCTCGCCTTTTAAAAAGGTTTTTGTTCACAAAATGGATTTTGGTTGACAAGTGGCTGTGCCCAATTGTTTGCCTCATCCTTTTAAAAAGTTTGTATTCACAAAATAAATTTTGGTTGCAAGGCGGTTGCGGCCCAATTGTTTCCCTCGCCTTTTTCAAGCGTTTGTGCTCACAAAATGGATTTTAGTTGTCAGCTGGCTGTGGCCCAATTGTTTGCCTTCACTTTTTAAATGGTTTATGTTCACAAAATGGATTTAAGTTGTCAGGTGGCTGTGGCTCTATTGTTTACCTCGTCTTTTTCAAGAGTATGTGTTCACAAAATGTATTTTGGTTGTCAGGTGGCTAGGTCCCAATTGTTTGCCTCGCCTTTTTAAAGAGTTTGTGTTCACAAAATGGATTTTGGTTGTCAAGAGTCTGCGGCCCAATTGTTTGCTTTGCCCTTTTAAAAAGTTAGTATTCACAAAATGAATTTTGGTTGTCAGGTGGCTGCGGCCCAATTGTTTGCCTCGCCTTTTTGAAGAATCTATGTTCACAAATGAATTTGGTTTGTCATGTGGCTGCGGCCCAATTGTTTACCTCGCCATTTTGAAGAGTTTTTGTTCACAAAATTGATTTACGTTGTCGGGTGGCTGCGGCCCAATTGTGTGCCTCGCCTTTTTCAAGAGTTGGTGTTCACCAAATAGATTTTGGTTCTCAGGTGGCTGCGGCCCAATTGTTTGCCTCGCCTTTTTAAAGAGTTTGTGTTCACAAAATGGATTTAGGTTGTAGGGTCGATGGGGCCTAATTGTTTGCCTCGGCTTTTTCAAGAGTTTATGTTCTCAAAATGGATTAAGGTTGTCAGGTGGCTGCGGCCCAATAGTTTGCCTCGCCCTTTTAAAAAGTTTGTATTCACAAAATGAATTTTGGTTAGTCATTAGAAACGGGAATAGTGCCGGAGGATTGGCGTACTGCGCATGTTGTTCCATTGTTTAAAGAGGGTTCAAAGAATAAACCTAGCAATTATAGACCTATTAGTTTGACGTCAGTGGTGGGCAAATTAATGGAAAGAATACTTAGAGATAATATATATAAGCATCTGGATAAACAGGGTCTGATAAGGAACAGTCAACATGGATTTGTGCCTGGAAGGTCATGTTTGACAAACCTTCTTGAATTTTTTGAAGCGGTAACTAGGGAAATTGATGAGGGTGAAGCAGTGGATGTTGTCTATATGGATTTCAGTAAGGCCTTTGACAAGGTTCCCCATGGAAGGTTGGTTAAGAAGGTTCAATCTTTGGGTGTTAATGGCGGAGTAGCAAGATGGATTCAACAGTGGGAGTGTCAGAGAGTAATGGTGGATGGCTGTTTGTCAGGTTGGAAGCCGGTGACCAGTGGGGTGCCTCAGGGATCTGTGTTGGGTCCACTGTTGTTTGTCATGTACATCAATGATCTGGATGATGGGGTGGAAAATTGGATAAGTAAGTATGCAGATGATACTAAGATAGGCGGTGTTGTGGATAATGAAGTAGATTTTCAAAATCTACAGAGAGATTTGGGCCATTTGGAAAAGTGGGCTGAAAGATGGCAGATGGAGTTTAATGCTGTTAAGTGTGAAGTGCTACATCTTGGCAGGACAAATCAAAATAGGACGTACATGGGAAATGGTAGGGAATTGAGGAATGCTGTGGAACAGAGGGATCTAGGAATAACTGTGCATAGTTCCCTGAAGGTGGAATCGCATGTAGATAGGGTGGTAAAGAAAGCCTTTGGTGTGCTGGCCTTTATAAATCAGAGCATTGAATATAGGAGTAGGGAAGTAATGTTAAAATTGTACAAGGCATTGGTAAGACCAATTCTGGAGTATGGTGTACAATTTTGGTCGCCTAATTATAGGATGTCAGCAAAATAGGGAGAGTACAGAGGAGATTTACTGGAATGTTGCCAGGGTTCCAGCAACTCTGTTACAGAGAAAGGTTGAACAAGTTAGGTCTTTATTCTTTGGAGCGCAGAAGGTTAAGGGGGGACTTGATTGAGGTCTTTAAAATGATGAAAGGGATAGACAGAGTTGACGTGGATATGTTTTTCCCATTGAGGGTAGGGAAGATTCAAACAAGAGGGCATGACATGAGAATTAAGGGACAGAAGTTTAGGGGTAACGTGAGGGGGAACTTCTTTACTCAGAGGGTGGTGGCTGTGTGGAATGAGCTTCCAGCAGAAGTGGTGGAAGCAGGATAGATTTTAACATTTAAAAGTAAAGTGGATAGGTATATGGACGTGAAGGGAATGGAGGGGTATGGAGGGAATGGAGCAGGTAGATGGGACTAGGGGAAAACAAATGGTCGGCACGGACTGGAAGGGCAGAGAGGGCCTGTTTCCATGCTGTAATTGTTATATGGTTATATGGTTATATCGTTGTCTGGTGGCTGCGGCCCAATTGTTTGCCTCGCCTTTTTGAAGAATCTATGTTCACAAAATGGATTTAGGTTGTCAGGTGGCTGCGGCCCAATTGTTTGCCTCGCCTTTTGCATGAGTTGGTGTGCACAAAATGGATTTAAGTTGTCAGTTGGCTGCCGTACAATTGTTTGCCTCGCCTTTTTCAAGAAATTGTGTTCAGAAAATGGATTTAGGTTGTAGGGTGGATGGGGCCCAATTGTTTGCCTCGCCTTGTTCAAGAGTTTATCTTCACAAAATGAATTTAAGTTGTCAGGTGGCTGCGGCCCAATTATTTGCCTCGCCTTTTTAAAGAGTGTGTTCACAAAATGGATTTTGGTTGTCAGGTAGCTGGGGCCCAATTGTTTGCCTCGCATTTTTTAAGAGTTGGGTGTTCACAAAATGAATTTTGGTTGTCAGGTGGCTCCAGCCCAATTGTTTGCCTCGGCTTTTTAATGATTATTAGTTATTGGAGAAATAAGCGATAGTTTTCTTGATTTTAAAGTTAATTTAATTTGTTTACAAATTCCTTTTATACTGTGAATAATTGGATTTTTCTTATATTATATTGTCCAGTTTCATCGGGGAAAGAAGGATTGCTCCTATGTTATAAGGGGAACAATCCTATTTCTTTGTTAAATATTTTTATTATAGAAACATAATAATAACAAAGTACATTATTTTGCAATGATGAAAATACATGATATTAATGATATATTCGTACTGTTAATAATATTTGTATTATCATTGATTATAAATTTTAAGACTATATATTTTATATAATTGAAAAACTTGGTAAAAGTAATACATTCATAATATTAGTGATATATTCGTACTGTTGATAATATTTGTATTGTCATTGATTTTGAAATTTAAGACCATATTTTATATAATTGAAAATACATAATACTAGTAACACCTTCATGATATTAATTATATTTTCACACTGTTAATAATATTTGTATTATCATTGATTTTAAAATTTAAAATTATATATTTTATATAATTGAAAATACATGATACTAATAATACTTTTATGATATTAGTATTATTTATATTCGTATTGATATTAAAAATTTAAGATTATGTGTTTCTATACATTTTTCAAATTTTTTATAAAAGTATGAAAAAATAGAGAAAAAAAAGTGTGAAAAGTTTGATGGAGAATGGAGTATTAATCATTGATCCGTCCTTGGAGATATATTCATGATTTATTATATATATTTCTTCATCCATTCAAATATTCAGGTCTCAGTCAAGCCCTCGTGCCGAACCATTATGACCCTGTAAATATTTAATATATGGAGACCAAATCTTTCTGAAGAGATCTAACCTGTCCATTAGGACAAGCCTCGTCTGAAGAAGGGTCTCGACCCGAAACGTCGCCTATCTCCTTCGCTCCTTAGATGCTGCTGCACCCGCTGAGTTTCTCCAGCTTTTTGTGTACCCAGGACAAGCCTCAATCTCTCCAGATGAAGTGTCTCCGACATTTCTGTGTTCCATTGCTGGGGATGTAGGGCCTTTCCAAAATTTTAGTATTAATTTTTTCCCAATTATTAAACCATAGTCGATAAAAATTCTTTGGTTCATTGTTATTAGTTGGTCTGTTTCTAGTATTCCAAGTATTATTAACTTTGGATCAGGAGTCAAAGTTATATTGACAACATTCGAAATTATCTTAAATATTTCATTCCAGTATTTTGCAATTTTTATACAGTTAGTGAATGAATGTGATAAATTTGCTTCTGAGTTTTGACATTTATCATATATAGGGGATACTTTTGGAAAGATGTTATGTAATTTAGATTTGGAATAATGTAATCTATGTAGTATTTTAAACTGTATAAGGGAATGTTTAGCATTTAACGAGCAATTATGTATATGTTGTAAACTTTCATCCCATATTTCTGGCCTTATAATTTGGCCTAATTCATTTTCCCAAGACTGTCTATATATTTCTGTTGATGGAACATCACTTTCCAATAGAATATTGCATATATATATGATATCATTTTTTCCGTATTTGGATGTTTATTCAAGCATTCATCTAAAATTTCTGTCTTTCTATTTCTAAGTTCTTGTGTATTTGCAGAAACATAATTTCTGATTTGTAAATATCTAAAATATTCTTTATTGTGTAGTCCATAAGTTTGTTGTAACTCTTGAAATGAAAGGAAAGAGTTTTCCTTATAAAGATCACCTCATCTTAGTAATTCCCTTATTTTTCCATTGTAAAAAAGCCTTATCCATCGTTGAAGGTTTGAACGTAACATTATTGGCGATGGTAAGACATAATGGTATAGATTTTAGTTTTAATGTTTTCTTTATTTGTTTCCGGATGCGGATTCCGTTTTCTATTATCGGATTTTCACTATAAATTTTCTTAGCTAAGTTAGTGTTAGCAAATATTATAGAGCTAATTTCAAATGGAGAACAATCTTCTTTTTCCATATTTAATCAATTTGGTTTATTATCTATTTCTTCTAGCCAAAAATTCATATTTTTAATATTGACTGCCCAGTAATAAAACATAAAATTTGGTAGTGCTAATCCTCCATTTATTTTGGGTTTACATAAGTGTTTTTTATTTATTCTATGGCTTTTATAATCCCAGATAAAGTTAGTAATTAGGGAATCTACCTTTTTGAAAAACATTTTAGGGAGATATATCGGAATTAATTGAAATAGATATAGTAATTGTGGGAGAAAGATCATTTTTATTGCATTAATTTTACCTAACATTGAAATAGGTAAGCTTTTCCAGTATAAAAAATATTCTTATTTAATTTATTCAATAATGGGGGGAAGTTAAATTTAAATAAAGAGTCGAATCTTTTTGTAACGAAAATCCCAAGATATTTAATATTTTCGTTTGTTATCTTAAAAGGGAATTGTTGTAATATATGTAAGTTATTCACCGTTATTGGCATGAGTTCACTTTTATTCCAATTAATACTGTATCCTGAGAAAGATCCGAATTCCGTTATTAGTTTTAACAAATTTCGGATACTTGTTTCTGGTTCAGTGATATAAAGTAATACATCATCCGCATATAAGGAGATTTTATTTTTAGTGTCTCTAGTATCATATCCATGTATTTCCGGATGTAATCTCACCCTCTGGGCGAGAGGTTCTATTGCGAGTGCAAACAATAAAGGTGATAAAGGGCAACCTTGTCTACAACCTCGAGATAAATTGAATTTAGTTGATAACATTCGGTTTGTTGTTATTCTAGCTGTCGGATTTGTATATAACAATTTAATCCAAGTAGTAAACTTCTCTCCCAATTTGAAAGCTTCCATAACCGAAAATAGGTAAGGCCATTTCACTTGATCAAAAGCTTTTTCTGCGTCAAGCGAAATGACTACTAAGTCTTTTTTATTACTTCTTTTCGAATATATAATATTGAATAACCGTCTTAGATTATATGAGGAATATCTTTTTGGTATAAATCCTGTTTGATCGGGATGGATTAATTCGTTGACCACTGAACATAGCCTTTGTGCTAGTATTTTTGTTAATATCTTTTGATCAGTATTTAATAGAGCTATTCCTCTAAATGATCCTGGTTCATCCAAGTCTTTATTTATTTTAGGTATAAGTGTTATAATAGATTCATTCAACGTTTCTGGTAATTTCTGCTGTGTGTATATCTGTTCATATAATGATTTCAAACGTGGAACCATATGATCATGAAATATTTTATAAAATTCCGAATCTATACCATCTGGTCCCGGTGTTTTACCATTTTTTAATGATCTAATAGATTCTTGGATTTCTTTTGTTGAGATATCAGCATTTAGTAATTCTCTATTTTGTAAATCCAACCCTTTCAGGTTACATTTTTTTTAAATGCTTCTATTTCTGTTTTATTTACTGTTGTTTTAGCAGTGTATAAGTTTTTATAATATTGCATAAATCTTTCATTAATATCTTTGGGTTGTATTAACAATTCGCCGTTATGTGATTTAATCCTATGGATAATTTTTTCAGCTTCCATTTTCCTTAATTGTCGAGCCAATAATTTTTGGGGTTTATCTCCAAATTCGAACTGTAATTGTTTGGTATGTTGATAAAGTTTTACAACTTGATCTGTATATATTTTATTTAATTTATATTTCAGTGCTGCAATTTTATTATGTAATATTATATCTGGTTTTGTTGCATTCTGTATATCTAATTGTTTAATCTCCCTTTCCAAATCTTGTTGTTCCTTCCGAATCTTTTTATTATGGAATGCTTGTGAAGAGATCATGATTCCCCGGAGATATGCTTTGAATGTTTCCCATAATAAGGAGCAAGATATTTCTGGTTGATCATTTGTTTCAGAAAAAATAGTAAGATTAAACGAGAACTTACCAGTTCGAAGTTTGATCGTTATTTTATGAGGAGTAACGATGAGGGATTACGTAAAGAAGGCCCGCCTGGCACTGGAACGGCATACTTCAAAGCAGCGGCATGAACAACACAGAACACAAATAGCCGGAGTAAGATAGTAAGGCTCATCATAGATTTAGAACTACCAGATGATCATTTATTTTATGAGGGTGGGGAGTGGAGGGCACGTAATCCCTCATCATTACTCCTCATAAAATAACGATCAAACATCGAACTGGTAAGTTCTCGTTTAATCTTACTATTTTACTTCGGAGTCACGTGAGTGACTACATGAAGAGTTTGAAGCTTTCTGTGTTTTTTATGTCGTAGAATTCGTCTATACGACAGTCCGGCTAAGTCAACACATACATGAGAAAACCAGACTAGTTTTAGTTCTTTCCATAATAAAAAATTTTTAATGATAAAAGAACATATAATAACCCTCTTTATATCCGAGGGAACCATTACAAAGTGATAAAAGATATAAGTGATAACATAATTGATCATAGTAATCAATAGTGAAACAAAGCAGGTGACTATAGTGAACCCAACACCGCGTGTCCAAAGCCTGTCATTGTGTGAACAGGTTTATTGTAGAACTTTGAAAAAGTTTCTTCTTTACTCCACCCTGCGGTTTCTAAAATATGCTCGAGCAGTACGTCCCGTACCTTCGCCGCGGACGTAGCTGCAGCCCTGGTGGAGTGAGATTTGAACACATCAGTGTCAGGCTGTTGTATCAGAATGTTTTTAGCAGCTTGTGGGACATTTTCAATCCACCATTGTAATTCCAACAAAGCTTCTTTTGTTCATTGCATAGGCCTATCAAAATGGCCTGCCCTCTTTTTTAGAGCTCTTATTTTGTCCCTTTGAAAATTTTGGCAATGTAATGGACCAAATTCCACTGCAGGAAATGCTGCTACTAGCTTACCAATAACTTTTGCTACTTCTCGGATGGAGGGATAAGGTTTGTGAATGAGACCCTTACAAGTCACCAAAATATCATCAATTTTATCTGTTGGTAAAGTTACTAACATAGTAACTGAGTAAATTATAAACCCCAAATAGTTAATTGACTGTGCTGGCTGCAGCTGGGATTTAATTGGATGAATCAAGAACCCTAGCTTTTCAAACAAAGCTTATAGTTGCTGCAACTGATTTCTCCGCTGATTCCTGATTGTCATTGATGATTAAAATGTCATCGAGATAAGCCATAACGATGTGTTTTTGTGCTCTTAATTGAGCTAAAACTGGTTTCAACAGTTTAGTAAAGAGCCTGGGAGCTGAACTTAACCCATTTGGTAAAGCTCTGAATTGCCACAGCTGTCCCAGCCAATTAAATTTTAAATACCATCGAAAGAACTGATGTATTGATACAGAATAATAGGCGTCCTTTAAATCAATTGTAGCCATATAACAACCTGCTGATATCAAATGTCTTGCAGTATTAAACGTTTCCATTTTAAAATGTTTGTATTCTACAAATTTATTAAGATTTGTAAGGTCCAGAATAATTCTGCAACCACCATCTTTTTTATCTCTTGGAAATATATTTGACACAAATTGATGCTCGTGTTCAACGGTTTTTTCAATAACACCTTTTTTAAACAATTTGTCAATTTCCCCATTTATTTCTGTTTTTACTTTTGCAGAAAACACGAAAGCATAAGCAGGTTTATTCTGTACTGGAGAGTTAACACCTTCTTTAAATGTAATAGTGGCTCCTGAAACTGTTTGTAAAATAAACCGATTAGATGCGATAGTAAGCCAGTCATTATAAAACATTTGTAATCTCCCTCCAACTGGAGATTTGTGCACAGTTTCTTTAAGCATAGAATAAATCTTTAATACCTCTCCATATGAACGTGGTGGTCTCATTCTCCCCGTATACGGGTAAGCATTAGGCTGTGTCGGATGATAATATTTCCTTGACATACTCCTGCCTCTGTTTCCAAAATCAAATCCCCTTCTTGGCGAAAAATACCTTTTTTGTCCAAAGACGAAAGGTCTCACGTGGCTAAAAGATTTAGCTTCTTCATCCATATCTTTTATTTGTTTAGGCAGGTTTTCTCCAAACAGATAACCAGGAGCTTGAACACCATTTACTCGACACAGATTTGCAAACCTTGGGTGAAATATGGGCCGAATTGCAATCTTTCTCATACAATTAATTTCATAGAAGGAATTGCATAATAAGCCCAAAGTATCTTTTTGAATCTTATCCATCTCCAACCCCTCCATTTGTCTTCCATAAGCCGTAACGGCAGCAGAAATTAATTTGAGGATTTTTTGAAATCTCATTTCTTGTCCTCTCATGCTTGGGGTCATAGATGTCCATATAGACGGATTAACCGTAGGTACCTCCAGTGAGGCACAATTATCCGGTGTTTTATATAATTCTGATGTTTCAATCATCACAGAATCTTGAAGTTGGTGAGATACCATATAATTAATGTTGGCAGCTAGGTTTTCTTCCATAGCCTCACGACTTCCTTCAGGTATAGCAAAATCTTTTGCTATCCCAGGCACATCTGGCCTTTTCTTTTTTATTTGTGGTGTGCATTCATAATCCACATCACCACCTGCAGGGTCTGTCTTTTGCAGCCCTAATTCACTTGGAATTATATCCCATGAGACTTCCTCCGCCCCGAATCCCGGGTCCGGAATTTCAAACTCCCAATTTGGCACACAGCCATATTCTGGATATTCAAACCCCTCAGGGCCTTTTTGGGAAACTTCTGGGTACTGTGACCCTTGTCTCATAATTTTTTGGAGTACTTTCTCCATATGCTCCATTTTTAGCCACATAGTTTTATTATCTGGAGGACTTTCATTATCAGAGTCATTATCAGAAACCACGGGCCTCACAGATTTCTTTTTACATTTTTTAGGAGCATTTCCCTCCGTGGTTATTATTTCTGGAGAAACTATAATCTCGCTAACGGGTGAATCAGCGGCCACCGTTATCGGAACCGGATCCGCACTAATCTCTTCTCCCGTATTTTTAGCTTCACCCGGGGATGATCTTTTTACCCGCGAAATTCTCTTTTGCGATTTCTCCATTTTTCTTTTTCATTTATCTGGCCAAATCAGCACGCCAGCGTGACTCAGATTTTTACTTTTACTTTCACTTTTCTGCTGGTTTTTACCAGCGTAACTTCTTTTTTAGAACGTCCCGACTTTACCACACTTACCTGCGGGTCCGTTCCGACTGCTGCGAGGAGCTGCGCTCTGCAGCTTCCTGCTTCTGCCGTCAGCGTCGACGTAAAGCCGTTCCAGCGCCAGGCGGGCCTTCTTCACGTGGTCACTCACGTGACTCCGAAGTAAAATCTTAATTTGAGTTGTGATATATTCCTGAGAAGTTTTATTTTTTTAAATTTGTGGGTTAAATTTCCACTGTCCTAATTTTTCTGTTTTACCATTTATTTTAATCTTAAATGTTAATGGCGCATGATCTGAAATTATAATATTATGATATTTGGATTCATAAGTGAGTGAAATAAGTTTTGCGTCCACCAAAAAATAATCTATTCTTGAATAGGTTTTATGTACTGGCGAGTAAAAAGAGTATTCTCGTCCAGTAGGGTTTTCTGTTCTCCAAACATCTTTAATGTTAGTCGTTTGCATATATGCGTTTAATAAGTCACTGGAGTGTGATTTAGTTTTTCTTTGCTTTGTAGATCTATCTAAGTAGGGGTCTAGTGTGCGATTAAAATCTCCTCCAATTATTAAATTATATTGTGTTAATTCCGGAATATTGTTAAGTACTTTCTTAAAAAACAATGGGCTATCAAAATTTGGTCCATATATATTAACAAGAATCATTTTTTCTGTGTTTAATTCTCCTATCACAATAATGTATCTGCCATCTTTATCAGTTATAGTGATGTATGCTTCAATAAAGTACCTTTACGAAATAATATTGCTACGCCTCTTGATTTATGTGTGAAAGAAGAGTGATACATTTAATCTATCCATTTAGCTTTCAACCTATATTCGGCGTCTTTTTTTAAGTGAGTTTCTTGTAAAACAATCCTCTTTCTCCATTCTTATCTAATCTACCTGTTGGGCAGAACTGTCCAACCTGTAGATTATATTTTTAATATTCATTCCATAGTAATACAATAAGTTAGGAAGTGTCAGTCCCCCTGATTCTTTAGATTTACACAAGTTTTTCTATGAATTCTGTGTGATTTATAATCCCATATGAAGTTTATAATATCAGAATCTAGTTTTTTAAATAATTTTTTTGGTAAATATATTGGTATTGATTGAAATAGGTACAGTATTTGTGGTAAGATGATCATTCTTATCGCATTTATATAGACCTATTAGTTTGACGTCAGTGGTGGGCAAATTAATGGAAAGGATACTTAGAGATAATATATATAAGCATCTGGATAAACAGGGTCTGATCAGGAACAGTCAACATGGATTTGTGCCTGGAAGGTCATGTTTTACAAACCTTCTTGAATTTTTTGAAGCGGTAACTAGGGAAATTGATGAGGGTAAAGCAGTGGATGTTGTCTATATGGATTTCAGTAAGGCCTTTGACAAGGTTCCCCATGGAAGGTTGGTTAAGAAGGTTCAATCTTTGGGTGTTAATGGCGGAGTAGCAAGATGGATTCAACAGTGGCTGAATGGGAGATGTCAGAGAGTAATGGTGGATGGCTGTTTGTCAGATTGGAAGCCGGTGACCAGTGGGGTGCCTCAGGGATCTGTGTTGGGTCCACTGTTGTTTGTCAATGATCTGGATGATGGTGTGGAAAATTGGATAAGTAAGTATGCAGATGATACTAAGATAGGTGGTGTTGTGGATAATGAAGTAGATTTTCAAAGTCTACAGAGAGATTTGGGCCATTTGGAAAAGTGGGCTGAAAGATGGCAGATGGAGTTTAATGCTGATAAGTGTGAAGTGCTACATCTTGGCAGGACAAATCAAAATAGGACGTACATGGTAAATGGTAGGGAATTGAGGAATGCTGTGGAACAGAGGAATCTAGGAATAACTGTGCATAGTTCCCTGAAGGTGGAATGGCATGTAGATAGGGTGGTAAAGAATGCCTTTGGTGTGCTGGCCTTTATAAATCAGAGCATTGAATATAGGATTAGGGAAGTAATGTTAAAATTGTACAAAGCATTGGTAAGACCAATTTTGGAGTATGGTGTACAATTTTGGTTGCCTAGTTATAGGAAGGATGTCAACAAAATAGAGAGAGTACAGAGGAGATTTACTAGAATGTTGCCAGGGTTCCAGCAACTATGTTACAGAGAAAGGTTGAACAAGTTAGGTCTTTATTCTTTGGAGCGCAGAAGGTTAAGGGGGGACTTGATTGAGGTCTTTAAAATGATGAAAGGGATAGACAGAGTTGACATGGATACGTTTTTCCCATTCAGGGTAGGGAAGATTCAAACAAGAGGGCATGACATGAGAATTAAGGGACAGAGGTTTTGGGGTAACGTGAGGGGGAACTTCTTTACTCAGAGGGTGGTGGCCATGTGGAATGAGGTTCCAGCAGAAGTGGTGGAGGCAGGATCGATTTTAACATTTAAAAGTAAAGTGGATAGGTATATGGACGGGAAGGGAATGGAGGGGTATGGATCTGCGTGCAGGTAGATGGGACTAAGGGAAAACAAATGGTCGGCATGGACTGGAAGGGCCGAGAGGGCCTGTTTCCGTGCTGTAATTGTTATATGGTCATATGGTTATTATGTGAGTACATTATGTTAAACAGCCGTCTCAAATTGTTAAATGAGTATCTCTTTGGTATAAACCCTCTTTGGTCCGGGTCTATTAGTTTGCTAACATATTTATTCAATCTTCCCGCTAGGGTCTTTGCTAATATTTTTTGATCTGTATTTAAGAGTGCTATGGCTCTATATGAGCCTAGATATTTACCCTTTTTTGGTATAAGTGTAATTGTTGACTCAGTGTTTCAGGTAATTTCTTTTCTTTAAAAGCGTGTATATATAAATCTTGCAGGCGTGGAGAAATTATCTCGTAGAATCTTTTATAGAATTCATTACTAAAGCCATGTCGTCCTGGCGTTTTGCCATTCTTCGACACATTTATTGTTTCTTCTATTTCCTGTAGTGTAATCTGAGCTCCTAATCCCTCTTATTCCACCATATTTAATTTTGGAAGATTACAATTGTCTAAGAAATTTGTAATTTTAGTATTATTTGCAGAGGCTTTCGATGTATATACATTTTGATAAAATTGAGCAAATCTTTTATTAATATCTTTAGGTAGTGTTAGTAATTCCCCTTTGTCTGATTTAATTTTAGTAATTGTATTTTCTGTTTCCCTTATTTTCAGTTGGCGAGCTATGAGTTTATGGGCTTTATCACCAAGTTCAACATTTTCTTGTTTTGTAATTTGAAATAATCTTATTATTCTGGCAGTTAAAATGTTATTTAATTTATATTTTAGTATTGTTATCTTACTATGTTTATCTATAGTTGGTTCTTTGGCATTTTCTAAATCTAATTGTCTAATTTCTTGTTCTAACTGCAATTGTTCAGTGTTATTCTTTTTATCTTGGACAGCTTGATATGTAATTATAGTTCCTCTAATAAATGCCTTAAAAGTTTCCCATAATAAGGAAGGTGAAGTGCCTGGTGTATCATTTGTCTCAAAGAAGAATATCATCTGCTCTTTTAAATATGTGCAACCTTGAAAGTTATTTAAGATTTGGGGGTTAAACCTCCAGAACGATTTTTTATCAGGCATTCCTTCTAATTTTAAAAAAAAGTTAACGGGGAATGATCAGAAATAATACTATTATGATATTTAGAATTATATGTATATGGAATTAATTTTGTGTCCACTAAGAAATAATCAATACGTGAATATGTTTTATGTACCGTTGAATAAAATGAATATTCCCTACCTATTGGGTTAGCGATCCTCCATACCATTATGTTGGTATTTTTCATGTATGTATTTAGGAGTTCACTAGTTTTAGATTTTATGTTAATCCTTTCTTGTTTTGCTGATTTATCCAGAAATGGATCTAAAACACAATTCAAATCTCCCCCATTTATCACTTTTTGATAGTTAAGTTCTGAAATTGTATTCAGAATTTTACTAAAGAATTGGGGGTTGTCAAAATTAGGAGCATAAATATTTATCAAAGTAAGTGGAGTAGAATGATTTTCTCCCGTGACTATTAAGTACCTCCCCTCTTTATCTGCTATGGTATTCTTTAATTTAAATGGTATCGCCTTTTTTAAAGAGTTTGCGTTAACAAAATGGATAATGGTTGTCGGGTCCCAGCGGCTCAATTGTTTGCCTTGCCTTTTTACAAAGTTTTTGTTCACAAAATGGATTTTGCTTGCTGCCCAATTGTTTACCTCGCCTTTTTTTAAAAAAAAGTTTGTGTTCACAAAATGAATTTTGAATGTCAGGTGGCTGCTTGTTGCCCAAGTGTTTGCCTCGCCTTTTTAAAGAGTTTTTGTTCACAAAATGGAATTTGGTTGTCAGGTGGCTGCGGCCCAATTGTTTGCCTCGCCTTTTTACAAGGTTTGTGTTCACAAAATGAATTTTGGTTGTCAGGTGGCTGCTTGCTGCCCAATTGTTCACCTCGCCTTTTTAAAAAAAAAGTTTGTGTTCACAAAATGAATTTTGGATGTCAGGTGGCTGCTTGCTGCCCAAGTGTTTGCCTCGCCTTTTTAAAGAGTTTTTGTTCACAAAATGGAATTTGGTTGTCAGGTGGCTGCGGCCCAATTGTTTGCCTCGCCTTTTTACAAGGTTTGTGTTCACAAAATGAATTTTGGTTGTCAGGTGGCTGCTTGCTGCCCAATTGTTCACCTCGCCTTTTTAAAAAAAAAGTTTGTGTTCACAAAATGAATTTTGGATGTCAGGTGGCTGCTTGCTGCCCAAGTGTTTGCCTCGCCTTTTTAAAGAGTTTTTGTTCACAAAATGGAATTTGGTTGTCAGGTGGCTGCGGCCCAATTGTTTGCCTCGCCTTTTTACAAGGTTTGTGTTCACAAAATGAATTTTGGTTGTCAGGTGGCTGCTTGCTGCCCAATTGTTCACCTCGCCTTTTTAAAAAAAAAGTTTGTGTTCACAAAATGAATTTTGGATGTCAGGTGGCTGCTTGCTGCCCAAGTGTTTGCCTCGCCTTTTAAATAAACTTGTGTTCACAAAATGGATTTTGGTCGTCAGGTGGCTGTGGCCCAATTGTTTTCCTCGTCCTTTTTCAAGAGTTTGTGTTCACAAAATCGATTTTGGTTGTCAGGTGGCTGCGGCCAAATTGTTTGCCTCGCCTTTTTAAAGAGTTTTTGTTCAAAAAATGGATTTTGGTTGTCAGGTGGCTGCGGCCCAATTGTTTGCCTCGCCTTTTTACAAAGTTGGTGTTCACAAAATGAATTTTGGTTGTCAGGTGGCTGCTTGCTGCCCAAGTGGCTGAGGCCAAATTGTATGTCTCGCCTTTTTAAACAGATTGTTTTCACAAAATAGATTTAGGTTGTCAGGTGGCTGCGACCCAATTGTTTGCCTCGCCTTTTTCATGAGCTTGTGTTCACAATATTCGATTTAGTTTGTCAGGCGGCTGCGGCCCAATTGATTGCCTCGCCTTTTTCAATTGTCTGTGATCACAAAATGAATTTTGGTTGCCAGGTGGCTAGGGACAAATTGTTTGCCTCACCTTTTTAAAGGGATTGTGTTCACAAAATGGATTTTGGTAGTCAGGTGGCTGCGGCCAAATGGTTTCCAGCCCAATAATCCATTTGGCCCACAATGTCTATACTAGCCCTCTGGAACGCAGTACCTTCGGCCCGCAACATCTATACTAGCGCAACAGAACCACCACTGGCGAGGAATATTGGAATTGGTGGAGAGGTGGAATATTGCTTTGGTGACCAGCCCCCCTCATGTGATGCTGGGATCCAATGTGTCCCTCTTAGTCTAGTAGTGACTAAAGGAAAGAATTCTTGAAATGATATGAAAATCAAAATGGATTTTGGTTCTAAGCTGTCTGCGGCCCAATTCTTTGCCTCGCCTTTTTCAAGAGTTTGTGTTCACAGAATGGATTTAGGGTGTCAGGTTCCTGCGGCCTAATTGTTTGCCTCGTCTTTTTAAAAAGTGTGTGTTCACAAAATGGATTTTGGTAGTCAGGTGGATGTGACCCGATTTTTTTTTTTTTTTTTTGCCTCGCCTTTTCTAAAAGTTTGTGTTCACAAAATGGGTTTACTTTGTCAGGTTCCTGCGGCCCAATTGTTTACCTTGCCTTTTTCAAGAGTTTGTGTTCACAAAATGGATTTAGGTTGTCAGGTGGCTGCGGCCCAATTGTTTGCCTTGCGATTTTCAAGAGTATGTGTTCACAAAATGAATTTTGTTTTCAGGTGGCTGCGGCCCAATTGTTTGCCTTGCCTTTTTAAAGAATTTGTGTTCACATAATGGATTTAGGTTGTGAGGTGGCTGCGGCCTAATTGTTTGCCTCACCTTTTTCAAGAGTTTTTGTTCACAAAATGGATTTAGTTCGTAAGGTGGCTGCTTCCCATTGTTTGACTCGCCTTTTTCAAGAGTTTGTGTTCAAAAAATGGATTTTGGTAGTCAGGTGTCTGCGGCCTAATTCTTTGCCTTGCCTTTTTAAAAAGTTTGTGCTCACAAATTGGATTTTGGTTGCAGGCGGTGCGGCCAATTTGTTTGCTTTAGCTTGGCTTTTAAAATCGTTGCAACATTTGGCTTCGAGCCCAAGAATCTATTCGGCCCAAAATGTCTATACTAGCTCTCGGGAATGCAGTACCTTCGGCCCGCAAGACCTATACTAGCGCAACAGAATGCCCCCCCCTCCCACTGGCGAGCAATACTGGAATTGGTGGAGAGGTAGAATATTGCGTTGGTGACCAGCTCTCCCATGTGATGCTGGGATCCAATGTGTCCCACTTAGTCTAGTAGTGACTAAAGGAAATAATGCTTATAACGATATGAAAATCTGTCACTACAAATACTACCCCAGATTATGTCACTCAATCAGTACTACTCCACAGTGTGTCACTCCATCAGTACCACGGCGAAGTATCTCACCCCATCATGATTACTCTAAAGTGTTGCACTCCACTGGTGCTACCATACATTTTATCACTTCATTAGTTCTACTGCACACTAGTGACACTACATGAGTACCATGCCACGTGTCACCCCATCAGACATTCACCATAGCGTGCCACTCAATCTGTACTACCCCACAGTGTGTCCCTCCATTAAATCTCCCACTCAGTGTGTCACTCCACCAGTACTGCCCCACAGTGTGTCATTCCATCTGTACTACCACACAGTGTATTACTTCATCAGTACTACCCCACCCCATGTGTCATTCGAAAAATGCTACCTCTGAATTTCACTCGATAAGTACTTCACCAAAGTGTGTCACTTCATCAGCACTACCCCACTTCATCAGCACTACCTGACTTCATCAGCACTACCAAGCAATGTTACAAAATTTTCAGATTTTAAAAATCACGTCTGCAGTTTATCCCATCAGATAAAACATAAAAAGAAGTTTAATTTGATACCTAATTCACTTTCATATCTTCAGTATTAAAAAAGTTATGGGCATTTTCATACTCAGAAATTAGCATCTTGTTCCCTATTGCTTCTCCATTGACTTAACACAAAAGCTGTGATCAATGATAGTCAAAAGCCCAACCTTTCTACCCCCAGAGCGCCTCGCCGACACCTTCTTCCCTTTCTGCAACATATCTACAAAAACTCCCAACCGTTGCAGAAAAAGACCTGTGGTAAAGTATTTCAACAAACCTTACCTCGTTTCAACTTGTTAACGAAAACTGCTGGAGAATGGAGGGTGAAGTCTGAAGAAGGGTCTCGACCCGAAACGTCGCCCATCTCCTTCGCTCCTTAGATGCCGCTGCACCCGCTGAATTCTCCAGCTTTCCATGTAACCCGCGGTTTAAACTTACCGCTCGGAGGAGCGCTGCTGCTCCCCCCGCCCGACTGCACCAGCGGCTGTACGGGCTTCTATTCACGTAGTCACTCACGTGACTCCGAAGTAAAATAAGGGAATTGATTGAAATTTTCAGTTATTATAGATTGAAGCATTCTGAAACAAATATGAAACAATCTTACTTGGATGACCTGAAATTAAATCATATAATTAGTTAGTTACCTAATTGTAGCTAATTACAAAATTCAATTCCTAGAACTAAATATCTATCCATTTCTTAAGAAAAGGTTAACATTTTTAAAAAGCCTAAGTGTCCAAATAACATTCACACAAGAATTCACAATATAACATGATTTTTAAATCTCATTGTCATTAATTTATAGGCCAAATGGAAGGAATTTAATGTTTAATTCCCGTAAACTAATGGGCATTTTAATCATCTTGCGAGTGGATTTTTGTGGATCACGATCAATTGGAACGTTGCGGTTGCGGTGAATTGAAACCCCATATCGGCAGGAAAAATACTGTCAGTTCGTATGGGTCCTAAGTCACCTTTTCCCAATGTGAAATGTTGATTAAAGGCACCCTAAGAAACAGGCTTATATGAAAAAATAAACTGTGTACCTTGCCTTGTCTCCTACATGGGATCCATCCTATTGTCGGCGTTGATGGCATTAGAAGATGATTTTTAATTTACGACTGCCATTAAATTATCCCGCACTAATTTTAATAAACTTAATAAAACGGCAGTCGAAGCGATTTTTCTTCAGCAACTAAACAGTCTGTTCAAATTCGATTTGAATAGTCTGAAGAAAACCCGCATTTTAAACCCGCCCCCTCTCAAAGGCGCCAAAGTCACGCACACGGCTACGGCTGAAGGTAAGTATTGCAACATACCTACACTACTCCACTGTTTTTGTGACTTCATCAGTACTGCCCCTCAGTGTGTCACTCCATCAGAAATAGCTCATGTTACCACTCCATCAGTGCTATCATACAGTGTGTCACTCCATCAGTACCACACTGAAGAGTGTCACTCCATCATGAGTACAATACATCAGTGCTGCCATGCATTTGATCAGTTCATCAGTACAACTCCGCAGTGTGTCACTCCATCAGTACTTCCCCACAGTTGATCACTCCATCAAGACTACACCACAGTGTGTCACTCCATCAGTGCTTCCCCACAGTGTATCCATCAACACTACTCCACTGTGTGTCAGTCCCAGTACGACCCCATAGTGTGTCACACCATCAGTACTACTCCGACGTTTGTCACTCCATCATGACTACTCCACAGTGTGTCATTCCATCAGTGCTACCACAAATCATGTCACTCCATCAGTGAGGCTTCCCAGCATGTCACTCCATCTACTTCCCCACAGTGTGTCAGTCCATCGATAATACAGCGGCTTATCACTCCATCAGATCTATCCTACAGTGTGCCACTCCATCAGCTCTATCACACAGTGGCAGTCCATCATTACTATGCCACAGTGTCTCCCCGTCAGTCCTATCCCACAGTGTGCCATTACATCAGTACTTACACACAGTGCATCAATCTGTCAGTACTACCCCACAGTGCATCACTCCATCTGTACTACTCCACAGAGTGACACTCCATCAGTACTACCCCACAATGTGTTAATACATCAGTGCTGTCCCACACTGTGTCAATTCTTCTTTGTCCTACAACTTTATGGCATGCACAGCCTAAAGTTGTAGGACAACTTGCTCTATTTAATCTTACTTGATTGTGCACGCCAGGTTGATTGCATTCGTCAAAACAGGGCGGACCACATAAAGGTTGCAATCTCCCACCCCTTCTTACCATCTGACAGTGTGTCACTCCATCAGTACTATCCCACGGTGTGTCACACAATCAGTACAGCCTCACAGCGCATCAATCCATCAGTACCACCCAACTGAATGTCATTACGTCAGTACTACCCCAGATTATGTCACTCCATCAGAACGACCTCTCAGTGATTCATTCCATCAGTTCCACCCCACAGAGTGTCACTCCATCAGAACCAACCCACGGTGTGCCTTTCCGTCCATAACACGCCGACGTGTGTGACCCCTTCAGCACTACTCCACAGTGTGTAACTCCATCAGTACTATTACACAGTGTGTCCCTGCATCAGTTATACCCCACAGTTTGTTACAACATCAGAACCTCCTCACAATGTGTCATCATCAGAATTACCTGACAGGTTATCATTCCAGCAGTATTACCCCACAGTGTGCCACTTCATCAGTACCACCACAGTGTGTTTCTCCATCAGTGCCACCACAGTGTCTCACTGCATCAGTACCGCCCCATTTTTATCCTTCCATCAGTACTATCCCGTTGCCAGGGTTCCAGCAACTATGTTACAGAGAAAGGTTGAACAAGTTAGGTCTTTATTCTTTGGAGCGCAGAAGGTTAAGGGGTGACTTGATTGAGATCTTTAAAATGATGAAAGGGATAGACAGAGTTGACGTGGATAAGCTTTTCCCATTGAGGGTAGGGAAGATTCAAACAAGAGGGCATGACATGAGAATTAAGGGACAGAAGTTTAGGGGTAATGTGAGGGGGAAGTTCTTTACTCAGAGGGTGGTGGCTGTGTGGAATGAGCTTCCAGCAGAGGTGGTGGAGGCAGGATCGATGTTAACATTTAAAAGTAAAGTAGATAGGAAAATGGACGTGAAGGGAATGGAGGGGTATGGTCTGAGTGCAGGTAGATGGGACTAGGGGAAAACAAATGGTCGGCACGGACTGGAAGGGCCGAGAGGGCCTGTTTCCGTGCTGTAATTGTTATATGGTTATATGTTATATGGTTATCCCACTGTGTGTCACTCCATCAGTGGACGGGGAGAGGGAAGCCCAGAAAGGTTGAATATAGAGCAGAAGAGAGAGAGTAACAGTTCAGAGAGAGTGACAGCAGTGAGGATGGAAACATAGAAACACAGAAAATACGTGCAGGAGGAGGCCATTCGGCCCTTCGAGCCAGCACCGCCATTAACCATATAACAATTACAGCACGGAAACAGGCCCTCTAGGCCCTTCTAGTCCATGCCGACCATTTGTTTTCCTCTAGTTCCATCTACCTGCACACAGACCATACCCCTCCATTCCTTTCCCGTCCATATACCTATCCACTTTACTTTTAAATGTTAAAATCGATCCTGCCTGCACCACTTCTGCTGGAAGCTCATTAATTGTGATCATGGCTGATCATCCGCTATCAATAACCCGGTGCATGCCTTCTCCTCATTTCCCTTGATTACACTAGCCCATAGAGCTCTATCTAACTCTCTATTAAATCCATCCAGACTTGGCCTCCACTGCCCTCTGTGGCAGGGAATTCCATCCATTCACAACTCTCTGGGTGAAAACGTATTTTTTTCACCTTTGTTTTAAAAGACCATATAACCATATAACAATTACAGCACGGAGACAGGCCCTCTCGGCCCTTCCAGTCCGTGCCGACCATTTGTTTTCCCCTAGTCCCATCTACCTGCACTCAAACCATACCCCTCCATTCCCTTCACGTCCATATACCTATCCACTTTACTTTTAAATGTTAAAATCGATCCTGCCTCCGCCACCTCTGCTGGAAGCTCATTCCACACAGCCACCACCCTCTGAGTAAAGAAGTTCCCCCTCACGTTACCCCTAAACTTCTGTCCCTTAATTCTCATGTCACCTTTATCATTTAATTCTCATGTCACCTTTATCATTTCATCAGACCTCCCCTTTATTTTAAGGATGGAGAGAGAAAGAGAGGAGGGAGAGGTGCTACATCATTCGCCGTTTTATTTAGGTTTAGGACAATTCTGAGGCAGCAATATTTCTGCTTTCTGAGTGTCGTGAGTCTTTGGGTCGTTTCTCCTCAGAGGTGATGAAGGTAGAGAATGTTATTGTTCCATGGTTTAGTCAGATCTATTCCAGGCAAGCACGGAATGAATGGTTACCGGGGTCAGCGGGAGTGTGGGGTTGAGGTCACAGTCGGTGAAGCCGCGATCATATTGAGTGGTGAAGCAGAGTGCGGGGGGGGGGGGGGGGGGGGGATTTTAGTCTGAGGTGATGCGTTGAACTAATTCTTCAACCTGTGGACAAAGGTCGCCCAGTACAGTCCACCTTTAAACTGGGCACCAGAAGCTCTGAGATGGTTCCTGGAATTTGGCATTGCCTGGCTGAGTGAAACGGATTGAAGGAAATCAGACAAACAATATGAGGTGGAGAGTTGGATCTGATGGAGTTTGAAACAATGTCGCCTTTGCTCTAACAATTCCGCTCCCAATTTTCATCCCTCAGTATCTAACGCTACAATTCCCAGTCTTTCTCAATCAATTCCCTGAATAAATCACAACCTGTCTCAGCGGGGATTTCACTCGGCTGATGTCATCTGTTTGTGAATTATTTCAAAATCTCTATTTTTAAACTCTGCTGAAACTTCACTGTCCCAATGGAGACGGAAAATGGTATAAAATCTCCAGGCATGTTCTGCCCCAACATTTCATTCCGAGACATTACCGGTAGCTCACGGGGACGTCGTTGAGCAGAGAAAATGTTGGAAAAGTTTTTTGAATATTTAGACGTGGAGAAAATCTTGGACGCGATCATTGCTGCCGTTGGAGTCCCTGGTAGGTGTGTTAACTGGTGTTGACCTGATTCTGATCATGTTACAAGTTCCCAACTGATGATCGTTGTACAAGAATGTGTGAAGAATATCAATCCTCTCAGTGAAATATTTGTGAATTAACGCTGCTGTGATTTTTCTTATTTTCAGACAGCTGAAACTAACCCTCTTTTTCTCTCACTGCTGCCGGCCGGGAGCCACTAGAATGTTGTTCTTGTCTTCAGTAGCACCTTGCCCAGAGTTGGCCCAGTGCCCGGGATAAGCAGGCAGGCAGCTCTCCGGGACATGTGACTGGGAGAGAGGGGTTCACATTGTGAAGTTCACTGTGTGTGAGTTATTGATCATAGTGAACAGCTGCTCCTGTGGAACCGTGTCTCACTGTGGAGTCTGTCTGTCACAGACGGATTTCACCCACCGCCTGTTGGTCAATAATTGGATCGATCTCCTGGACTAGTGGCCGTGGATCTACCGGCGTGTGTGTGTGTGTGTTGTTACTGAACTGAACTCACTGTGGAATGAATCCATTAACGGCGCCAATCTGCTGCCGGATTCCATGTTGGCCCTGCCTTCCCTCTGGAAGCCTCTTCGTTCCCATCAGATGCCGAGTTCCCAGAGCCCTGGTTAAACGCGGCCGCTCACGGTTTAGACTGATAAGCGGCCCCATCGGAGACTGTGAGCAGCAGCAGGGTTCACTACAGAAAGGACCATTGCGCCTATTGTAGCGGGTGGCTGCTCGGTCCCTCCTCGCCCTTTACCCTGTCTGCCCGTCTGCCGTCGCCCGTCTTCCCGTTCCCTCCCCTGAAGCAGGCAGGCAGGTCGGGCACAGTCGGAGCCGGCTCAGACATTGTTAAACTTGCAGCAGCCGCGCACCAACTCCAACACTCCTGATCTTGAGCTGAAAGTCGAGCCGGTGTTCAGTCCCGGAGACCGTGTTGTCCCGAATGCCCAGTGTCCGTTCCCTTGTCTTTCCGCAGTGAATTTAGTGGCGATTGTGATCCTGTCCCGGGGAAAGTGCGGCCTCTCCACCTGCACCACTCGCTACCTGGTGGCCATGGCAGCGGCCGATCTACTGGTCCTGATCGCCGGGGTCATTTTGGATCGGCTCCGATATTTTTACTTTTATTCTAGTTTCCTGGCCATCACACCTGTCTGCCGTGTTAACGAAGTATTGAGGTTCGCAGCTACAGACTGTTCTGTCTGGTTCACCGTCGCTTTCACCTTTGATCGCTTTGTCGCCATTTGTTGCCAGAAGCTGAAAACTAAATATTGCACCGAGAAAACTGCGGCTGTGGTTCTGGCAACAACCGGCGTTCTGTTCTGTCTAAAAAACGTTCCCCGCTACTTCATGGTGGAACCCTATGTAATCATTGACAATGTCCCGTGGTTCTGTAAACTGGTGGACAATATTTTCACTGAACCCGGGTGGGTGGCATTTGACTGGATCGACATGGTTTTAACTCCGTTCCTCCCTTTCGCTGTAATCCTGCTGTTCAACGCTCTGACAGTCCACCACATTTTAGTGGCCAGTCGGGTCCGTCAGGGGCTGAGGGGTGAGAGCAAGGGGGAGAACCGCAGTGACCCGGAGATGGAGAGCAGGAGGAGGTCTATGGTTTTACTTTTCACCATCTCCGGCAGCTTCATCCTCCTGTGGCTGACGATGGTTGTAAACGTCTTCTATTATCAGATCAAAGGAATTGGAATTGGAATTGAATATAATGATTCTCAATATATCTTTAACAACGTCGGGTATTTGCTGAGGAATCTCAGCTGCTGCACCAACACATTTATTTACGCAGTGACCCAGTCCAAGTTCAGGGAGCAGGTGAAGAGCGCGGTGACATATCCGCTCACCTCAGTGCTTCGGCTCATTCATAAATCCGCGCCCTGAGCGCATCCATCCTAGAGGCGGGCGGCCGCAGTCTCTTCGCTCCAGGCTCCGGCTCCTGACATTCACCGTCTAGCCGTGAGGGAGGGAGGGAGGAGCTGGCCAAAGTTGACTGAAAAGATCTCCTAGCAGGGATGAGAGTGGAACTACAATGGTATTTATGGGAATAATACGGAAGGTGCAGGATCAGTTCATTCCAGAGGCGAAGAAAGATTCCAAGGGGAGAAAGGAGTAACCGTGGCTAACAAGGGACATCAGGGACAGTATACAAATAAAAGAGAAGAAGTACAACGTGGCAAACATATAAATTAGATGCAGGAGGAGGCCATTCGGCCCTTCTAGCCAGCACCGCCATTCATTGAGATCATGGCTGATCATCCGCTATCAATAACCCGTGCCTGTCTTCTCCCCATATCCCTTGACTCCACTGGCCCCCAGAGCTCTATCCAACTCTCTCTTAAATCTATCCAGTGATGTGGCCTCCACTGCCCTCTGTGGCAGGGAATTCCATAAATTCACAACTCTCTGGGTAAAAAAGTTTTTTTCTCAGCTCAGTCTTAAATGACCTCCCCTTTATTCTAGGACTGTGGCCCCTGGTTCAGGACTCACCCAATATTGGGAACATTTTTCCTGCATCTAGCTAGTCCAGTCCTTTTATAATTTTATATGTTTCTATAAGATCCGCCCTCATCCTTCTAAACTCCCGTGAATATAAGCCTAGTCTTTTCAATCTTCAATCTAGGGAAGTCAGGCTATCTGGTCTGTAATTCCCCGTTTTCTCTCTCGCTGCTTTCTTGAAAAGTGGGATAACATTAGCTATCCTCCAATCCACAGGAACTGATCCTGAATCTATTGAACATTGGATCCCCAATGCATCCACTATTTCTAGAGCAACCTCCCTGAGGACCCTGGGATGCAGACCATCAGGCCCAGGGGTTTATCATCCTTCAGTCCCATTAGCCTATCCAATATTATTTCTCGCCTAATGAAAATTTCTTTCAGTTCCTCTACTCCCTTAGATCCTCTGTCCTCCAGTACATCTGGGAGATTGTTTGTGTTCTCCTTAGTGAAGACAGATCCGAAGTACCTATTCAACTCTATTGCCATTTCCTTGTTGCCCATAATTATTTCACAGGGACTCACATTTGACTTTGCTACTCTTTTTCCCATAACATATCTAAAGAAGCCTTTACAGTCCTTCTTTATATTCCTGGCCAGTTTCCCCTCGTACTTCATCTTTTCAGCCTGTATTGCCCGTTTTGATTCCTTCTATATAACCATATAACCATATAACAATTCTGTTGTCCTATGAAAGTTTCCCAATTCTCTAGCTTCCGGCTACTCTTTGCTGTGTTATAAATCTTTTCTTTTAGTTTTATTCTATCCCTAACTTTTCTTGTCAACCACGGTTGCCTCCTACTCCCCTTAGAATATTTCTTCCTCTTTGCAATGAAATGATCCTGCGTCTTCCGGATTATGCCCAGAAATTCCTGCCATTGCTGTTCCACTGTCACTCCTGCTAGGATCCCTTTCCAGTCTACCTTGGCCAGCTCCCCTCTCATGCCTTCATGGTCCCCTTTGTTCAACTGCATCACTGCCACTTCCGATTTAACGTTCTCCTTCTCAAATTGCAGATTAAAACTAATAGTAAGATTAAACGAGAACTTACCAGTTCGAAGTTTGATCGTTATTTTATGAGGAGTTACGATGAGGGATTACGTGAAGAACCCGCCTCACGCTGGCAACGGCATACTTCAAAGCAGCGGCATGAAAAACACAGAACACCAAAAGCCGGAGTAACATAGTAAGGCTTCATAAAAAGACTTAGAACTACCATTTGATCATTTATTTTATGAGGGCGGGAGTGGAGGGCACGTAATCCCTCATCGTAACTCCTCATAAAATAACGATCAAACTTCGAACTGGTAAGTTCTCGTTTAATCTTACTATTTTACTTCGGAGTCACGTGAGTGACTACGTGAAGATTTTAAAGCTTTCTGTGTTTTTTATGTCGTAGAATTAATCCGTACGACAGTCCGGCTAAGTAAACACATACATGAGAAACCAGACTAATGTTAGATCATTTCACAATTAACTTTTTTAATGGTTTAAAGACCATATAATAACCCTCTATAACTGATTATAGCAATTAATAGTAAACAAAGCAGGTGATTATAGTGCTCCCAACACCGCGTGTCCAAAGCTTGTCATAGTGTGAACAGGTTTATTGTAGAACTTTGAAAAAGTTTCTTCTTTACTCCACCCTGCGACTTTTAAAATATGCTCGAGAGGTACGTCCCGCCCCTTCGCCGCGGACGTAGCTGCCGCCCTGGTGGAGTGAGATTTGAACACATCAGTGTCTACTCCCGCTAAAACCAACACCCGTTTCAACCATTTTGAGATAGTTTGAACTGAAGCTTTTGTGTGTGGTTTTTTGTGCGTAACCATTAACGTTTTTTCATTTCCTCGAAGGGTGTCAGTAACTTTAATATATTGGTTCAAATGTTTAACCACACACAAAGTAGGATCAATATGATAAGCTTGAAAGGTTACCTTTGTTCCAGATCTCCCTGGTCTGCTTTGTTTGATCAGATCGTAAACATAGAACACAACATTATCTGTAGTCACATGCATACAGTCTAAACGCAACATTTGTAAAGTTTGCACTCTTTGAGCTGAGACCAGTGACATTAACATAATTAATTTCAATGTCAATCTTTCCAATGTCAACCCTTCAATTGGAGTCCATTGTCTAAGTAGCGTAAGTACAATGCTCACATCCCAAATCTCTGTGTATCTTGGTTTGGGTGGATTAATATTAAAGATTCCTTTCATGAATCTAGATATTAATGGATGCGACCCAATTGATCTCTGATCAGTCATCATAAGTCCTAAATAGGACGACAAGGCACTGCGTGCAGTGTTAATGGCACTGTAACTTAAATGTTGCTCAAAATGCAAATTGGCAAGGAATTCCAAAACATTTGCAATATTTACAGTAGCATAAGAAATATTTGACTGTGTGCAAAAGTCTTCCCATTTCTTAATATGTGTCATATATTGCTTTTGTGTGCTATCTCGCCATGATGCGACTATAACTTCCATAGTTTTGTCCGACAATCCCAGCTCCTGTAGTGGTCTGGTCAAAACCTGCAGATTAATAAATTCATATATGCATACAATGGGTAAATTTCTTTAGTTACCGGATTAGTCAAGATATCACTACAGTTAGGAATCGACATATATGGTTCTTTAATCATATTCAGCATTACTGGGAACCAAGGTTGAGTTGGCCAATTTGGAACTACCAACAATCCAGAAGCAGAATCTTGTTCTATCTTCTTCAGGCATCTCTGAATCAAAGCAAATAGTGGAAAAGCATAAAAGAACATCTTTCCCAGTGTAATGAAAAAGCATCTACTGCTACTGCATCTGGATCGTGTTTCCCAAGACACATAAGTAGGCAATTGATGATTAAGCCTAGATGCAAACAAATCAATTTCTGGCAACCCAAATCGGTTCACAATATTCTTAAATATTGCTGGCTTAAGCATCCATTCCGTATTATCTTTAAAAATCCTGGACCTTTCATCTGCTACCACATTGTCCTTACCTGGAATGTAGCTTGCTGAAATCCATATTTGGCGACCAATACACCATTGCCATATCTCATTGACCAGACAATCACATGATACTGATCTAACTCCCCCCATGTGATTAATGTATCAACAGCCGTTTTATTGTCTAACTGTATTAACACATGTAGACCTTGTTTAGCACAACAATATGCTTTAAGTCCATAAAAAGCACCCAACAACTCCAAATAGTTAATACCATAAGCTTGAAGAAACGCTTCTTCTTGAGCTTTCCATCTACCTCCACAACTGGAGGACGAATCTGTAGCCCCCCATCCGAGAGCACTAGCATCCGTTTGTAAAACCATTTCAGGCTGTTCAATCATGATATTCTTAGCAGCTTGTGGGACATTTTCAACCCACCATTGTAATTCCAACACGGCTTCTTTTGTTAATTGCATAAGCCTGTCAAAGTGACCTGCCTTCTCTTTAAGAGCCCTTATTTTGTCCCTTTGAAGATTTTGATAATGTAATGGACCAAATTCCACTGCCGGAAATGCTGCTACCAGTTTACCAATGGTTTTCGCCACTTCCCGGATGGAGGGATAAGGTTTGTGAATGAGGTAATTACAAGTCATCAAGATGTCATTGGCCTTCTCTGTTGGCAAAGTAACTAACATAGTCACTGAGTTAATTACAAACCCCAAAAAGTTAATTGTTTGTGCTGGCTGCAGCTGGACTTAATTGGATGAATCAAGAACCCTAGCTTTTCAAACAAAGCTTTAGTAACTGAAACTGAGTGCTCAGCTGACTCTTGAGTATCATTAATGATCAGAATATCATCCAGATAAGCCATAACAATGTGTTTCTGTGCTCTTAATTGGGCTAAAACTGGTTTCAACAGTTTTGTAAAGAGTCTAGGAGCCGAACTCAATCCATTTGGTAAAGCTTTAAACTGCCATAATTGTCCCAGCCAATTAAATTTTAAGTACCTCCTGAAGAATTGATGAATTGCTACAGAATAATAGGCATCCTTCAAATCAATCTTAGCCATATAACACCCTGCTGAGATAAGATATTTTGCAGTACTGAATGTCTCCATCTTAAAATGTTTGTATTCTACAAACTGATTTAGATCTGTAAGGTCCAGAATAATTCTGCAACCACCATCTTTTTTATCTCTTCGAAATGTATTAGAGAGAAATTGATGCTTATAAGTCTTTTCAATTACGCCTTTTCCAGATAATTTGTCAATTTCCACATTAATCTCCATTCTTTCCTCTGCAGAAAACACATAAGCATAAGCAGGTTTATTCTGTACAGGAGGATTAACCCCTTCTTTAAAAATAATAATGGCTCCCGAAACTGCTTGTAATACATATCGATCAGAAGTAATGTTAAGCCAGGCATCATAAAATTTTTGCAATCTCCCTCCAACTGGAGAGTCATCCACAGTTTCTTTAAGGATATAAGTCTTTAATACCTCTCCGTATGAGCGTGGTGGTCTCCTTCTTCCCGAATACAGGGAAGCCACTCGCCTGCACAGCACGATAGTATTTTCGTGACAAATTTCTGCCTCTATAACGAAAATCGAAACCCCTTCGGGTCGAAAAAAAACCCTTCTTTGTCCAAAGACAAAAGGTTTAACATGCTAAAATATTTAGCTTCTTCATCCAACTCTTTCAGCTGTTTCGGCAGATTTTCTCCAAACAAATACCCAGGAGCTTGAACAACCACTTCCTTGACACAGGCTTGCAAACCTAGGGTGAAATATGGGCCGAATCGCCATTTTCCTCATACAATTAATTTCATAGAACGAATTACACAATAAGCCCAAAGTATCCTTTTGAATCTTTTCCATTTCCAGATTCTCCATTTGCCTGCCATAGGCCGTAATGGCAGCAGAAATTAATTTGAGCACCTTTTGAAACTTCACTTCTTGGGCTCTCATACTTGGAGTCATAGACGTCCATATCATCGGATTCACCGTAGGCACTTCCAATGAGGCACAATTTCTTGGAGCTTTATATAATTCTGATGTTTCATTCATCACAGAATTGTGAAGTTGGTGAGATACCATATAATTTATGTTGGCAGCTAGGTTTTCTTCCATAGCCTCACCACTTCCTTCAGGTATAGCAAAATCTTGTGCTATCCCAGGCACATTAGGCCTTTTCTTTTTACTTTGTGGTGTGCTTTCAAAGCCATATAACCACCAGCAGGGTCTGCCTTCCGCAGCCCTAAATCAATTGGGATATCACCCCATGAGACTTCTTCCAGCCCAAATCCTGGGTCCGGAGTATCATATTCCCAATTTGGCCCACAGCCTTATTCATCATATTCAAACCCCTCAGGGATTTTTTTGGGATTCATCTGGGTACTGTGACCCTTGTCTCATAATTGTTTGGAGAAACTTTCTCCATATGCTCCATTTTTAGCCACATAGTTTTATTGTCTGGAGGTCTTTCAGTATCAGAGTCATCAGAAACCACGGGCCTCTCAGATTTCTTTTTGCATTTTTTAGGAACATTTTCCTCCGTGGTTATTATTTCTGGAGAATCTGGAAACTCACTATCGGGTAAATCGGCGGCCAACGGTATCGGAACCGGGTCTGCACTAACTTCGCGTCCCGTATTTTTACTTTCACCCCGGGAAGATCTTTTTACCCGCGAAAACTTCTTTCCCGATTTCTCCATTTTTCTTTAATAATCAGTGCTCAATCAGCACGTTAACGTGGCTCTAAATTTTACTTTTGGTTTCGTTTGCTGGAGCCACCCAGCGTAACCTAAAAAATGCCCCGATCTAGCTGCACTTACCTGCGGGCCGTTCCGACCGCTGCGAGGAGCTGCTCCTTACTGCAGCTCCTCCTTCCGCCGTCAGCGTCGACGTAATGCCGTTGCCAGCGTGAGGCGGGTTCTTCACGTAGTCACTCACGTGACTCCGAAGTAAAATCATATTATGATCACTACCTCCAAGCGGTTCCTTTACCTCGAGTTCTCTGATCATATCTGGTTCATTGGACAACACTAATTCCAGAATTGACTTTTCTCTGGTCGGCTCCATGACAAACTGCTCTAAAAATCCATTTCGGAGGCATTCTACAAACTCTGTCTTGGGGTCCTGATCAACCTGATTTTCCCAGTCTACCTGCATATTGAAATCCCCCATCACCACAGTGGCATTACCTTTGTTACATGCCAGTTTTAACTCCTGCTGCAACTTACACCCGACATCCAGGCTACTATTTGGGATCTGTAAATAACACCAATTAGTGTCTTCTTCCCTTTACAATTCCTCAACGCAATCCACAGTGACACTACTCGTCAGTCCGTATGTCTTCCCTCGCAAAGGACTGAATTCCATCCCTCACCAGTAGAGCTACGCCTCTGCCCACCTACTTGTCATTTCTATAGGAAGTTTAACCCTGAATAATTAGTTCCCAGGCCCGATCCTCCTGAAGCCACATCTCAGTAATCCCCACAATGTCATATCTACCAACCTCTAACTGAGCCTGAAGCTCATCTACTTTACTTCTTATACTTTGCGCATTCATATGCAATACTTTTAATTCCTTATGCATCTCACTTTCACATTGATCCCTCTCGATGAGGAGGACGCCAGAGGATTGGATAATGCTTAAAGAACAACAGAAGATAACTAAAAAGAAAATACAGGGAGAAATGTTGAGCTACGACGAGAGAGAGAGAGAGAGATGCGGTGAGAGAGAGAGGGTAACGGGGAGGGTGGAGAGAGGGGGGAGAGAGAGAATGTAGAGTGTGGGGAAGAGAGAGGGGTAGAGAGCGGGGGTAGAGAGAGAGGGGAGAGAGGGGGAGAGAATGAGGGGAGAAAGAGGGTAGAGAGAGAAGGTAGAGAGAGGGAAAGAGGGGGAGAAAGCGAGGAGGGATGGGGAGAGAATTGAGGAGAGAGAGAGAGATATGGCGAGAGCGAGAGAGGACGGGGAGAGAGAGAGAGGGAGAGAGAGAGACGGGGGAGAGAGAGCGAGAGGAGAGCAGAGAGAGAGAGAGGAAAAGGGGGAGAGAGTGGGGGGAGAGAGAGAAGGTAGAGTGAGCGGGGAAGAGAGGGTTAGAGAGAGAGGGTAGAGACAGGGGGTAGAGAGAGAGGGTAGAGAGTGAGGGGGAGAAAGAGGGGGGGGGAGAGGGGAGAGAATGAGGGGGAGAAAGAGGTAGAGAGAGAGGGGGGAGAGAGAGGGTAGAGACGGAGAGAGAGAGATAGGGTGAGAGAGCGAGGGGAAGAGAGAGGGATGAGAGGGAGAGATGGGGAGAGCGGGAGTGACGGGGAGAGAGAGAGGAAAGAGAGAGAGAGAGAGGAGAGCGGAGGTAGAGAGAGGGGGAGGGACGGGAGGAGGAGAGAGGGGTGAGAGAGAAAGGGGGAGAGAGGGGGAGAGAGATGGTAGAGTGAGCGGGGAAGAGAGAGTGTAGAGAGAGAGGGTAGAGAGAGGGGGGTAGAGAGAGAGGGTAGAGAGTGAGGGGGAGGGAGAAGAGGGGTAGAGAGAGAAAGTAGAGAAATGGAGAGAAAGAGAGGATAGAGAGAGGGGGAGAGAGCGAGGGGAGAGGTGCAGAGAAGGGGAGAGAGAGATAGAAACATAGAAACAGAAAAGAGGTGCAGGAGTAGGCCATTCGGCCATTCGAACCTGCACCGCCATTCAATATGACCATGGCTGATCATCCAACTCAGTATCCTGTACCTGCTTCCTCTCCATACCCTCTGATCCCTTTAGCCACAAGGGCCACATCTAACTCCCTCTTACATATAGCCAATTAACTGGCCTCAACTACCTTCTGTGGCAGAGAATTCCAGAGACTCTCCAATCTCTGAGTGAAAAATGATCTTCTCATCTCGGTCCTAAACGAATTCCCTCTTATCCTTAAACTGTGACCTCTTGTTCAGGAGTTCCCCAACATCGGGAACAATCTTCCTGCATCTAGCCTGTCCAACCCCTTAAGAATTTTGTAAGTCTCTATAAGATCCCCCCTCAATCTCCCAAATTCCAGCGAGTACAAGCCGAGTCTATCCAGTCTTTCTTCATATGGAAGTCCTGCCATCCCAGGAATCAATCTGGTGAACCTTCTCTGTACTCCCTCTATGGCAAGAATGTCTTTCCTCAGATTAGGAGACCAAAACTGTACGCAATACTCCAGGTGTGGCCTCACCAAGACCCTGTACAACCCTGTAGAACCTCCCTGCTCTTGTACTCAAACCTTTTGCTATGAATGGCAACATACCATTTGCTTTCTTAACAGCCTGCTGCACCTGCATGCCTACTTTCAATGACTGGTGTACCTTGACACGCAGGTCTCGTTGCATCTCCCCTTTTTCTAATCGGCCACCGTTCAGATAATAGTCTACCCTCCTGTTTTTGCCGCCAAAGTGGATAACCTCACATTTATCCACATTATACTGCATCTACCATGCATTTGCCCACTCACCCAACCTATCCAAGTCACCTTGCAGCCTCCTAGCATCCTCCTCACAGCTAACACTGCTCCCCAGCTTCGTTTCATCCGCAAACCTGGAGATGTTGCATTAAATTCCCTCATCCAGATCATATAACCATATAACTATATAACAATTACAGCACGGAAACAGGCCCTCTCGGCCCTTCCAGTCCGTGCCGACCATTTGTTTTCCCCTAGTCCCATCTACCTGCACTCAGACCATACCCCTCCATTCCCTTCACATCCATATACCTATCCACTTTACTTTTAAATGTTAAAATCGATCCTGCCTCCACCACTTCTGCTGGAAGCTCATTCCACACAGCCACCACCCTCTGAGTAAAGAGGTTCCCCCTCACGTTACCCCTAAACTTCTGTCCTTAATTCTCATGTCATGCCCTCTTGTTTGAATCTTCCCTACCCTCAATGGGAAAAACTTATCCACGTCAACTTTGTCTATCCCTTTCATCATTTTAAAGACCTCAATCAAGTCCCCCCTTAACCTTCTGTGCTCCAAAGAATAAAGACCTAACTTGTTCAACCTTTTCTCTGTAACATAGTTGCTGGAACCCTGGCAACATTCTAGTAAATCTCCTCTGTACTCTCTCTATTTTGTTGACATCCTTCCTATAATTAGGCGAACCAAAATTGTACACCATACTCCAGAATTGGTCTTACCAATGCCTTGTACAATTTTAACATTACTTCCCTACTCCTATATTCAATGCTCAGATTTATAAAGGCCAGCACACCAAAGGCTTTCTTTACCACCCTATCTACATGCGATTCCACCTTCAGGGAACTATGCACAGTTATTCCTAGATCCCTCTGTTCCACAGGATTCCTCAATTCCCTACCATTTACCATGTATGTCCTATTTTGATTTGTCCTGCCAAGATGTAGCACTTCACACTTAACAGCATTAAACTCCATCTGCCATCTTTCAGCCCACTTTTCCAAATGGCCCAAATCTCTCTGTTAGACTTTGAAAATCTACTTCATTATCCACAACACCACCTATCTTAGTATCATCTGCATACTTACTTAACCAATTTTCCACCCCATCATCCAGATCATTGATGTACATGACAAACAACAGTGGACCCAAACACAGATCCCTGAGGCACCCCACTGGTCACCGGCTTCCAACCTGACAAACAGCCATCCACCCATTACTCTCTGACATCTCCCATTCAGCCACTGTTGAATCCATCTTGCTGCTCCGCCATTAACACCCAAAGATTGAACCTTCTTAACCAACCTTCCATGGGGGAACCTTGTCAAAGGCCTTCACTGAAATCCATATAGAACAACATCCACCACTTTACCCTCATCAATTTCCCTAGTTACCGCTTCAAAAAATTCAAGAAGGTTTTGTCAAACATGACCTTCCAGGCACAAATCCATGTTGGACTGCTCCTGATCAACCCTGTTTATCCAGATGCTTATATATATATTATCTCTAAGTATCCTTTCCATTAATTTGCCCATCACTGACGTCAAACTATTAGGGTCTTATAATTGCTAGGTTTATTCTTTGAACCCTTTTTAAACAATGGAACAACATGCGCAGTACGCCAATCCTCCGGCACTATTCCCGTTTCTAATGACATTTGAAATATTTCTGTCATAGCTCCTGCTATTTCTACACTAACTTCCCTCAATGTCCTAGGGAATATCCTGTCAGGACCTGAAGACTTATCCACTTTTATATTTTTCAAGAGTGTCAGTACTTCCTCGTCTTTGAATCTCATAGTTTCCATAGCTACTCTACTTTTTCCCCTTCTCACAGAGTTCAATATCCTTCTCCTTGGTGAATACCGAAGAAAAGAAAAAAAGAAAAATCATTAATATATATTGTAAATAGCTGGGTTCCCAGCACTGAGCCTTGCGGTACCCCACTAGTCACTGCCTGCCATTCTGAAAATGACCCGTTTACTCCAACTCTTTGCTTCCTATCTGCCAGCCAGTTCTCTATCCACATCGGCACTAATTTCGTGTGCTTTAAGTTTGAAAGCTAATCTCTTATGTGGAATACAGGCTGAAAAGATGAGGTACGAAGGGAATCTGGCCAGGAATATAAAGAAGGACAGTAAAAGCTTATTTAGATATGTTAAGGGAAAAAGAGTAGCAAAGTCAAATGTGGGTCCCTTGAAGGCAGACACAGGTGAAATTATTATGGGCAACAAGGAAATGGCAGAAGAGTTGAAATAGGTACGTTGTTTGTTGTCTTTTCCTTAGTGAAGACAGATCCAATCTCCCAGATGTACTGGAGGACAGAGGATCTAAGGAGATCGGCTAATGGGACTGAAGGAGGATAAATCCCCTGGTCTGCATCCCAGGGTCCTCAGGGAGGTGGCTCTAGAAATAGTGGACGCATTGGTGATCATTTTCCAATGTTCAATAGATTCAAGATCAGTTTCTGTGGATTCGAGAATAGCTAATGTCATCCTACTTTTCAAGAAAGGAGCGAGAGAGAAAACGGGCAATTACAAACAAGTTAGCCTGGCTTCAGTGGTGGGAAAGATGCTGGAGTCAATTATTAAAGAGGTAATAATGGGACATTTGAATAGCAGTAAAAGGATTAGTCCAAGTCAACATGGATTTATGAAAGGGAAATCATGCTTGGCTAATCTTCTGGAATTTTTTTGAGGATGTGACAAGTAAAATGGATGAACAGGTGCCAGTGGATGTAGTGTTTCTAGACTTTCAGAAAGCCTTTAATACTAGTGTCATTAAAATAGGAGACTGGTGACTAAAATTAGAGCACATGGTATTGGGGGTAGGGTGTTGACATGGATAGAAAATTGGTTGGCAGACCGGAAGCAAAGAGTAGGAGTGAACGGGTCCTTTTCAGAATGGCAGGTAGTGGCGTGTTGAGTGCCGCAAGGCTCAGTGTTGGGGCCGCAACTGTTTACCATATATATTAATGATTGGGAAGAGGGAATTAGGAGCAACACTAGCAAGTTTACTGATGACACAAAGCTGTCTGGCAGTGTGAACTGTGAAGAGGATGTTAGGAGGTTGCAGGGTGACCTGGACAGGTTGAGTGAGTGGGCAGATGCATGGCAGATGCAGTATAATATAGATAAATGTGAGGTTATCCACTTTGGTGGCAAAAACAAGGGGGCAGATTACCTCAATGGCGTTAGGTAAGGGGGAGGTGCAGCGAGACCTGGGCGTCACTGAAAGTTGGCTTACAGGTACAGCAGGCAGTGAAGAAAGCTAATGGAAGAAGAGGAAGTACTGACACTTTTGAAAAATATAAAGGTGGATAAGTCTCCAGGTCCTGACAGAATATTCCCTAGGACATTGAGGGAAGTTAGTGTAGAAATAGCAGGAGCTATGACAGAAATATTTCAAATGTCATTAGAAACGGAAATAGTGCCGGAGGATTGGCGTACTGCGCATGTTGTTCCATTGTTTAAAAAGGGTTCAAAGAATAAACCTAGCAATTATAGACCTATTAGTTTGACGTCAGTGGTGGGCAAATTAATGGAAAGGATACTTAGAGATAATATATATAAGCATCTGGATAAACAGGGTCTGATCAGGAACAGTCAACATGGATTTGTGCCTGGAAGGTCATGTTTGACAAACCTTCTTGATTTTTGAAGCGGTAACTAGGGAAATTGATGACGGTAAAGCAGTGGATGTTGTCTATATGGATTTCAGTAAGGCCTTTGACAAGGTTCCCCATGGAAGGTTGGTTAAGAAGGTTCAATCTTTGGGTGTTAATGGCGGAGTAGCAAGATGGATTCAACAGTGGCTGAATGGGAGATGTCAGAGAGTAATGGTGGATGGCTGTTTGTCAGGTTGGAAGCCGGTGACCAGTGGAGTGCCTCAGGGATCTGTGTTGGGTCCACTGTTGTTTGTCATGTACATCAATGATCTGGATGATGGGGTGGAAAATTGGATAAGTAAGTATGCAGATGATACTAAGATAGGTGGTGTTGTGGATAATGAAGTAGATTTTCAAAGTCTACAGAGAGATTTGGGCCATTTGGAAAAGTGGGCTGAAAGATGGCAGATGGAGTTTAATGCTGATAAGTGTGTGAAGTGCTACATCTTGGCAGGACAAATCAAAATAGGACGTACATGGTAAATGGTAGGGAATTGAGAATGCTGTGGAACAGAGGGATCTACGAATAACTGTGCATAGTTCCCTGAAGGTGGAATCGCATGTAGATAGGGTGGTAAAGAAAGCCTTTGGTGTGCTGGCCTTTATAAATCAGAAGCATTGAATATAGGAGTAGGGAAGTCATGTTAAAATTGTACAAGGCATTGGTTAAGACAAATTCTGGAGTATGGTGTACAATTTTGGTCGCCTAGTTATAGGAAGGATGTCAACAAAATAGAGAGAGTACAGAGGAGATTTACTAGAATGTTGCCAGGGTTCCAGCAACTATGTTGCAGAGAAAGGGTTGAACAAGTTAGGTCTTTATTCTTTGGAGCGCAGAAGGTTAAGGGGGGACTTGATTGAGGTCTTTAAAATGATGAAAGGGATAGACAGAGTTGACGTGGATAAGCTTTTCCCATTGAGGGTAGGGAAGATTCAAACAAGAGGGCATGACATGAGAATTAAGGGACAGAAGTTTAGGGGTAACGTGAGGGGGAACTTCTTTACTCAGAGGGTGGTGGCTGTGTGGAATGAGCTTCCAGCAGAGGTGGTGGAGGCAGGATCGATTTTAACATTTAAAAGTAAAGTGGATAGGTATATGGACGTGAAGGGAATGGAGGGGTATGGTCTGAGTGCAGGTAGATGGGACTAGGGAAAAACAAATGGTCGGCACGGACTGGAAGGACCGAGAGGGCCTGGCTCCGTGCTGTAATTGTTATATGGTTATATGGTTATATGGAATGTTGGCCTTCATAACAAGAGGATTTCAGTATAGGAGCAAAAAGGTTCTTCTGCAGTTGTATAGGGCTCTGGTGAGACCACATCTGGAGTATTGTGTACAGATTTGGTCTCCTAATTTGAGGAAGGACATCCTTGTGATTGAGGCAGTGCAGCGTAGGTTCACGAGATTGGTGGGACTGTCATATGAGGAATGATTGAAAAGACCGGAGTTTAGAAGGATGAGGGGGATTCTTATAGAAACATAAAAAATTATAAAAGGACTGGACAAGCTAGATGCAAGGGAAATGTTCCCAATGTTGGGTGAGTCCAGAACCCGGGGCTACAGGCTTAGAATAAAGGGGGGGTCATTTAAGACTGAGGTGAGAAAAAACTTTTTCACCCAGAGAATTGTGAAATTATGGAATTCCCTGCCACAGAGGGCAGTGGAGGCCAAGTCACTGGATGGATTTAAGAGAGAATTAGATAGAGCACTAGGGGCTAGTGGAGTCAAGGGATATGGAGAGAAGGTTGGCACAGATTATTGATAGGGGACGATCAGCCATGATCACAATAAATGGCGGTGCTGGCTCGAAGGGCCGAATGGCCTCCTCCTGCACCTATTTTCTATGTATCTAAGTATCTAACAAGGAGTAAGCCATTTAGAACGGAGACGAGGAAACACTTTCTCTCACAGAGAGTGGTGAGTCTGTGGAATTCTCTGCCTCAGAGGGTTGTGGAGGCAGGTTCTCTGGATGCTTTCAAGAGAGAGCTTAAAAATAGCAGTCATATGTGGAGAAGGCAGGAACGGGGTACTGATCGGGGCTGATCAGCCATGATCACATTGAATGGCGGTGCTGGCTTGAAGGGCCAAGTGGCCTATTACTGCACCTATCTATTGTCTATTGTCCATTGTCTATTTACAGTGTATAGATACATGATAAGGGAATAATGTTTAGTGCAAGGTAAACCAAGCAAAGTCCGATCAACGATAGTCCGAGGGTCACCAATGAGGTAGTTCAGGACTGCTCTATGAACATTGAATTGTCTAATTTTAACTAACTTCATCTTACACCCACTTCCCCTCCAGCCTTGCCCCCTTCCTCCTCCTTAGTCCATTTTTACCACAGTTCTCCAAATTGTTTCTCTTGAGATCACACCTTCAACCAGCCAACAATGGACCTACCATGGCTCCGCCCTTACCTGAGCTCATTTGTGGCCGAACCCTGATGTGTCCTGATTTTCTCACCTCCAGCTCAATGGGATCTGGGGGTCCATGTTCATCAGTCTATGAAAGTAAGCATGCAGGTACAGCAAGCAGTGAAGAAAGCAAATGTAGGCCTTCATACAAGAGGAATCGAATATAGGAGCAAATAGGACCTTCTGCGGAGCCCTAGTGAGACCACACCTGGAGTATTGTGTGCAGTTTTGGTCCCCTAATTTGAGGAAGGACATTTTTGCTATTGAGGGAGTGCAGCGTAGGTTTACAAGGTTAATTCCCAGGATGGCGGGACTTTCATATGCTGAGAGAATGGAGCAGCTGGGCTTGTACACTCTGGAGTTTAAAAGGATGAGTGTGGATCTCATTGAAACATATAAAATTGTTAAGGGTTTGGACACGCTAGAGGCAGGAAACATGTTCCCGATGTTGGGGAGTCCAGAACCAGGGGCCACAGTTTAAGAATAAGGAGTAAGCCATTTAGAACGGAGATGAGGAAACACATTTTCTCAAAGAGAGTGGAATTATCTGCCTCAGAAGGTGGTGGAGGCAGTTTCTCTGGATGCAGAGAGAGCTAGACAGGCTCTTAAAAATAGCGGAGTCAGGGGATATGGGGAGAAGGTGGGGAACGGGGTTACTGATTGGGATGATCAGCCATGATCACATTGAATGGCTCGAAAGGCCGAATGGCCTACTCCTGCACCTATTGTCTATTGTCTATCTATTATGGACAGCACATAATACAATAATATTAACGTTCTGATCTTGAGAATATCACATTTTTTAATTTTAGTTTTAATTAAAAGGCAGTCTGGGTGTTTATACTATTTCCGTCACAACGGTCAATTTTGTAATTTGCTACAAATAATTGTAACTAACTAATTATATGTTTTAATTTCAGGTTATCCAAGTAAGATGTTTCATATTTTCTGAATGTTTCTATCTATAATAACTGAAAATTCAGTTCTCTTAATTTTTAAGAAAGTTATGGGCATTTGACTGTCCTCGATCACAGCGTTTGTGTGTTAAGTCAATGGAAAAGCAATAGGGAACAAGATGCTAATTTCTGAGTATGAAAATGGCCCATAACGTTTTTTTAATACTGAAGATATGAATGTGAATTAGGTGTCAAATTAAGTTATTTTTAGCTACTTTATCTGATGCGATAAATTATAGGCTTGATTTTTTAAATCTCAAAAATTTGTAACATTCCTACACATTGACTTGTAACATTCCTACACATTCCTAACATTGATTCACCCCCAGACCCCCACATGAGGTGATTCACCAGGTGGTGGGTTGGCTGTTGCCATGCCGCCGCGTTTCAGCCGCCAAAATCACCAAACAATATTGCCTAGTGCCAGGAACTATCTTTGAAGTAGTGGGGAGGTGACCAATTGCCCTACAGCTACAGATATGCATAGATGCGAGAATAATTTCTTATCATTTCCTGAGATGGTTGGGATTTTCTTTCATTATTGATAGTACAACCTGAATTCTGAAGAATTCCAAAGAGCACAGTTGTCAAAGTTCGTCTCTTAAAGAAAGCAGACAGCTACAAAATTGTTAAAGGTAAACCAAAGCAAACTTGTAATCAATTTGCCGGACGGGAGTGGCGAGATCTACATAGAGCACACACGTTGCTCAGTGCTTCTCGGGCTTCACTCAAAGAACAAAGGAAAGTTAAAGTAAGGCTTTAAAAGGCTACTGGGGAGACTTTAAACTAGAAAGGCTGGGGGGAGGGACTCGGGTAGAGGGGGCTAGGGGACAGGGTGTGGGGCAAGAGACAGAGAAGGGAAGCACTCGGACCCAAAATGTAGGCGAGAAAGATGAAAAAGATAATAGACAGAGAATAAAGGATGGTGGGTTTATAAAATGTGCATATAGTTCATATGTCTATCACCTTGCCACCAAACAAAGTGACAGACTTGATGGGAGTATGCAAAAGCCTCACTGGCTCACAAAAATTATTCTGTTTAAAGCACTAGGAATTAATTATCTAGAAATGCTGGGAGCGTTTCATGGACTCAGTGCCTACTGCTCAGATGAGCACCAGTTGCATGTACGGTACAGATTGATGCCACACTGGGGGCCTATATATAATCATATGGGTGAAATAAAGTCGATATCATGTGATGAATTGCCTAATAATATCTGGCACTGGTGTCTGGGAGAGAGATTTGGATCTCAACCACTTACCTTCCAGGTAAGCTAAATACAGTGGCAGACATCAGGTCACGTAAATTCAACGACAACATTAAATGGATGTTGGATCGGAAAGTGTTTACAGATATTATAGACTGGTATGGGACACCAGATATCGACCTTTTTTCCATCCGGACTAATTCACCAACTACCATCCCCAACATATGTTGCTTGGGAACCAGACCCCAGGGGCAGCAGCGATGGACGATTTTCTCGCTGCATTGGGGGGGGGGGGGGGGGGGGGGGTTTGTTTTGCCTATGCATTTTCCCTTCTGCCTCATCAGGCGAGTCTTACAATATATTAACAAGACGCCGCAACGGGTACCATGGTTCCCAACAGTACAAAGATGGTCTCAGAACCCTGCATCTGGATCAAAACAACGGCCACGCCATAGGAGGTTGGCACACCCCGTGCGGGAAAGTATCCGTGCCATGACTGTATGAACTTGCTGATTTGCAGTTTACTCTGAACAGGCCATTTCTGGGATACGGACTCTCCGACAGGACGATCAATGCCATCTCAGCGTCGTGCAGGGAGTCCACGAGAAGACAGTACTGACTTATGTCAGGAAATGGGAAGTGTTCTGCACCAGGACGAACACTACATATGACTGCAGCTCACCAACATGAAGTGCTGGAGTTCTGGCCACCCTTCATTTCGATGAAGGATTGAGTACAGTGCCATTATTGTGCAAGGAGTGCCGTAGCTAATATCTGGGCAGAGGGAGTGATCACCTGGCTATAGGATCACACCCACTAGTACCTAAACGAATGAGGGGTATTTGTACTCTATTTCCCCCCAGGTCCAGATACACCTATTTATGGGGACATAGGTAGTACACCATGTTACGAGGATGGACACCAATATCGGGGCTCACTCTGGACAAACTAATATCCTACATGGGAATGATTATGGCACTTGGTCAGCACAACTGGTCCAGTCTTACACAAGCTAGAATAGGCGTAATGTCTGTCACAAATGGCAGATAACTGCTACATACAGGGGTACTTAAACTAGACTGACCCGGTTCCTTTGGCCAATATTAGAGTTCGGCCTATCCTGCAGATAGTCGGCCCTGCATAGTGACACATACTTTCCAATATATAGTCACCAAGAACACTTATGGGCACGGAGGCAGAGAGCTATCTCATTGGCCATAAATGCCCCTCCCTAAGGTCACAGTGAAACCATATCCAGATGGTTCGGGTGGTATTACGTGCAGTGGTGAATACTAATGTTTCAAATCTCACTCCAACAGGGCTGCATATACATCGGACGCTAGGATGATGGGAGTTCCTATGGACCAAATCCTTGCCACAGCGGGGTGGAGCAATGAACGCATTCAATGCTTTATAATAAACCCGTGGCCGATCCTGAGACGTTTGCTGGGAAAAATTAAGTTCTGTAAAATAAATTACCCAATGTGGGGCATATTATTTTAGGTATGAATAATACCTTTATTGTTTTTCAGCACAGTGTCGTGTGTGAAATACGTTTCATCCTCCGTCCCAGAATGCAGTGTGTGAGCATTGGTCTCGTTCCAGGGCATGAAATCACAAGAGCTTTGAAATCTTCACGTAGTCACTCACGTGACTCCGAAGTAAAATTAGTAAGATTAAATGAGAACTTACCAGTTTGAAAGTTTGATCTTTTATTTTATGAGGAGTTACGATGAGGGATTACGTGCCCTCCGCTCCCAAAAAACCCTCTATTATAAAGTTCAACTGGTATGGAAGTTCTCTCTTATCTTACTTATTAGTCTACTCTGGTTATCTGTGATTTCACACACTGCTTTGAAGAATATCGCGCATGCGTGCTGGCGGGGGTCTTCACGTAATCCCTCATCGTAACTCCTCATAAATAAAGATCAAACTTCAAACTGGTAAGTTCTCATTTTAATCTTACTATTCTGGAGTATGGTGTACAATTTTGGTCGCCTAGTTATAGGAAGGATGTCAACAAAATAGAGAGAGTACAGAGGAGATTTACTAGAATGTTGCCAGGGTTCCAGCAACTATGTTACAGAGAAAGGTTGAACAAGTTAGGTCTTTATTCTTTGGAGCGCAGAAGGTTAAGGGTAGGACTTGATTGAGGTCTTTAAAATGATTTGAAAGGGATAGACAGAGTTGACGTGGATACGTTTTTCCCATTGAGGGTAGGAAGATTCAACAAGAGGGCCATGACATGAGAAATTAAGGGACAGAAGTTTAGGGGTAACGTGATGCGGGGAACTTCTTTACTCAGGGTGGTGGCTGTGTGGAATGAGCTTCCAGCAGAAGTGGTGAGGCAGGATCGATTTTAACCATTTAAAAGTAAAGTGGGGATAGGTATGTGGACGTGAAGGGAATGGAGGGGTATGGTCTGAGTGCAGGTAGATGGGACTAGGGGAAAACAAATGGTCGGCATGGACTGGAAGGGCCGAGAGGGCCTGTTTCCGTGCTGTAATTGTCATATGGTTATATGGTTATGGACCAGCCACTTGGGCACAGGATGGATCCTGGGGCTACCGAACCCCGGTATACATGTTAAACCGGATCATAAGACTTCAGGCAGTACTGGAGGTAATTACCAACCAAACTGCGGGGGCACTGGAGATAGAAACATAGAAACATAGAAATTAGGTGCAGGAGTAGGCCATTCAGCCCTTCGAGCCTGCACCGCCATTCAATATGATCATGGCTGATCATCCAACTCAGTATCCCGTACCTGCCTTCTCTCCATACCCTCTGATCCCCTTAGCCACAAGGGCCACATCCAACTCACTCTTAAATATAGCCAATGAACTGGCCTCAACTACCCTCTGTGGCAGAGAGTTCCAGAGACTCACCACTCTCTGTGTGAAAAAATGTCTTTCTCATCTCAGTCTTAAAGGATTTCCCCCTTATCCTTAAGCTGTGACCCCTTGTCCTGGACTTCCCCAACATCGGGAACAATCTTCCTGCATCTAGCCTGTCCAACCCCTTATGCTGGCAAAGCAGCAGACACAGATGGGAGCAGCAATATACCAGAACCGGTTGGGCCTAGATTACCTCCTGGCAGAAGAAGGAGGGGTATGCGGAAAATGCAACCTCTCTACTAGCTGCCTAAACATCAGTGACAACGGGCAGGCAGTGGTGGACATATCAGAAGGAATCCGTAAGTTGGCACATGTTCCAATACAGAAGTGGAATTCGATTATGGGAACCCGATGGTGGGATTCCATCCTCGGAGGAACATGGTGGAGCACGGTGGGACTCGTGTTTCTATGTGCAGATGCTGGTCTAATCTTTATACAATGTTGCAGCCTTGTATTAGGGAATTATTTCAAGGAGTATATAGGTCAGATGCAGCTTTGTTAAGTCATGCCTATGGAAGAGAAGGGTAATACAGAAAATAATAATAATGCAACCAGGGAAGGTCCAGGTTCTACAGGAAAAGGAGATTAGGAGAATGTTACGTCAATTCGAATTGAGGGAACCTGAAATTGAGGTTTAATCAATAGATGCGTAGCAAAAGAAAAAGGGAGGATTGTGAGGGATAAAGTGATTAAACCCCCCTCTCTCTGTCTCTGCCCCTCAATCTATGGCTATGCCCCTCTCTCTGTCTCTGCCCCTCTATCTATGTCTCTGCCCCTCTCTCTGTCTCTGCCCCTCTCTCTGTCTCTCCCCTCTCTCTGTCTCTGCCCCTATCTCTGTCTCAGCTCCTCTCTCTCTCTGCCCTCTCTCTTCTCTGCCACCTATCTCTGCCCCTGCCCTCTCTCGTCTCTGCCCCCTTTGTCTTTCCCTGCACTCTCTCTGTCTCTGCCCCCTCCCTCTGTCCCTGCCCTCTCTCGTGTCTCTGCCCCCTTTGTCTGTCCTCCGCCCCTCACTCTGTCCATGCACCTCTCTGTCTCTGCCCTCTCTCTGTCCCTGCCCCTCTCTCTGATCTCTGCCCCTCCACTGTCTTCCCACTCTCTCTGTCTCTGCCCCTCTCTCTGTCTCTGCCCTCTCTCTCTGTCCCTGCCCCGCGCTGTCTCTGCCCCTCTTCTGTCTTGCCCCTCTCTCTCATGTCCCTGCCCACTATCTGGTTCTCTGCCCTCTCTCGTCTCTGCCCCTCTCTCTGTTCTCTGCCCCCTCACGCGTCCCTGCCATCTCTTGTCCTCTGCCCCCCTTTGTCTGTCCTGCACTCTCTCTGTCTCTTGGCCCCATCACTCTGTCCTGCCCTCTCTCTGTCTCTGCCCCCCTTGGTCTGTCCTGCCCTCACTCTGTCCCTGACCCCCTCTCTCTGTCTCTGCCTCTCTCTGTCCTGCCCTCTCTCTGTCCTGCCCTCGCTGTCTCTGCCCCTCTCTCTGTTCTCTGCCCCTCTCTCTGGTCTCTGCCCCTCTCTCTATTTCTGCCCCTCTCCCCCTCTGTCTCTGCCCCCTCTCTCTGTCCCCACCCTCTCTCTGTCCTACCTCTCTCTGTCTCTGCCCCTCTCTCTGACTATGCCCCTCTCCCTGTCTCTGCCCTCTCTGTCTTGCCCCCTCTCACTGTCTCTGCCCTCTTGAAATTCTGCCCCTCGCTCTTCTCTGCCCCTCTATCTATGTCTCTGCCCCTACCTCTGTTCTCTGCCCCTCTCGCTTGTCTCTGTCGTTCGCTGTCTTCTGCTCCCCCTCTCCTCTGACTCTGTCCCCGTCTCCTGCTCTGCCCCTTCTCTGTCTCCGCCCTTCTCTGTTCGCCCCTCTCTCTGTCTCTGCCCTCAATCTATGGCTATGCCCCTCTCTCTGTCTCTGCCCCTCTCTCTGGTCTCTGCCATCTATCTATCCCTGTCCTCTCTCTCTGTCCCTGTCCCTCTCTCTGTTCTCTGCCCCTCTATCTATGTCCTTACCCCTCCCTCTGTCTCTGACCACCTACTTCGCTGTCTCTGTCGCTCAGCTGTCTCTGCTCCCCTCTTCTCTGACTCTGCCCTCTCTCTGTTTCTGCCCTCCTCGCTGTCTCTGCCCTCTCCGGTTCTCGCCCCTTCTCTGTTCTGCCTCTGCTGAATCTGCCCTCTCTCTGTCTTGCCCATCTATCTATGTCTCTGCCTCCCTCTGTCTCGGCCCCTCTCGCTGTCCTACCCCTCTCTGTCTCTGCTCCCCTCTCTAAGTGGCCCTACCCCTCTCTCTGTCTCTGCCCATTCTCTGTCCTACCCCTCTCTCTGTCATGCCCCCCCTTTGTCTGTCCCCAGCCACTTCTCTGTCTCTGCCCTCTCTCCGTCCCTGCCCCTCGCTGTCTCTGCCCCTATCTCTGTCTCATGCCTAATCTATCTGTCTCTGCCCATTCTCGTCTCTGCCCCCCTCTCTCTGTCCCTCCCTTCTCAATATCTTGCCTTGCTCTCTTCTGATCCCTGCCCCTCTCTATCTCTCCTGCCCTCTCTCTCTGTCTCTGCCCCTTCCTCTCTGTCTCTGCCTCCCTCTTCCTGCTTGCCCCTCTCCTGCTGTCCTCTGCCCACTATTCTGCCTGCCCCTCTCTCTCTATCTCTGACCCTCTCTCTCTCTCTGCTCCTCTCTCTGTCTCTGCCCCCCTCTCTGTCTCTCGCCCTATCTCTGTCCCTTGCCCCACTCTGTCTCTGCCCCTCTGTCTCTGCCCCCTCTCTTTTTGTTCTCTGCCCCTCTCTCTGTCTATGCCCCTCTCTCTGTCTGCCCTCTCTGTCTCTGCCCCCTCTCTGTCTCTGCCCTTCTCTGTCCCTACCCCTCTCTCTGTTCCGCCCCTCTCTCTGTCTACTGCCCCTCTGTCTGTCTCTGCCCCCTCAATCCTATGGCTATGCCCCTCTCATCTGTCTCTGCCCCCTCTCTCTGTCTCTGCCCCTCTATCTATGTCTCTGTACGCCTCTCTCACTCGGCCCCTATCTGTCTCTGCCTCTCTCTGTCCTGTCCCTCTCGTCTGTCCCTGTCCCTCTCTGTCTCTGCCCCCTCTCCTCTAGCCCCCTCTCTTTTGCCCTACCGCTATCTCTGTCTCTGCCCCCCTCTCCTCTCTGTCCCTACTCCTCTCTCATTCCCTACCCCTCTCTCTGTCTCTTGCACCCCTCTCTCTGTATCCGCCCCACTCACTGTCTATGCCCCCTTCCCCTATCTCCTGTCTCTGCCCTCTCTCTGTCACTCTCTCTGTTCTGCCCCCTCTCTCTGTCCCTACCCCTCTCTCTGTCCTCTGCTGTCTCTGCACCTCTCTTGTTCTCTGCCCCCCTCTCTTCTGGCCCTACCCCTCTCCTCTCTCTCTGTCTCTGCTGTCTCTGCCCTTCTATCTTGATAGGCTCCTCTCTGCTCTCTGCCCTCGATCTATTGGTCTCTGCCCCTCCCTTGTCTCTGCCCTCTCGCTGTTCACTGCGCCTCGCTGTCTCTGTCTCCCCCTCTCTCTTGGCTCTGCCCCTCTCTGTCTCTGCCCTCCGCGCCCCCTCTCTGTTCTCTGCCCTTCTCCCTCGCTCTGTCCTGTCCTCTCTCTGTCGATGGTCTTAGCCCCCTCTCTGCCTCCTCTCTCTGTCTCTGCCCCTTCGCTCACCCTGCCGCTCTCTCCTCTCTGCCATCTGTCTCTGCCTCTCTCTGTGTCTCTGCCCCTCTTCTGAGTCTTCGCATTCTCTGTATCTGCCTCGTCTCTGTCTTGGCGTCTCTTGTCACTGCTCCCCTCGTCTCTGTCCCTACCCCTCTCTCTGTCTCTGCGCCCTGCTCTCTGTCTCTGCCCCTCTCTTTGTCTCTGCCCCCCTTCTCTGACTCAGCATCTCTCCCAATCACTGCTGCCCCTCTCTCTGTCTCTGCCCACCTCTCTCTGTCTCTGCCCCTCTATTCTATGTCTCTACCCCTCCCTCTGCCCCTCACTCTCTGTCCTGCTCCTCTACCTGTCTCTGGCCCCTCTCTTTGTCCCCCCTGCCCTCTCTCTGTCTCTGCCGTCCCTGGGCTCTCTCTGTCCACTCTGCCCTTCTTTGTCTCTGCCCCCCTCTCGTGACAGCGGCCTCTAAAGCCCCCAATCTCTTGTTGCCCCTCTCTCTGTCCTCTGCCCCTCTCTCTGACTCTGCCCTCTAACTATTCTGCCCCTCTCTCTGTCTGCCTCTATTGCCCTCTCTCTGCCCCTCTCGCTGTCCATGCCTCTCGCTGTCATCTGCCCTCTCTCTGTCTCTGCCTCTATCTTCTGGTCTTCCGCCCTCTCTCTGTCCTGCCGCCTCTCTTGTACTCTGGCCCTGCTCTTTGTAACATGTGCCCTCTTCTGTCTCTGCCCCCTTCTCTCTGTCTCTGCCCCTCTTTGTCTCCCCCCTCTGCTGGACTGACTGACCTCCTCTTTATCTAGTTCTGCCCCTCTCCTCTGTCCTCTGCCCCTCTCTCTGACTCTGCAACCCTCTATCTAGGTCTGCCCTCTCTCTGTTATGCCCCTCTCTGTCCCTGCCCTCTCGCTGTCTCTATGCCCCTCTACACTCTGTCTCTGCCCATCTCTCTGGGACCCCTCTCTCTGTCTCTGCCCCTCTCTGTCTCTGCCCCTCAATCGTATGGCATGCCCCTCTCTGTCTCTGCCCCTCTCTATCTATGTCTCTCCCCTCTTCTGTCCCTGTTCTCTCTGTCCCCACCTCTTCTCTGTCCCTGCTCCTCTCTCTGTCCTCTGGCCCCCTCATCTTGTCCCTTGCCCCCTGCTCTCAATTCAGTCTCTGTCCCCATCATTCTCTGTACTCCTTATTCTCTGCCCCCAAGCTTCATTTGTCTGGCCCTGCCCTTTCTGTTTCTGCCCCTCTCTCTGTCTCTGGCCATCTCTCTGTCTTCTGCCCCCGTTCTGTCTCTGGCCCCTCTTGGTGCCCCCTCTCTGTCAGCGCCCTTCTCTTTGTGTTGTTCTGCCCCTCTCTTTGTCTCTACTGCCCCCTCTCTGACTCAGCTCCTCTAATCTTTCTGCCCCTCTCTCTGTCTCTGCCCCCCCTCTCTCTGCCCCTCTCCTTTGTCTCTGCCCCTCTCTGTCCCTGTCCCCTCTCTCTGTAGTCCCTAGCCCCTCTCTACTCTGTCTCTGCCCCTCTCTCTGTCTCTAGGCCCCTCTCTTTGTCCCTACCCCTCTCTCTGTCTCTGCCCTCCTCTCTCAGTCCCTGCCGCTCTCTCGTCTCTGCCCCCTATCTCTGTCTCTGCCCTCTCTCTGTCTCTGACCCTCTCTATGTCTCTGCCCCTCTCTCTGTCTTGCTGGCCCCTTCTCTGTCTCCCTGCCGCCTCTCTGTCTCTGCCCCCTCCCTCTGTCTTTGCCCTCCCTCTGTCTCTGCCCCCCTCTCTTTGTCTCTGCCCTCTCTCTGTCTCTGCCCCTGTCTCTGTCTAGGTCTGCCCCTCTCTCTGTCTCGCTTGCCCCTCTATGTCCTCTGCGGCCCCTCCCTCTTGTCTCGGCACCTCTCTCTGTCTCTGCCCTTCTATAATACGTCTCTGCCCTCTCTCTGTCTCTCTGATCCCCCTCTTCTGTCTCCTACCCCTCTCTCTGTCTCTGCCCGCTCTCTATGGCTCTGCCCCTCTCTTCTCTCTGCCTCTCTCTATGTCTCTGCCCCCCCTCTGTCTTTCCCCCTCCCAATCTCTGGCCCCTCTCCCAATCTCTGCCCCTCTCCCAATCTCTGCCCCCCTCTCTCTGTCTCTGCCGCCCCTCCCTCTGTCTCTGCCCCACCCTCTGTCTCTGTCCACCTCTCTCTGTCCTGCCCGTCTGCTGCCTCTGCCCCTCTCCTGTCTCTGAACCTCTCTGTGGTCTCTGCCCTCTATCTATGTCTCTGCCCCTCCCTCTGTCTCTGCCCCCTTCGCTGTCTCCCTGCCCCCCTCTCTCTGTCTCTGCGGCTCTCGCTGTCTCTGCCCCCTTCTCTCTGTCTCTGCCCCTCTCTTCTGTCTCTGCCCCCCCTCTCTGACTGTGCCTCTATCTATGGTCTCTGCCCTCTCTCTGTCTCTGCCCCTCTCTCTGTCCTGCACCTCTCTCTCTGCCCTGCTCACTGTCTCTGCCCGCTCTCTGTCTCTACCCCCGCTTCGGTCTCTGCCCCTCTCTCTGTCTCTGCCACTCATCTATGGCTATGCCCCTCTCTCTGTCTCTGCCCTCTATTCTTTGTCTCTGCCCTCTCTCTGTCTCTGCCCCTCTCTCTGTCTCTCCCTCTCTCTGTCTCTGCCCATATCTCTGTCCTCAGCTCCTCTCTCTCTCTGCCCTCTCTCTCTCTGCCACCTATCTCTGCCCTGCCCCTCTCTCTGTCTCTGCCCCTCTCGTCTGTACTCTGACCCTCTCTCTGTTCTCTGCTCCCACTCACTCTGTCCTGCTCCTCTGTCTCTTGCCCCCCTCCCTCTGTCTGCCCCCTCTCTGCCCTCTCTCTGTCTCTGCACCCTTTGTCTGTCCCTGCCCCTCACTCTGTCCTGCCCCTCTCTCTGTCTCTGACTCTCTCTGTCCTGTCCCTCTCTCTGTCCTCTGCCCCTCGCTGTCTCTCCCACCTCTCTCTATGTCTCTGCCCCTCTATGTCTCTGCCCCTCTCTCTCTGTCTGTCTGTCATCCCTATCCCCCTCTCTCTCTGTCTCTGCCCCGCGCGCTCTTCTCCCTCCTGTCTCTGCCCTCTCTGTCTCTGCCCCCCCTCTCTGTCTCTGGCCCTCTCCCAACTCCCTGCCCCTCTCTCCAATCTCTGCCTCTTGCCTCTGCCCCCCCTCTCTCTGTCTCCTGCCCCTCTCTTGTCTCTGCCCCACCCTCTTGTCTCTGCCCCCTCTCGCTTGTCCCTGCCCCTCTCTCTGTCTCTGCCCCCTTTGTCTGTCCCTGCTGCACTCTCTCTGTCTCTGCCCCTCTTAACTCTGTCCCTGCCCCTCTCTCTGTCTCTGCCCCCCTTCGTCTGTCCCTGCCCGCTCACTCTGTCCCTGCCACTCTCTCTGTCTCTGCCCCCTACTCTGTCCCTGTCCCCTCTCACCTGTCTCTGCCCTCTCTGAATCTCTGCCCTCTCTCTGTTTCCCCTCTATCTATGTCTCTGCCCCTCCCTCTGTCTCTGCCCCTTCTCGCTTGTCTCTGTCGCTCTCGCTGTCTCTGCTCCCCTCTCTCTTGACTCTGCCCCTCTCTCTATATGTCTCCGCCCCCTCTCTCTGTCTCGCCTCCTCCTCTGTCTCTGCCCCCCACAGACCCCTAATCTATGGCTATGCCCCTCTCTCTGTCTGCCTCTCTCTGTCTCTGCCTTCTAATCTATCCCTGTCCACCTCTCTCTGTCCCTGTCCCTCTCTCTGTCTCTGCCCCTCTATCTATGTCTCTACCCCTCCACTGTCTCTGCACTCTCGCTTCTCTGTCGCTCTACGCTGTCTCTGCTATCCCCCTCTCTATGTCTGACTGCCCCTCTCTCTGACTCTCTTGCCCCTCTCGCTGTCTTTCTGCCCTCTCTCTGTCTCTGCCCCTCTCTCTGTCTATGCCCCTCTCTGAATCTGCCCTCTCTCTGTCTCTGCCCCTCTATCTATGTCTCTGCCCCCCTCTGTCTCTGCCCCTCTCGCTGTCCCTACCCCTCTCTGTCTCTGCTCCCTTCTCTCTGTCACTACCCCTCTCTCTGTCTCTGCCCCTTTCTCTGTCCCTACCCCTCTCTCTGTCACTGCCCCCCTTTGTCTGGTCTGCCATCTCTCCGTCCCTGCCCTCGCTGTCTCTGCCCTCTCTCTGTCTCTGCCTATCTCCTGTCTCTGGCCATCTCTCTGTCTCTGCCCCTCTCTCTTGTCCCTGCCCCCCCACTCAATATCTCTGCCTTGCTCTCTCTGTCAACTGCCCCTCTCTTCTCTGCCCTCCTCTCTGTCTCTGCCCCTCTCTCTGTCTTCTGCCCTTCTCTGCCTCTGCCCTCTCTCTCTCTCTGGCCCCTCTCTCTGTCTCTGCCCCTCTTCTGTCTCTGCCCCTATCTCAGTGTCCTGCCCCCACTCTGTCTCTGCCCCTGGCTCTTGTCTCTGCCCCCTCTTTTTGTCTCTGCCCTCTCTCTGTTCTCTGCCCCTCTATCTTGTCTGGCCCCTCTCTGTCTCTGCCCTCTCTCTGTCTTCTGCCCCTCTCTCGTCCCTACCCTCTCTCTGTCTCCCCCCTCTTCTGTCTCTGCCCCTCTGTATGTATCTGCCCTCAATTATGGTATGCCCCTCTCTCAGGTCTCTGCCCCTCTCTCTGTCTCTGCCCCTCTATATTTGTCTCTGCGGCTCTCTCTGTCTGCACCTTCTGTCTCTGCCCCTCTCTCTGTCCCTGTTCCCTCCTCTGTCCCTGTCCCTCTCTCTGTCTCTGCCCCACTCTCTGTCTCTAGCCCCCTCTCTTTGGCCCTACCGCTATCTCTTGTCTCTGCCCCCCCTCTCCCTATCTGTCCCTACCCCTCTCTCTTTCCCTACCCCTCTCTCTGTCTCTGCCCCCCTCTCTCTGTCTCCGCCCCACTCTCTGTCTCTGCCCCTTCCCTGTCTCTGCCCCCACTCCCTGTCACTGCCCTCTCTCTGTCACTGCCCCTCTCTCTGTCTTGCCCCCCTCTCTCTGTCCCTACCCCTCTCTCTGTCTCTGCCCCCATCTCTCTGTCTCTGCCCTCTCTGTCTCATTGACCCCCTCTCTCTGGCCCTACCCCTCTCTCTCAGCCGCCTCTCTCTGTCTCTGCCCCTCTCTCTGTCTCTGCCCTTCTATCTTGAATCTGCACCTCTCTCTGTCTCTGCCCCTCTATCTATGTCTCTGCCCCTCCCTCTGTCTCTGCCCCTCTCGCTGTCTCTGTCGCTCTCGCTGTCTCTGCTCCCCCTCTCTCTGGCTCTGCCACCTCTCTCTGTCTCTGCCCTTCTCTCTGTCTGCCCCTCTCTCTGTCTCTGCCCCTCTTCTGTCCCTTTGTCCCTCTCTTGTCACCCTGTCCCTCTCTCTGTCTTCTGCCCCTCTCTCTGTCTCTAGCCCCTCTCTTTTGGCCCTACCGCTCTCTCTGTCTCTCCCTACTCTTCTCAGTCCCTGCCGCTCTCTCTCTACTCTGCACCCCTCTCTGTCTCTGCCCCTCTTCTACTGTCATGCGCCCCTCTCTCTGTTTCTGCCCCTCTCTCTGTCTCTGCCACGTTCTCTCTGTCACTGCCTCCCCTCTCTCTGTCCCTACCCCTCTCCTGTTCTCTGCGCCCTCTCTCTGTCCTGCCCCTCCCTCCTGTCTTCTGCCCACCCTCTGTCTCAGTCCACCTCTCTCTGTCTGCGTATGGCTGCCTCGGTGCCCCTCTCCCTGTCTCTGCACCTCTCTGTGTCTCTGGCCCCTCTATCTTTGTCTCTGCCCACTCTGTCCTTGCCCTCTCGCTGTATCTGCCCCCCCTTCTCTGCTCTCCTGCGGCTCACGCTGTCTTCTGCACCCCTCTCTCTGTCTCTGCCCCCTCTCTCTGTTCTCTGCCACCCTCTCTGAATGTGCCTCTATCTATGTCTATGCACCATCTCTCTGTCTTGACCCCCCTCCTCTGTCCCTGCCCCTCTCTCTTGCCCTGTCACAGTCTCTGCCCCGCTCTCTGTCTCACCCCGCTCTCGGTCCTCTGCCCCTCTCTCTGTCTCTGCCCCTCATTCTATGGCCTATGCCCATCTCTCTGTTCTCTGCCCCTCTATCTATGTCTCTGCCCCTTCTCTCTGTCTCTTGCCCTCCTCTCTGTCTCTGGCCCTTTCTCTGTCTCTGCCCCTTATCTCTGTCTCAGCTCTCTCTATCTTCTGCCCCTCCTCTCTCTCTGCCCACCTATCTCTGCCCTGCCCCTCTCTCTGTCTCTGCCCCCCTTTGTCTGTCCCTGCCACTCTCTCTGTCTCTGCCCCCCTCACTCTGTCCCTTGCCCCTCTCCTGTCTCTGCCCCCTTTGTCTGTCCCTGCCCCCTCAATCTGTCCCTGACCCTCCTCTCTTCCTGCCCCTCTCTCTGTCTCTGCCCCCTCGTGTCTCTCCCACTCCTCTGTCTCTGGCCCCTCTCTCTGCTCGCCCATATCTCTTGTCCCATTGCCCCGCGCTGTCTCTGCCCCTCTCTCTGTCTCTGCCCTCTCTCCTCATGGTTCCTGCCCCTATCTCTGTCTCTGCCCTCTCTCTGTCTCTGGCCCTATCTCTCTGTCTTATGCCCCCTCACGCTGTCCCTGCCCCTCTCTCTGTCTCTGCCCCCCTTTGTCTGTCCCTGCCACTCTCTATGTATCTGCCCCCCTCACTCTGTCCTGCCCTCTCTCTGTCTTTGCCCCCCTTTGTCTGTCCCTGCCCCTGGCACTATGTCCCTGCCACTCTCTCTGTCTCTGCCCCCTCCTCTGTCCCTGCCACCTCTCACTGTCTCTGCCCTCTCTTGAATTCTGCCCCTCTCTCTGTCTTCTCCCACCTCTATCTATGTCTATGCCCTCCCTCTGTCTCTGCCCCTCTCGCTGTCTCTGTCGCTCTCGCTGACTCTGCTCCCCTCTCTCTGACTCTGACCCTCTCTCTGTCTCGCCCTCTCTCTGTCTCCGCCCCTCTCTCTTGTCTCTGCCCCTCATCTATGGCTATGCCCTCTCTCATTTCTTCTGCCCCTCTTCCTGTCTATGCCCCTCTATCTATTCCCGTCCTCTCTATGTCTCTGCCCTCTCTCTGCTCTCTCCCCTATATCATATCCCTGTCCCTCTTCTGTCCTGTCCCTCTCTCTGTCTCTGCCCCTCTCTCTGTCTCTGCCCCTCTCTCTGTAATCTGCCCCCTCTCTGTCTCTGCCCGTCTCTCTGTCACTGCTCCCCTCGCTCTGTCCCTACCCCTCTCTCTGTCTCTGCGCCCTTCTCTGTCTCTGCCCCCTTCCCTCTGTCTCGCCCACCCTCTGTCTCTTGTTCCACCTCTCTCTGTCCCTGCCCATCTGGCTGCCTCTGCCCCTCTCCCTGTCTCCTGCACCTCACTGTGTCTCTGCCCACTCTATCTAAGTCTTCTGCCCTCCCTCTGTCTCTGCCCCTCCTCGCTGTCTCTTGCCCCACTCTCTCTGTCTCTGCGGGCTCTCGCTGTTCTAGCCCCCCTCTCTCGTCTATGGCCCCCTCTCTCTGTCTCTGCCCCCTCTATGACTGTGCCTTCATATCCTATGTCTCTGCCCCTCTCTCTGGTCTCTGCCCCCCTCTCTCGGGGTCCTTGCCCCTCTCTCTCTGCCCCTTGCTCACTGTCTCTGCCCCGCTCTTATGTCTTACCACGGCTCTCGGTCTCTGCCCCTCTCTCTGTCTCTGCCATCAATCATGGCTATGCCCCTTCTCTCTGTCTCTGGCCCCCTTTGTCTATCTATGTCTCTGCCCCTCTCTCTGTCTCTGCCCTTCTCTGTCACTCCCCTCTCTCTGTCTACTGCCACTATCTCTGTCTCAGCTCCTCTCTCTTATCTGCCACCTTCTCTCTCTCACTGCCCACCTTCTATGCCCCTGCCCCTCTCTCTCTGTCTCTGCCCCCCTTTGTCTGTTCCACTGCCACTCTCTCTGTCTCTGCCCCCCTCACTCTGTCCTGCCCCTCTCTCCGTCTTCTGCCCCCCTTTTGTCTGTCTGCCTCACTCTTGTCCTGCCCCTCTCTCTGTCTCTGCCCCTCTTCTGTCCCTGCCCTCTCTCTGTCTTGCCCCTCGCTGTCTCTCCCACTCTCTCTGTTCTGCCCGCCTCTCTTGTCTCTGCCCCTCTCTCTCTGTCCTGACCCCGCTTGTCTCTTCCCCTCTCTCTGTCTCTGCCTCTCTCTCTGTCCCTGCCCCTATCCTCTGTCTCTGCCCTCTCTCTCTGGTCTTTGCCCCTCTCTCTGTCTCTGCCCCCCTCACGCTTGTCCCTTGCCCCTCTCTCTGCTCTGCCCCATTTGTCTGTCCCTGCCACTCTCTCTGTCTCTGCCCCCCTCACTATGTCCCTGCCTCTCTCTGTCTCTGGCCCCCTTTGTCTGTCCTGCCCTACTCTGTCCTGCCACTCTCTCTGTCTCTGCCCCCCTTCACGCTCTGTCCCTGCCCATATCATCTGTCTTCTGCCCTCTCTGAATATGCCCCTCTTCTCTGTCTCTGCCCCTCTATCTATATCTCTCCCCCTCCCTCTGTCTCTGGCCCCCTCTCGCTGTCTCTGTCGCTCTCGCTGTCTCTGCTCCCCTATCTCTGACTCTGCCCCTCCTCTGTCTCCGCCCCTCTCTCTGTCTCCGCCCCTCTCTCTGTCTCTGCCCCTCAATCTATGGCTATGCCCCTCTCTCTGTCTCTGCCCCCCTTTTTTTTCTCTCTGTCTCTGCCCCTCTATCTATCCCTGTCCTCTCTCTGTCCCTGTCCCTCTTCTGTTCTGCCCCTCTATCTATGTCTCTGCCCTCCTCTCTGTCTCTGCCCCTCTCGCAGTCTCTGTCGCTCTCGCTGTCTCTGCTTCCCTCTCTCTGACTCTGCCCTCTCTTGTTCTCCGCCCCCTCTCCTGTCTCCGCCCCCCTCTCTCTGTCTCTTTGCCCCTTCAATCTATGGCTATGCCCCTCTCTCTGTCTTGCCCCTCTCTCTGTCTCTGCCCCTCTATCTATCCCTGTCCCTCTCTCTGTCCCTGTCACTCTCTCTGTCTCTGCCCCTTATCTTTGTCCTCTACCCCTCCCTCTGTCTCTGCCCCTCTCGCTGTCTCTGCGCTTCGCTGTCTCTGCCCCTCTCTCTGACTCTGCCCTCTCTCTGTCTCTGCCCCTCTCGCTGTCTTGCCCTCTTCTGTCTTGACCCCTCTCCTTGTCTCTGCCCTCTCTGCCTAGTCTCATCACGCCCCTCTCTGTCTCTGACCCTCTCATGTCTCTGCCCCTTAGTCAGGATGTCTCTGCCCCTCCCTCCTGTCTCTGCCCCTCTCGCTGTCCCTACCCCTCTCTGTCTCTGCTCCCCCTCTCTCTGTCCTCACCCTCTCTCTGTCTCTGCCCCCATTCTCTGTCCCTACCCCCTCTCTCTGTCACTGCCCCCCATTGTCTGTCCCTGCCACTCTCTCCGTCCCTGCCCCTCGCTGTCTCGCCCCCCCCCTCTCGTGCCTGTCTCTGCTATCTCTCTGTCTCTGCCCATCTCTCTGGTCTCTCGCCCCCCCTCTCCTCTGTCCCTGCCCTCTCAATATCTCTGCCTTTGCTCTCTCTGTCCCTGCCCCTCTCTCTCTCTGCCCCTCTCTCTGTCTCTGCCCCTCTCTCTGTCTCTGCCCCCCTCTCTCTGTGCATGCCCCTCTCTCTGTCTCTCTTGCCCCTCTCTCTGCCTCTGCCCCTCTCTCTCTCTCTGCCCCTCTCTCTCTCTGCCCCTCTCTCTGTCTCTGCCCCTCTCTCTGTCTCTGCCCCATTCTCTGTCCCTGCCCCCACTCTGTCTCTGCCCCTGCTCTGTCTCTGCCCCCTCATTTTTGTCTCTGCCCCTCTCTCTGTCTCTGCCCCTCTCTCTGTCTGCCCTCTCTGTCTCTGCCCCTCTCTCTGTCTCTGCCCCTCTCTCTGTCTCTACCCCTCTCTCTGTCTCCGCCCCTCTCTCTGTCTCTGTCTGCCCCTCTGTCTGTCTCTGCCCCTCAATCTATGGCTTATGCCCCTCTCTCTGTCTGCCCCTCTCTCTGTCTCTGCCCCTCTATCTATGTCTCTCGCGCCTCTCTCTGTCTGCCCCTCTCTGTCTCTGCCCTCTCTTCTGTCCCTGTCCCCTCTCTCTGTCCCCTGTCCCTCTCTCGTCTCTGCCCCTCTCTCTGTCTCTAGCCCCCTCTCTTTGGGCCCTACCGCTATCTCTGTCTCTGCCCCCCTCTCCTCTCTGTTCCTACCCCTCTCTCTGTCCCCTACCCCTCTCTCTGTCTCTGCCCCCTCTCTCTGTCTCCGCCCCCACTCTCTGTCTCTGCCCCCTTCCCTGTCTCTGCCCACTCCCTGTCACTGCCCCTCTCTCTGTCACTGCCCCTCTCTCTGTCTCTTCCCCCCTCTCTCTGTCCCTACCCCTCTCTCTGTCTCTGCCCCCTTTTTTTTTTTCTCTGTCTCTGCCCCTCTCTGTCTCTGCAACCCCCTCTCTCTGGCCCTACCCCTCTCTCCCAGCCGCCTCTCTCTGTCTCTGCCCCTCTCTCTGTCTCTGCCCTTCTATCTGAATATGCCCCTCTCTCTGTCTCTGCCCCTCTATCTATGTCTCTGCCCCTCCCTCTGTCTCTGCCCCTCTCGCTGTCTCTGTCGCTCTCGCTGTCTCTGCTCCCCCTCTCTCTGGCTCTGCCCCTCTCTCTGTCTCTGCCCATCTCGCTGTCTCTGCCCCTCTCTCTGTCTCTGCCCCTCTCTCTGTCCCTGTCCCTCTCTCTGTCCCTGTCCCTCTCTCTGTCTCTGCCCCTCTTTCTGTCTCTAGCCCCCGCTCTTTGGCCCTACCGCTCTCTCTGTCTCTGCCCTCCTCTCTCAGTCCCTGCCACGCTCCTCTTCTCTGCCCTCGTCTCTATCTCTCTGTCTCTGCCCCTCTCTCTGTCCCTCGCCCCTCTCTCTGTATCTGCTCTCTCTGCCCCTCTCTCTGTATCTGTCTATCTGTCTCTGCCCCGTCTCTCTGTCACTGCTCCCCTCTCTCTGTCCCTACCCCTCTCTCTGTCTCTGCGCCCTTCTCTCTGTCTCTGCCCCTCTGTTTGTCTCTGCCCCCCTCGTCTGACTCAGCATCTCTCCCAATCTCTGCCCCTCTCTCTGTCTCTGCACCTCTCTCTGTCTCTGCCCTTCTATCATATGTCTCTACCCTCCCTCTGTCTCTCTCTACCCCCCCTCTCTCTGTCCCTGTCCTCTCCCTGTCTCTGGCCGCCTCTCTTTGTCCCTGACCCTCTCTCTGTCTCTGCCCGCCTTCTCTCTGTCTCTTGCCCTCTCTTTGTCTCTGCCCCCCTCTCTGACAGCGCCTCTCCCATTCTCCTCTGCCCCTCTCTCTGTCTCTGCCCCTCTCTCTGACTCTGCCCCTCTAACTATGTCTGCCTCTCTCTGTCTCTGCCCCTCTCTTTGTCTCTGCCCCTCTCTGTCCCTGCCCCTCTCGCTGTCCCTGCCCCTCTCGCTGTCAGCCCCTCTCTTGTCTCTGCCCCTCTCTCTGTCTCCGCGCCCTCTCTCTGTCCCTGCTCTCTCTCTGTCTCTGGCCCCCTCTCTTTGCCCCCTCCTCTTTGTCCCTGCCCCCTTCTCCTGTCCTGCCCCTCTCTGTCTCTGCCCCCCTCCCCCTTCTTCTCTGTCGTCTGCCCCTTCTTTGTTCTTCGCCTCCCCTCCTTGACTCAGCGCCCTCTCCCAATCTCTGCCCTCTCTCTGTCTCTGCCCCTCTCTCTGACTCTGCCCCTCTATCTAGGTCTGCCCCTCTCTCTGTCTCTGCCCCTCTCTGTCCCTGCCCCTCTCTCTGTCTCTGCCCCTCTCTCTGTCTCTGCCCCTCTCTCTGTCTCCGCCCCTCTCTCTGTCTCTGCCCTCTCTCTGTCTCTGCCCTCAATCTATGGCTATTGCCCTCTCTCTGTCTCTGCCTCTCTATCTATGTCTCTTGCCCCTCTCTCTGGTCCCTGTCCCCCTCTCTTGTCCCTGTCCCTCTCTCTGTCCCTGTCCCTCTCTCTGTCTCTGCCCCCCTCTCTCTGTCTCTGCCCCTCTCTCTGTCTCTGCCCCTCTCTCTGTCTCTGCCCCTCTCTCTGTCTCTGCCCCTCTCTCTGTCTCTGTCCCCCTCTCTCTGTCCCTGCCCCTCTCTCTGTCTCTGCCCCCCTCCCTCTGTATTTGCCCCTCCCTCTGTCTCTGCCCCCCTCTCTTTGTCCCTGACCCCTCTCTCTGTCTCTGCCCCTCTCTCTGTCTCTGCCCCTCTCTCTGTCGCTGCCCCTCTCTGTCTCTGCCCCTCCCTCTGTCTCGGCACCTCTCTCTGTCTCTGCCCTTCTATCTACGTCTCTGCCCCTCTCTCTGTCTCTGATCCCCTCTCTCTGTCCCTACCCCTCTCTCTGTCTCTGCCCCGCTCTCTCTGTCTCTGCCCCTCTCTTTGTCTCTGCCCCCCTCTCTGTCTCTGCCCCTCTCCCAATCTCTGCACCTCGCCCAATCTCTGCCCCTCTCTCAATCTCTGCCCCCCTCTCTCTGTCTCTGCCCCTCCCTCTGTCTCTGCCCCACCCTCTGTCTCTGTCCACCTCTCTCTGTCCCTGCCCGTCTGGCTGCCTCTGCCCCTCTCCCTGTCTCTGCACCTCTCTGTGTCTCTGCCCCCTCTATCTATGTCTCTGCCCCTCCCTCTGTCTCTGCCCCTCTCGCTGTCTTTGCCCCCGCTCTCTCTGTCTCTGCCCCCTCTCTCTGTCTCTGCCCCCCCCTCTCTGAACTGTGCCTCTATCTATGTCCCTGCCCCTCTCTCTGTCTCTGCCCCCTCTCCTGTCCCTGCCCCTCTCTCTCTGCCCTGCTCACTGTCTCTGCCCCGCTCTCTGTCTCTACCCCGCTCTCGGTCTCTGCCCTCTCTCTGTCTCTGCCCCTCAATCTATGGCTATGCCCCTCTCTCTGTCTCTGCCCCATAATCTATCTATGTCTCTGCCCCTCTCTCTGTCTCTGCCCCTCTCTCTGTCTCTCCCCTCTCTCTGTCTCTGCCCCTATCTCTGTCTCAGCTCCTCACTCTCTCTGCCCCTCTCTCTCTCTCTGCCCACCTATCTCTGCCCCCTGCCCCTCTCTCTGTCTCTGCCCCCTTTGTCTGTCCCTGCACTCTCTCTGTCTCTGGCCCCCCTTCACTCTGCCCTTGCCCCTCTCTCTGTCTCTGCCCCCCTTTGTCTGTCCCCTGCCCCTCACTCTGTCCTGCCCCTCTCTCTGTCTCTGCCCTCATCTCTGTCCCTGCCCCTCTCTCTGTCTCTGCCCCTCGCTGTCCTTCTCCCCAATCTCTCTGTCTCTGCCCCTCTCCTCTGTTCCTCTGCCCCCTCTCTCTCTGTCCCTGCCCCGCGCTGTCTCTGCCCCTCTCTCTGTGTCTCTGCCCCTCTCTCTGTCTCCTCTGCCCCCCTCTCTCTGTCCCTGCCCCTCTAAATATCTGTGCCCTACTCTCTCTGTCCCTGCCCCTATCTCTGTCTCTGCTGCCCCTCTCTCTGTCTCTGCCCCTCTCTCTGTTTCTCTGCCCCCTCACGCTGTCCCTGCCCCTCTCTCTGTCTCTGCCCCCCTTTGTCTGTCCCTGCCACTCTCTCTATCTCTGCCCCCTCCATCTGTCCCTGCCCCTCTCTCTGTCTCTGCCCCCCTTTGTCTGTCCCTGCCCCTCACTCTGTCCTGCCCCCTCTCTGTCTCTGCCCTCTCTCTGTCCCGTGCCCCTCTCTCTGTCCACCTGCCCCTCTCATCTGTCCTGCCCCCTCGCTGTCTCTGCGCCCCTCTCTCTGTCTGCCCCTCTCTCCTGTCTCTGCCCCTCTCTCTATTTCTGCCCCTCTCTCTGTCCTCTGCCCCCTCTCTCCTGTCTCCCACCCCTCTCTCTGTCCCTACCCCTCTCTCTGTCTCTGCCCTCTCTCTGACTCTGCCCCTCATCCCTGTCTCTGCCCCTCTCTGTCTCTGCCCCCCCTCTCACTGTCTCTGCCCCTCTGAATCTGCCCCTCTCTCTGTCTCTGCCTCCTCTATCTAGTCTCTGCCCTCCCTCTGTCCTCTGCCCCCTCTCGCTGTCTCTGTCGCTCTCGGCTGTCTCTGCTCACGTCCCCCTCTCCTCTGACTACTGCCCTTCTCTCTGACTCTTGCTGCCCCTCTCTCTGCGTCTCCCGCCACCTCTCTCTGTCTCCTCCCCCTCTCCTGTCCTCCTGGCCTCAATCTATGCTATGCCCCTCTCTCTGTCTCTGCCCCCTCTCTGTCTCTGCCCCTCTAATCTATCCCTGTCCCTCTCTCTGTCCCTGTCCTCTACCTCTGTCCGCTGTCCCCTCCTCTCTGTCTCGTGCTCCTCTATCTATGTCTCTGCCCCCCTCCCTCTGTCTCTGCCACACCGCTGTCTCTGCCCCTCTCCTCTGACTCTGTCTGCCCTCCTCTCTGTCTCTGCTCTTTCTGAATCTAGCCCCTCTCTCTGTCTCTGCCCCTCTATCTATGTCTCTGCGCCCTCCCTCTGCGTATCTGCCCCTCTCTCTGTCTCTGCCCGTACAAAAACCACCTCCTCCCACCCTCTCTGTCACTGCTCCCTCTCTCTCGTCCCTAGCCCCCCTCTACCTCAAGTCTCTGCGCCAACCCTTCTCTTCTGTTCTCTGCCTCTCTCTTATGTCTCTTCTGCCCCTCTCTGACTCAGCATCTCTCCAATCTCTGCCCCTCTCCTCTGATACTATCTCTCCTGGGCACCTCTCCCGTCCTCTGCCGCTCTATCTATCGTCTCTAACCCTCTCCCTCTGTCTCTACCCCCCCTCTCTCTTCCCTGCTCCTCTTTCCTCTGTCTCCGGCCCCCTCTCTTTTAGTCCCTTGCCCCTCTCTCACTCTCTGCCACCCTCTCTCTGTCTCTGCCCCTCTCTTTGTCCCTCTGCCCCCCTCTCTGACAGCGCTCTCCCAATCTCTGCTCTCTCCAGTCCTCTCTGCCCCTCTCTCTGACCTGCCCCTCTATCTATGTCCCTGCCCCTCTCTCTGTCTCTGCCCCTCTCTTTGTCTCTCCCTCTCTTCCCCTGCCACCTCTCGCTGCTCTCTGTCCCCTCTCCCGTCTCTGCCCCTCTCTCTCTCGGTCTCCGATCTCCGCCCTCTCACTGTCCTCTGCCCCCTCTCTCTGTCTCTGCCCCTCAATCTATGGCTATGCCCCTCTCTCTGTCTCTGCCTCTCTATCTATGTCTCTGTGCCCCTCTCTCCTCCTCTGTCCCTGTCCCTCTCTCTGTCCCTGTCCCTCTCTCTGTCCCTGTCCCTCTCATCTGTCTCTAGCCCTCCCTCTCCCCTGTCCTCTGCCCCTCCTCTGTCTCTGCCCACTCTCTCTGTCTACTGCGCCATCTCTCCCTGCTCTGCTGCCCTCTCCTAATCTGCTCTGCCCTCTCTTTGGTCCTGCCCCTCCTCTGTCTGCTGCTCTGCCCCCTCCTCTGTCTCTGCCCACTCTCTTAGTCTCCTGCCCCCCTCTCTGACTCAGCGCCTCTCCTAATCTCTGCCCCTCTCTCTGTCTCTGCCCCTCTCTCTGTTCTCTGAGCCCCTCTCCTCTGTCCCTGTCTCCTCTCTCTGTCCCTGTCCCTCACTCTGTCCCTGCTCTGCCGCACTCTTCTGTCTCTAGCCCCCGCTCTTTGTCCACTACCCCTCTCTCTTGACTCCTGCCCCCCCTCTTCTCCAGTCCCCTGCTCCAGCTCTCTCTGCGTCTCTGCCACCCTCCCTCTGTCCTTGTCTTGCCGCCCTGCCCTCTGTCCTCTGCCCTCCTCCTCTTTGTCCCTGCCCCTCGCTCTGTCACTGCCCCTGTCTCTGTCTCTGCCCTCCTCTGTTCGCTGCCACCCTCGTCTGTCCTCTGCCCCTCCCTCTGTCTCCGGCACTCCATCTCTCTGGCCTCTGCCTATCGATTCTACGTCTCTGCCCCTCTCCTCTGTCCTGATTCCCTCTCACTCTGTGCCCTACGCCTCTCTCCCTGGTCCTGCCCCACTCTCGCTCTGTCTCTGCCCCTCTCCTTTGTCTTCTGCCCCCCTCTCTGTTCTCTGCCCCTCTCCACATCTCTGCCCCCTCTCCCAAATCGAGCTGCCCTCTCCCCAACTCTTCCCCCCTCTCTCTCCTACCTGCCCCTCCCTCTGTCCTTCTTCTGCCAACCACCCCTTGTACTCTGTCCACCTCTCTCTGTCCCTGCCCGTCCTGCTGCCTCTGCCCCACTCCCTGTCTCTGCACCTCCTGTGTCTTCTGCCCCTCTATCTATGTCTCTGCCCCTCCCTCTGTACTCTGCCCCTCTCCGCTGTCTCTGCCCCCCCTCTCTCCGTCCTCCTGCGCGCTCTCGCTGTCTCTGCCCCCATCCCACTCTCTCTGTCTCTGCCACACCTCTCTGCTTCTAGTCTCTGCCCCCCCTCTCTGACTGTGACCTCTATCTATGTCTTCTGCCCCCACTCTCTGTCGCTGCCCCCACTCTCAGTCCCCTGCCCCCTCTCTCTCTGCCCTGACCAACTGTCTCTGTCCCCGCTCTCTCACTCTAACCGTCACGCTCTCGGACTCTGCCACCTCTCTCTGAAGCTCTGCCCACCTCTCATCTGTTCTCTGCTCCATCTCCTGTGCCTACCACTCCCTAATGTCCTCTGCCAGCCCCTATGCTCTAGTCCCTGCCCTAAGCCCCCCCTCTCTGTCTCTAGCCTCCCTCGGTCTCTGTCTCTGCCCCTCTCTCTGTCTCTGCCCCCTCTCTGGCTCGCCCCTCTCCTGTCACCTGCCTCTCTCTCATCGCCCCCCTCTCTCTGTCACTGCATCTGCTCTCTCTGTCCTGCCGCCGCTCTCTGTTCTCTGTTCCCCTCACATATACCTCTCTTCTTGAGTCCTATACCCCTCTCTCTGTCATCATGCCCCACTATTGTCTCGTATGAGGCCCCTCTCATCTGTCGTCTGACCTCCCTCTGTCGCTTAGCCCAGCTCTCTCTGTCTCTTCCCCCTCTACTCCGTCCCTACCCAACCCCACTCTCTGTCCTCTAAGCCCCCTCTCTCTTGCGACTCTGACCCTCTCTCTGTCCTCTGACCCCTCTCTCTGTCTCTCCCTCCCTCTCCTCTGTCCCTAACCCTCTCTCTGTCTCTGCCCCCCTCCTCTCCTGACTCTCGACCCTCTCAATCATGTCTCCTGTCGACCCTCTCTCCCTTTTGGTCTCTGCCCCTTCTCTGTTCGCTGCCCCTCTCTGCTCTGCCCCTCCCAATCAAATACACACTCTGTCTCGCGCACCTCTCTCTGTCTCTGCCCTTCTATTCTTACGTCTCAGCCCATCTCTCTGTCTCTGATCCCCCTCTCTTTGGTCCCTACCCTGCTCTCCTGTCCCTCTGCCCCGCTCTCTCTAGTCTCTGCCCCCTCTCATTGTCTCTGCCCCCCTCGAATCCTGGTTTTTTCCCCACCCCCACGCTGCCCCCACTCCCAATCTCTTGCCACCCTCTCCCAATCTCTGCTCCCTCTCTCTGTCTCTGCCCCCTCTCTCTGTCTCTGCCCCACCCTCTGTCTCTGCCCACCCCTCCCTGTCCCTGCCTCGTCCGGCTGCCTCTGCACTGCCTCTCACCTGTTCTCGCACCATCTCTCTCTGTTCTGACCCCTCTATCTTAATGTCCTCTTCCCCTTCCTCTGTCCTCTGCCCCCTTCATTCCAGCTGGCTCTCCTTCACTGCCCCCCTTCTCTCTGTCTCCTGCCACCCATCTCTCTGTCTCTGCCCCCTCTCTCTGAACTCTCCCCTCTATCTATGTCTGCCCTCTTCTCTGTCTCTGCCCCTCTCTTTGCGTCTCTCAGCCTCCTCTCTCTGTTTCCCTGCCCCCAACCTCTCTGTCCCTGCCCCATCTCACGCTGATCTCTGCCCCTCCTCGCTAGTCCTCTGACCCTCTCTCTGTCTTCTCGCCCCTCCTCTGTCTCCGCCCCTCACTCTCTGTCTGCCTGCCCCTCTCTCTATGGGCCTATGCCCCTCGTAGGGATAAAGCGTGATTAAAACCTATTAAAGAAAGGGAGCTTTTAAACAGAGAACAATTAAGATACAGAGAGGCGTGCTGGAAGAGGAGATTCTCGACAGCACGTGTCTCGAATATTGCCAGACCCATCCCTTGAGGCCTTGAGTAACGAAGGATAGCTTTGTCTCGCTAGAAAGGGGGTGATCGTAGAGAAATCCTATCAAGTGGAAAGGAGTGATGGATGTGGACCTATCACAATATACAGCTTAGCTTTAGTGCTGATAAATAGGAAAAAACTGAGAGGGTTCACTAGGAGTTGAGCAGAAAGCAGGGCCAGGCATGAAGCTACTGAGTCATGCTTAATAGAATAAATGAAATATTACAACACACCCCCTAGGTCAAGAAATTGCTCATCTACCATGAACATGATTTGAACATGCAACTCTGTATGATGCTGGGAGTGCGAGGGATGTATGGTGGGTTGTAACCACAACAGATTGTGCCACACACCAACCCTGATTGGAGAGGAGGTCCGGCAGGAGAAATTGAACATGTAAGATTTTGTGGTATAAACGAGGGGATGATCTCCCTGGCTTCAGTGTGTCCTCGAGCTTGAAGAGGCACCCGGTCTGCAGACCTCGTAAATAAAGAAATCCCATGCTTCCAGGATTTTAGACTCTTTGACAGTATTTATTGTGAAGCATAAAAGGGTATCCCTCACAAATTTGCGGGGGCTCGTCCGGGATCGCGCCACTCAACAAGCAACCTTCTGCTTGGTGGAGGCAAGGAAGGAGGGGAAGAGGTGCACCCCTGCTGATTTCAGCAGCGTCTCTGAATACTCCTTGCTTTGCCATCAGCAGTTAGACGCGAGATGACTATCCGGTGAAAAGCCTCCGGAAGCAAGAGGGGCGGTGTAAGCGGTAAATACTACGGGACACGCCAGGTCGAAAGATGATTTCTGCGTGCAGCAGCGACCCAGGCTAACGAAAAACAGACTATTCAAGTATTGCCTGGCAGATCGCGTTTTGTCGGAAACGCGGAAAAGTCCGACAAGGTAATGGGAAACCGAAACGGCGAGACGTACGGGTCCGGGGACAACCGGGATGAGGCTCATACTGATATGGAGCCTACAGCGCGAGTCCGCCGACAGTCCGTCATTGGGACGAATGTTATTTGAGAGTGGGGTGACACAGGGAACACCCGTGTAAAGAGTAAGAAACCTATGCTCCTCCTCGACCAGTATGGGGGTGAGGAACTTTAAAAAAGGAGATGAAAAGTTTATTGGAAGACCCCTTGGGACTGGCTAACAAATAGATCAGTTTCCTAGGGCCAAAAAACGTTTTTATGAAAAATATTAAGTTGTTTCAAACAATCTCATTGAAGTAAGAATGGAACTAATGTAAAAACCGGTTTTGTATGAATGAGGAAGTTTGTATATGTGATAGGTTTGTTTGCTGTGGGCCATGTTTGTAAGGGTGTCTGTGTGTGTTCCTTAAGGAATTGTAAGCAATGGGGGAGGTTATTGTATGGTAACGGACAATGCTTTGAATCATCGCAACTTAAAAAGGGGAAGTTGGAAATGTAGGTTGCTTGGCTTCTATAGATTTCTTTTCAGTAAAGTTAATTTGGCAAATTGTTTAGTCGTATGTATTTGTAGGGGGAATGGTTTGAACAAAATTAGAAAATAAGTTAATGGCTGAACAACAAGCAGCTTTTATGGTTTGTTTAGATAAACATTCTGGTTTGGAGAGAGGGTAATAAATTAATGGGGCCCAGAAAAAACAAAACGGATTTTGGCAGACAATGATGTCAATAAGGGGAAGTTTTGTTTACTTCAGAAGAAAGACAGATGGTCAGACAGGCAGGAGAAGGGGTTGCAGGCTGATGCGCCGACTTGAAAATTAACCAAAACAGGGGAAGGAAGGAAAAAAAGTATGAGAGATCTTAGGGAGATAATAATCAAGGGAATTAGAAAGCCGTTCCCAGGGACAGAATTTCGCAACGGGCTTTTGAAATCAGCAGAACAAGGACGAACTTCCGACAGTGTTTTTTACAAAGGTTACAGGAAAAAATGTCCAGCAGTATTCGAGGATAGACCCTGATAAGACTGCAGGTCAGCAGTTGTTGAAGGTTAATTTTGTAACAAAATCATGGCAGATATTAGAAAGAAATTGGAAAAATTGAAAGATTGGAATGAAAAACAATTGAATCAGTTTGTTAACAGAGGCTCAAAAGATATATGTAAGACGAGGATGCAGAGAAACAGAAGGGAAAGGCAAAAATGATGTTGCAAGCAGTACAGCAAGTAGTATTGGAGGACGAGGAAGAGGTGAATGGAGGGACCGAAGTTGGGGTCCCCGGGAAAACAAGGAACAAGGATCAGGAGGGTGGTACATGGGGCCACCCTGGTGTTATTATTGTAAAGAGGAGGTCATTTCAAGAGGGAATGTCCTAAGCGACGACGGGAGGTGCAGTCGTACGCACTCATGGAGGAAGAATAGGGAGACAGGGGTTCCGCTCCTGGGGTGTATAGGATACACACGGGATCCTCTGGTAAATTTGGAAACTAGGACCCCAGGGAGGAGGCAATATGATATTTATGGTAGATTCGGGAGCAGAAAGATCGAGTATAACTAAGGTACCAGAAGGAATGAGATTGGGTAAAAAAAAAACATGGTTATCAATCTCAGGGGTAGAAGGAAAGTTGATGACATTACCCGAGGTAGAAGAGGTGGTGGTAAAATATGAGGATCGAGAAGTCAGTGGAAGATTTTAAAAGGAAGGTGAATAAATTTGCAAAGGAGGATAAACTATCTGAGAAGTAAGACATTGAGTTTAGAAGAGAAAGAAGGCAGATCAGAAAGGATTAAAGTGGAAAGCAGAGGATGAATTGATGAGACTGCTTTAGAAAGAAAGAGCGTGAAAAAAGGAAAGACAATGTGTCAGTAACAACAGACCATGGTTGAAGTCTGGGAATAAGTGATGCACCGACACACAGTGAGTCCTATGACAGAGCCCAAACAGGGGCCAGAGATTCCATGCCAATAATAAATGTATTTGGGAGAGTGTTTTCTCAAATGCCCTATCGGGAGTGAAATAAATCTGGATCTGAGCCCAGACAAGGCTAGTAAGGAGATAGGTAATGGATAAGGTGTGTTGGGGATGTGAACAGGTACGATAATCAGGAAATAATAATAATAATAATAATAATTAATAATAATAATAATGATCTTAAAATAATATTAAGATAATGTAGTGAACATAGCTATGGTAAGAACATTAAGAAGAGGTATTAAATTCCCACATAGGCTAGGATGCGGGCAGCGTTTTAAATACTAGCGCACGTGTTTTTAATCAGATGTTGTAGGCAGATTTGGAAGGTGTTGATATAGTATGTGAATGATTTTGGTTTGTTTTCCACAAGTGAGGAGCAATGTGAGAAAGAGACATTGTAATTATCTTGGAAAAGATGGCACAGGAGTGGTCATGATGTATCAAGGAAGAAGTTTTTGTTTTGTCAGCAGCAGGTAGAATATTTTTGGACGCGTTCTTTAATATCTAAAGAAGTAAAAGCTATAGCTCGGGATCAAATTGGAAGGCTTGCCTGCAATCTTGCTTAGCTCAATTGGCAGAAAATTAAGGCTTTAAGAGCAGCATATGTACATGGAGTCTGCATATGTTTGGAGCAGTAGGGAAACAGAAAGGCTTTGAGAAAAAGCAACGGAGACCCCATGCAAAGTTAGCAGTGTTCCCCTATGGAATGTTGTTTTGGGTTTACCTTATTTGGAAAGATAGAAGGAATACCCACCATAGAGAGCAGTGATGTATTCTCAAGGAACTATTTACTGGCTGTATCTCGTTCCCTTACAAGAATTAAAAGCGAAAGGATTATTGGCTCAAAGCCCGCCACTTGACTTTCCAATACATGCTGTTAAGGCCGGCGGACTGGGTACTGGTCAAAAATTGGAAGGAGGAGAAACTCCAGCCCAGGTGGACTGGACCGTACCTAGTATTACTGACAACCGAGACAGCAATACGAACAAAAGAGCAAGGGTGGACCCACGCGATCCGGGTTAAGGACCCGTCGATCCACCCGTTCCTGAGGAGGAGGAACAGTGGACGTGAAGCCGGGAAGTAAACCCCTAACAGTAATTTTAAAAAGAAAAGCATTGAATGTATAACTGACAGTATGAAAGGAGCAGTCGTGGTATTGTTTGCTTTTGTATGTAATTGTTGTAAAAGGGTATTAATAATTGTGATAAATGTTATCATCTTATTCAATACAGAGGGGTAATAACCAGATCATTTACCTATCATTCCCATGTGAATAAAGCATGCCATGACCGAAAGAAAGATATTTGTTAAAGAGGGGGGATAGGAGTATTTGTATGGCAGGCAATATGGGTATATAGGGAAGTTTGGGGCCGTTACCTGCCCAAGGGAGAGAGATGGGTTTGTGTACAGTTAGTTTTCCCTTCTCACGTATCATAAAAGGGGGCAATAGATAAGACGAAGGAGGAAGTAGTGAAAGAGGTTACTAAGCGTTAGTGTACAAAAAGCCTCCCCCTCCCCCACATTACTCAGCTCAAGAGTGCACCAGACACTGTACGAGAAATCAAGAAGGCAGATCCGAAATCCCTGAAGGAGAAAAAAACCTGGTTTGTGGACTTGGCCACCCGGATAGCTGGGATCCATGAATGTGTGGGGTTTCTTCGTGGTGACTAACTGTTGGGTCTGCGGAGGACCCGCTGATGGGAATTCACGTTGGCCGTGGAGGGGATCATTGTTGAAATATGGGACCTGAGGGTGTGGAACCTGACAGCTGGACAAGGACCGTGATCCCCAGGTATGGGTCCTGGACAGATGCTCCACGGGTCGGGGAATGGTGTATCGCTAGGCCCTGGGGCAAGGATGCGTCCTAGTAGGCAGCAGCCTGCCAGCACATCGTCACCCAGCTGGCCAAATCAGTCCGAGTGTGGTGGCCAGAGGAGCCTAAATGGTATTAACTAAGAAATATGCGGAAAACTGCGCTATCCGGATGGAGATTGATGGAGTGGAATCAGCGGAACTATGGAACTTGCACCCGGGATAATAAACCCTTATCAGGGGATCCCAGTATGCGAGATGTATGGAAACAAGGTTTGCTTCTAGTGACCGGCCCCTGATGGATTTGTTATGGATATGCGGATACAAGGCTATACTCGGTGGTGTTACCGATGAATTGGAGTGGGACTTGTTTTATTGGGACTGGTACATAACCTGATTCTTCCTGTTAAACCCCAAAGAAGGCCAGTCGTTAGGAACACCTGTATTTGATGACCTATATCGGAAAAAGAGGAAAATAGACATTTGGAGAATGGGAAGATGATGGTAGTGGCCACCAGCAAGAATCATCTCATACTACGGACCAGCCACTTGGGCACAAGATGGATCCTGGGGGCTACCGAACACCAGTATATATGTTAAAACGGATCATAAGGCTACAGGCAGTACTGGAGGTTAATTACCAACCAAACTGCGGGGGCGCTGGAGATGGTGGCAAAGCAGCAGACGCAGATGAGAACAGCAATATACCAGAACAGGTTAGCCCTAGATTACCTTCTGGCAGAAGAAGGAGGGGTTATGCGGATTAATTCAACCTCTCTAATTGCTGTTTGAACATCGATGATAATGGACAGGCAGTGAATGGACATATCAGAAGGGATCCGGAAGTTGGCGCATGTTCCAATACAAAAGTGGAATTCGATTATGGGAACCCAAATGGTGGGATTCTATCCTCGGAGGAACATGGTGGAGAACGGTGGGACTTGTGTTTCTATGTGCAGTGGCTGGACTGATCTTTATCCCCTGTTCTATCCCTTGTTTTAGGGAACTTATTACCAGAAGTATGTCAGATGCAGGCTGTAGTCATGCCTATGGGAGAGAAATGGGGTAAAATACAGAAAATAATGATAATGCGACCAGGGGAAGTTTATGATTTACAGGAGGAGAAGGTTAGGACGATGTTACGTCAGTTCGAATTGAAGGAACTTAAAATGAGGTTTAATCAGTGTATGCGTAGCAACAAGAAAAAGGGAGGATTGTGAGGGAGTGGTGGTAAAGTGATTAAACCCTATTAAAGAAAGGAGTTTTAAAGAGAATTTAAACAGAGAGGGGCTGGAGAGAGAATTCTGACAGCAGTGTCTGAAAATTGCCAGACCCAGTCCTTGAGGGCCTTGAGTAAGAAGAGATAGCTTTGTCTCGCTAGAGAAGGGGGTGATGTAGAGAAATCCCTATCAGTGGAAATGAGTGATGGATGGGACCCTAGTCACTATAGCTTTAGCTTTAGTGCTGATATAGGAAAACTGAGAGGGTTCACTAGGAGTTGAGCGAAACTGGTGCCAGGTCATGAGCAACTGAGCATGCTTAATAGAATAAATGAATATTACAACACACTCCCTGGTCAAGAAATTGCTCATTACCATGACATGTTTGAACATGCAATGTATATAATATGGGAGGTGCGAGGGGATGTACGGTGGGTTGTACCTACAGATTGTGCACCTCCAACCCTGATTGGAGAGAGGTCCGGAGGAGAAATTGAATGTAAGATTTTGTGTATAAAGGGGGATGATCTCCCTGGCTTCAGTGTGTCTCGAGTTGGAGAGGCACCCGGTCTGCAGACTCGTAAAATAAAGAAATCTCTTGCTTCCAGGATTTAGTCTTTGAGTATTTATTGTGAGCATAAAGGGTATCTCACACCCCTCTCTCTGTCTCTGCCCCTCTATCTATGTCTCTGCCCCTCTCTCTGTCTCTGCCCCTCTCTCTGTCCCTGTCCCTCTCTCTGTCCCTGTCCCTCTCTCTGTCTCGGCCCCTCTCTCTGTCTCTAGCCCCCTCTCTTTGTCCCTACCCCTCTCTCTGTCTCTGCCCTCCTCTCTCAGTCCCTGCCGCTCTCTCTGTCTCTGCCCCCTCTCTCTGTCTCTGCCCCCTCTCTCTGTCTCTGCCCCTCTCTCTGTCTCTGCCCCTCTCTCTGTCTCTGCTCCCCTATCTCTGTCCCTACCGCTCTCTCTGTCTCTGCCCCCCTCTCTCTGTCTCTGAGCTCGCCCCTCTCTTGACTCTGCCCCTCTATCTATGTTGCCCTCCCATCGGTCTCTGCCCCTCCCTCTGTCTCTGCCCCCCCTCTCTTTGTCCCTGCCCTCTCTCTGTCTCTGACCCCTCTCTGTCTCTGCCCCTCTCTCTGTCGCTGCCCCTCTCTGTCTCTGCCCTCCCCCCTGTCTCGGCACTCTCTCTGTCTCTGCCCTTCGTATGAAAAGACTACGGTCTCTGCCCCTCTCTCTGTCTCTGATCCCCTCTCTTCGTCCCTACCCCTCTCTCTGTCTCTGCCCCGCTTTCCGAGCGAGGCGACCCTCTCTCTCAGGAGTGTCTCGGAGCCCCGCCCCTCTCTGCCCCTCTCTTGTCTCTGCGGTGAACCAGAGAGAGGGAAAGTGTCTCGAGCCCCTCTCCCATCTCTGGGAGATGAACAGAGAGACTGCAGGGAGAGGGAAAGGCGAGGGAGTCTCTGGCAACAAGATGAGGAGCAGGAAAAGAGAACCCCTCTCGGGAAAAGGCACCCTCTGACCGAGAGGGGAGAGGAAACAGACAGAGGGAAGCTGCAAATACAGAGGGAGAGGAAATAATGGCGAGAAGGGAAAGGAAAGGAGAGGGAAGGACAGACGGAAAAGAAGCCATGGCAGACAGGATCAGCGAGAGGGACGCAGGTCTCTAATGAGTGAGAGGGGAAGAGGGAAAAGAAGACGGGAGAGGAACCGCGAGCGGTCGAGGCACACAAGAGAGAGGGCGGAGAGAGAGCGGCGAGCCGAGGACACAAGCGAGAGGGAGAGGAAAAGAGCGAGAGGACGAGGTGCACAAACGAGAGGTCTGTCCCCTCGAGGGAGAGTGCAGAGAGGCCAGAGAGAGGGCGAGGAAAAAGCGAGAGGAGAAAACGAGAGCTGGCGAGTCCACAGCAGAGAGGGGAGGAACTAAGAGAGAGGGAGCGGCTATAAAGAGAGAGAGAGGCCCTCTGCCCCTCCCAAAGATGTGGGCTGAGAGCACCACTCTGTCTCTGCCCCTCTCGCTGTCTCTGCCCCCCTCCTCTGTCTCTGACCAAAGAACTGCGCTCTCGCTGTCTCTGCCCCCTCTCTCTGCCCCCACTGCGGCTCTCGCTGTCTCTGCCCCCCTCTCTCTGCTCTGCCCCCTCCTGTCTCTCTCTCTTGACTGCGTGCCCTTCTATTATGTCTCTGCCCCTCTCTCTGTCTCTGCCCCTCTCTCTCTGCCCCGCTCTCTAGAGGGTCTCTAAGGCCGCTCACTCGAAGGTCTCTGCCCCTCTCTCTGTCTCTTCTGAAAACCCGTCTCTCCGAGATGTGCCCAAAGGACTGCCCTCACTATGTCTCTGCCCCCTATCTCTGTCCCTGCCCCCTCTCTGTAAACTCTGCGCCCCCTCTCACTTTCTCTGCGGGAGCCTCATCCCTGTCAGCGCTGCCGCGCCCCTCTCTCTGTCCATACCCTCTCTCATGTCAACTGCACTGCTCTCTCTGTCCCTGCCCCTCTCTCTGTCTTGCCCCCCCTCTCTTTTGTCGAGCCTGGCAGAGGCAAAAGCCTCTTCTGTCTCTGCCCCTCTCTCTGTCTCTGGGCCCCTCCTCTCTGCCTCTGCCACCCCCTCTCTCTGACTCATGAACCCTCTCTCTGTCTCTGCGGAACCCGCTCTCTGTCTGCAGTCTCTGCCCCACTATGTTGGGTCTGCTGCCAAGAGCCTCTCTCTGTCTCTGTCCCCTCCCTCTCTCTCTGCCCACTCTCTCTCTCTGCACCCCTCTCTCTGTCCCTACCCCTCTCTCTGTCTCAGCCGCCTCTCTCTGTCTCTGTGCCCCCCTCTCTGTCCCTGCCCCCCGCTCTGTCTCTGCACCCCTCTCTATTGCCCTGCACCTCTCTCTGTCTCTGCCCCCCCTCTCTGCCTCTTGCCCCTCTCTCTCTGTACCCTGCCCCTCTCTCACGCGTCTCTGCCCCGTTCTCTGTCTGCCCCTCCCTCTGTCCCTGCCACCTCTCCTCTGTCCCTGCCCCTCTCTCTGTCTCTGCCCCCCTCTCTCTGTCTCTGCCCCCTCTCTCTGTCTCTGCCCCCTCTCTGTCTCTGTCTGCCCCCCTTCTCTCTGTCTCTGACCTTCTCTCTCTCTGCCCCCTCCTCTTTTTTCTTTTGGCCCCCTCTTCTGTCCCTGCCCTCTCACCCCACCCCAACCTCTGTCCCTCCTGGCCCCCCTTCTCTCTGTCCCCTGCCCCTCCTCTTCTGTCTATGCCCCTCTCTTTGTCCTCTGCCCCTCTCTCTGCACTCTGCCCCTGTCTCTGTCCCTGCCCCTCTCTCTGTCTCTGCCCCTCTCGCTGTCCCTGCCCCTGGCCCTGCCCCTCTCTCTGGTCTCTTTGCCCCTCTCTCTGTCTCTGCCTATCGGGCCCTGTCTCTGCCCTCTTTCTGTTTCTGCCCCTGCCCCTCTCTCTGTCTCTGCCCTCTCCTGTCTCTCTCTGTCTCTCGTCTCTGCCCCTTCTCTCTGCACTCATCTCTGCTCTGTGAACGGCCTCCTTCCCCTTCTTGTGCCCCTTCTCTGCCCTACCCCTCCTCTCTATGCCTCTGCCCCTTCTCCTCTCCTGTCTGCGCTCTCTCTGTCTCTGCCCCCCTCTATCTGTCCTCTGCCTTCCTGTTTTGGTCTCCTGCACCCTCTCACTGCTGTCCTCTGTCTCTGCCGTCCCCCCTCTCTGTCTGCCTTACTGTCTCTGTCCCTAGCCCTCTCTCTGTCCTCGGCCCTACCTCTATGCTCTGCCCCCCTCTTGACTCTGTGCCTCTATCTATGTCTCTGTCTGTCTCTGACCCTCTCTCTGTCTCTCTCTCATTTTTCTCCCCTCCCTCGCTCTGTCCTGCCCCCCTATCTCGTCCTACTCTCACTCTATTCGCTTGCCCCTATCGTCTGCCCTACCCCCTGTCTCTGCGGCTCTCTAACTGGTCTCTGCCCCTCTCTCTCTCTGTCTCTGCGCGGCCCCTCTCTCTGTGTCTCGGCCCCTTCTTTCTATGTACTCTCTGTGACCCTCTCGCTAAGTCACTGCCACCACTCTAGCAGGGTGCTGCCCCTCTCTCTAATGTCTCTGCCCCCCCCCCTCCCTCTGTCTCTATCTATGTCTCTGCCCCTCTCGCTGTCTCTGCCCCCTCTATCTGTCTCTGCCCCACTCTCTGCCTCTTCTCTGCGGCCAATCTCTGTCTCTGGCCTCTCTCTCTTGCCCCTTCCCCTCTGTCTCTGCCCCTCTCTCTGTCTCTGCCCCCCTCTCCTCTGTCCCTGCCCCCTCTCTGTCTCTGCCCACCATCTCTCTGTCTCTGCCCCTCTCTCTGTCTCTGCCCTCCACCTCTGTGTTGCCCCTCTGACTTGTCTGCCCCTCTCTATGTGTCCTCGTTGTTTTGCCCCTCTCTCTGTCTCTGCCCCTTCTCTCTGACTGTGCCACCTCTATCTATGTCTCTGCCCCTCCGCTGTCTCTGCCCCCTGTCTCTGCCCCCCTCTCTCTGTCTCTGCCACCCTTCTCTCTGTCTCTGCCCCCTCTCTGGCCTCTGCCCCTCTCTGACTCTGGTCCCTGCCCCTCTCTCTATTGTCTCTGCCCTCTCGCTGTCTCTGCCCTCTTTCTGTTTCTGCCCCTCCCTCTCTCTGCCCATCTCTGTCTCTGCTCCCTCTCTCTGTCCCTCTCCCCTCTCTGCTGTCTCTGCCCCCCCTCTCTTGTCTCTGTCCCCTCTCTGCCCCCCCTGTTCTCTGCCCCTCTCTCTGTCCTCTGCCCCTCTCTCTGTCTCTGCCTCTCCTCTTGTCTCTGCCCTCTCTCTGGTCCCCCTGCCCTCCCTGTGTCTGCCCCTCTATCTTGTCTCTGCCCCTCTAACTGTCTCTGCCCCCTCTCTCTGTCTCTGCCCCTCTCTCTGTCTCTTGCCCCCCTCTCTGCTGTGCCCTATCTATGTCTCTGCCCCTTCTCTGTCTTGCCCCCCTCTCTCTGTCTCTGCCCCTTGTCTCTCGCCACTCTCTGTCTCTGCCCCAATATCGGTCTGCTGTCTCTGCCCCTCCTGTCAATATTCTGCCCCTCTCTCTGCCCCCTCTTCTCTGTCCTACCCCCCTCTCCTCTGCCCCCATCTCTCTGTCTCTGCCCCTCTCTCTGCCCTCTCTTTGCTCTGCCCCTCTGTCTCTGGCACCTCTCTCTCTGCCTCCTCTCTGCCCCTCTATCCTATCTCTGCCCCCTTCTCTCTGTCTGCCCCTCTCTCTGTCTCTTGCCCCTCTCTGTCCTGCCCTCTCTCTGCCTCTGCCCCTCTTCTCTGTCCCTGCCCTCTCTGTCTCTGCCCCTCTGCTGTCCTGCCCTTCTCTGTTTTTGCCCCTCTCTCTGTTCTCTGCCCTCTCTCTGTCTCTGGCCCCTCTCTCTGTCCTCTGCCCTTCTCGTGTTCCTGACCCTCTCCCCGTCTCTGCCCCTCTCTCTGGTTCTGCCCTCTGTGTCTCTGCCCGTCTCTCTTGTCCCTACCCTCTCTCTGTCTCTGCCCCCGTCTGCCCTCTCTTGTCTCTGCCCCCTCTCTGGTCTCTGCCTCTCTCTCCCGCAATCTCTGCCCTCCTCTCTCTGTCTGCCCCCTTCTCTCTGTCCCTGCCCTATCTCTGTCTCTGCCCCTCTCTCTGTCTCTGCCCCTCTCTCTGTCGCTGCCCCTCTCTCTGTGTCTGCCCCTCTCTCTGTCTGCCCCTCTCTCTGTTTCTGCCCCTCTCTCTGTCTCTGCCCTTCTCTCTGTCTCTGCCCCTCTATCTATGTCTCTGCCCCTCTCTCTGTCTCTGCCCCCTCTCTCTGTCTCGCGCTCTTACTGTCTCTGCCCCCCTCTCTTGTCTCTGCCCCCCTCTCTGTCTCTGCCCCCTCTCTGACTCTGTTGCCCATCTATCTATGTCTCTTGCCCCTCTCTCTGTTTCTGCCCTCTCTTCTGTCTCTGACCCTCCCTCTGTCTCTGCCCCTCTCGCTGTCTCTGCCCCTCTCTCTGTCTCTGCGCCACTTCTGTCTCTGCCACCCTCTCTGTCTGGCCCCCCACTCTCTGTCTCTGCCCTCTCTCTGTCTCTGCCCCTCTCTCTGTCTCTGCCCTCTCTCGTCGCTGCCCCTCTCTCTGTGTCTAGCCCCCTCTATCTATGTCTCTGCCCTCTCGCTGTCTCTGACCCCCTCTCTCTGTTCTGCCCCCCTCTCTGTCTTGCCCCCTCTCTCTGTCTCTGCCCCCCTCTCTGACTGTGGCCTCTATCTATGTCTCTGACCCTCTCTATGTCTCTGCCCCCCTCTCTCTGTCTCTGCCCCTCTCTCTGTCTCTGCGCCACGCTATGTCTCTGCCCCACTATCTGTTCTCTGGCCTTCTCTCTGTCTCTGCCCCTCCCTCTGCTTGCCCTCTCTCTGTCTCTGCCCCTTCTCTGTCCCTACGCCCTCTCTGTCTCTGCCCCCATCTCTCTGTCTCTGCCCTCTCTCTGTCTCTGCCCCTCTCTCTGCCTCTGCCCCTCTCCCTGTCTCTGCACCTTCTCTCTGTCTCTGCCCCTCTCTCTGACTGCCCCCTCTATCTTGTCTGCCCCCCTCTCTGACTTTTGCCTCTATCTATGTCTCTGCCCGTCTCTCTGTCTCTGCCCCTCTCCCTGTCACCTCGCCCCCCTTTCTCTGTACATAGGGCTCTTCTCGTCTCTGCACCACCTTCTCTCTGTCTGCCCTCTCTCTGTCTCTGCCCCACTTATGTCTCTGTCCCGCCTCTCTGTCTCTGCCCCCTCCCTCTGTTCTGACCCCTCTCTCTGTCCCTACCCCTCTCTCTGTCTCTGCCCCTCTCTCTCTGTTCTCTGCCCCTCTCTCTGTCTCTGCCACTCTCTTGTCACTCTACCCTCAATCTATGGTATGCCCCCTCTCTGTCTCTGCCCCTCTCTCTGGCTTGCCCCTATATCTTGTCTCTGCCGCTCTCGCTGTCTCTGCCCTCTCTCTGTCGCTACCCCCCTCTCTCTGTCATACCCCTCTACTTATGTCTCTGCTTTCTCTCTCTGCCCCTGCCGCTCTCTCTGTCTCTGCCCCCTCTCTTGTCTCTGCCCCTCTCTTCTGTCTCTGCTCCCCTCTCCCTGTCCCTTACCCCTCTCTCTGTCTCTGCCCCCCTCTATCTGTCTCTGCCCCTCTGTTTGTTCTTCTGCCACCCCTCTTGTCTCTGGCCTCTTCCCAATCTCTGCCCCTCTCTCTGTCTCTGCCCCTCCCTCTCTTGCCCCTCCCTCTTTCTCTGCCCCCCTCTCTCTGTCCTGCCCCTGCTCTCTGTTCTGCCCCCTCCTCTCTGTCCCTGCCCCCCCTCTCTCTGTCCTGCCCCTCTCTCTGTCTGCCCTCTTCTCTGTCTCTGCCCCTCTCTCTGTCTCTGCCCCCTCTTCTGTCTTGCCCCTCTCTCTGTCTCTGCGCCACTCTCTTCTCTGCCCCCTCTCTGATGCCCCCTCTCTTTGTCCCTGCCCCTCTCTCTGTCTCTGCCCTCCCTCTGTCTCTGCCCCTCTCTCTGTCTACTGCCACATCTCTCTGTCCCTACCCCCCTTTCTGTCTATGCCCCCATCTCTCTGTCTCTGCCCCTCTCTCAGTCGCTGCCCCTCTCTTGCCTCTGCACCCTCTCCCTGTCTCTGCACCTACTCGCTGTCTCTTGTCATGTTCTGACTCTGCACTCTATCAATGTCTGCCCCCCTCTCTGACTGCTGTGCCTCTATCTATGTCATGCCCTCTTTCTGTCACTGCCCCCTTTCTCTGTCAATAGGACCTCTCCCACCTCCCCCCCCCCCCCCCTCTGTCTCTTGCACAACCTCTCTCTGTCCCTCCTCTTTGTCCCTGCCCCTCTCTCTGTCTCTGCCCACTATCTGTCTATGCCCGCTCTCTGTCTCTGCCCTCCTACTGTCTTCTGCACCCAACTCTTCTGTCCCTACCTCTCTCTTCTCTGTCTCTGCCCATCTCTCTCTGTCTCTGCCCCTCTCTCTGTATCACTGCCCTCTCTCTGTCTTGCCCCTCTAATCTATGTCTCCTGCGTCTCTCTGTACTCTGCCCCCCTCTCTCTGTCTCTGTCCCTCTCTCTGTCTCTGCCCCCCTCTATCTGTCTCTGCCGCTCTCGCTTTCTTATGCCCCTCTCGTCTGTCGCTACCCTTCTCTCAGTCCCTACCCCTCTCTCTGTCTCTGCCTCTTTCTCTCTCTGCCCCTGCCGTTCACTGTCTCTGCCCCCTCTCTCTGTCCTCTTGCCCTCTCTCTGTCTCTGCTCCCTCTCCCTTTGTCCTAATCCTCTCTCTGTCTCTGCCCCCCTCTATCTGTCTCTGCCCCCTCTTGTGTCTCTGCCCCCCTCTCTGTCTCGGCCTCTCTCCCAATCTCAGCCCCTCCTCTCTGTCTCTGCCCCCCTCTTCTCTGTCTCTGCCCTCCCTCTCTCTGCCCGCCTCCCTCTTTCTCTGCCCCCTCTCTCTGGCCCGGCCCCTCTCTCTGTCTCTGCCCCCCTCTCTATGTTTCTCGCCACCTCTCTCTGTCTCTGCCCCTCTTCTCTGTCAATGCCCTCTCTCTGTTTCTGCCCTCGCTGTCTCTGCACTCTCTTGTTTCTTGCCCCTATCCCAGTCTCTGCCCACTTTCTGCTCTGCCCCTCTCTCTGTCGCTGCCCCTCTCTCTGGCTCTGACCCCATCTCTTTGTCCCTACCGCTCTCTCTGTCTCTGCCCCATCTCTCTGTCTTGCCCCCCTCTCTCTGCCTCTGCCCCTGCTTTGCCACCCTCTCCCTGTCTTGCCCCTCTCTCTGTATCTGCCCCCCTCTCTCTGTCCTTACCTCTCTCTGTCTCTGCTCCCCCTCTATCTGTCTCTGCCCCTCTCTTTGTCTCATGCCCCCCTTCTATCTGTCTCGCATCTCTCCCCTAGCTCGTAGCCTTCTCTCTGTCTCTGCCCTATATCTATGTCTCTGCCCCTCCCTCTTCTCTTGCCCCTCCTCTCGGCTGTCTCTGAGGCCCTCTCTCTGTCTCTGTTGCTCTCGCTGTCCCTAACTCCCCCCTCTCTCTGTCTCTGGCCTCCTCTCTCATGTCTCGTGCCCCTCTCTCTGCCATGCGGTCTCTCTGCCCCTGATCTCTGTCTCTGCCCACCTTTCTCTGGTCACTGCACCTTCTCTCTGTTCTCGCCCCCCTTCTCTTGTCTCCTGCCCCTCTCTTGTCTCTTGCCCCTCTCTCTGGTCTCTGCCGCCTCTATCTGTCTCTGCCCTTCTCTGTCTCTGGCCCACTCTCTCTGTCTCTGCCCCCCTCTCTTGTCTCTGCCGCTCTCAGCTGTCTCTGCCCCTCTCTCTGTCGTTACCCCCTCTCTCTGTCACTTTCCCCTCTCTTGTCTCTCGCCTTTCTCTCTCTGGCCCCTGCCGCTCTCTCGTCTCTGCACCCCTCTCTCTGTCTTGCTCGCTATCTGTCTGCTGCCCTCCTCTTGCTGTCTCTGCTTCCCTCTCCACCTGTCCATACCCCTCTGTCCTGTCTCTGCCCCCCTCTATCTGTCTTGCCCTTAACTTTGTCTCTGCCCCCCTCTCTGCAGTTCTGCCTCTCTAACCAATCTCTGCCCCACTCCTGTATCTGCCCCCCCTCGCTGTACCTGTCCTCTTCTTTCTTTGACCCTCCCTATTTCTCTGGCCCCCCTCTCTCAGTCCCCGCCCTCATCTTGTCTCTGCCCCTCTCTCTGTCCCTGCCCCCTCTCTCCTGTCTGCCCCTTTATAAGTAGTCTTCCCTCTCTCTGTCCTGCCCCTCTCTCTGGTCGGCTGCTTTTCTCTGTCTCTAGCCCTTCTCTCCTGTCTTGCACCCTCTCACCTGTTCTGCCCTCTATCTATGGTCTCTGCCTCTCTACTCTCTATCTGCCCGCCCTCTGTTTCTGCCCTCTCCATGTCTCTGACCCCCACTTTCTCTATCCTGCCCCTCTTCTGTCTCGCCCTTTCTCTGTCTCTGCCCCCTCTCTTGTCTTGCACTATCTCTGTCCTACCCTTCCCTCTCGTCTCTGCCCCCTCTCAGTCTCTGCCTCTGGCCCTCTGCCTCTCTCTGTTCTCTGTCCCCTTCTTCTCTTGTCCCACCTCGTCGCGCGCTCTGCCCCTTCATGTCTCTGCCCACTATCTCCTATCCTGCCCTCTCTCTGTTCTGCCTTTCTCTGTGCTGCCATCTGCTCTGTCTCTGCCCCCCATCTCTGTGTCTCTTGACTCTCTCTGTCCTACCCCTTCGCTGTCTACTGCTTCCCCTCTCTTGTCTCCGCCCTCTTTCTGTCTCTGCCTTCACCCTGTCACTGCCCATTCTCTGTCTTGCCCCCCCCTCTCTGTCTCTGCACCTTTCTTGTCTCTGCCCCCTCACTTGGTCTCTGCATCTCTTCTGTCTCAGCCCCTTCCTGTCATGCCCCCTTCTTGTCTCTGCCCCCTTCTTCTGTCCTGCCCCTCTCTCTGTCTCTGCCACATACTCTGTCTCTGCCTTCGCTTTCTCTGCCCCTCTCTTGTCTCTGCCGCTCTCGCTGTCTCTGCCCCTTATCTCTGTCGTACCCCCCTCTCGTCCCTACCCTCTCTCCAGTCTCTGTGCCTTTTCTCTTGCCTGCTCTCTCTCTGTCTCTGCCCCCTCTCTCTGTCTCTGCCCCTCTCTCTGTCTCTGCCTCCCACTCTCTCTGTCCCTGCCCCTCCCTCTGTCTGCCCTTTCCTGTCTCTGCCCCCTCTCTCTGTCCCTGCCCTCTCTCTCTCTGCCGCTTTCTCTGTCTCATGCACATCTCTCCCCTGTCTCTGCACCTCTCCCTGTCTCTGCCCATCTATCTATGTCTCCTGGCCCCTCCCTCTGTCTCTGCCCCTCTCTCTGTTCTGCCCCTTTCTGTCTCTGCCACCTCTCACTGTCCCGCCCCTTCGTCTGTCTGGCCGCTTTCTCTGTCTCTGCTCTGCCCTTCTCGCCTTCCTCTGCACCTCTCCCTGTCTCTGCCCCCCCTCATCTCTGTCCCGCCCCTCTCTCTGTCCTCTGCCCCCTCTCTCTGTCCCTAGCCCCTCTCTCTGTCTGCCGCCCCCTTGCTGTCTCTGGCCCCCTTCTCTCTGTCCCTCGCCGCCCCTCTCTCTGTCTGCCCGCTTTCCTCTGTCTCTGCCCTTCTCCCTGCTCTGCACCTCTCCCTTCTATCTGCCCCTCTATCTATGTCTCTGCCCTCTCTCTGTCTCTGCCCCCCCCGCTTGTTTCTGTCTGCCCCCCCATGTCTCGCCCACCTAATCTCTATCCCTGCCCTCTCTCTGTCTCTGCCCTCTCTCGGTCTCTGCCCCCCTCTCCTCTTCTCTCCCTCTCTCTGTCCCTACCCCCTCTCTGTCTCTTCTGCCCCCCTCTCTCTGTCTCTGCCCCTCTCCTCTGCCCCTCTCCTGTCTCTGTCCCCCTCTCCTCTCTCTGTCCCCACCCCTCTCTCTGTCTCTGCCCCTCTCCATGTCCTCTTGCCACCTATCTCTATCCCCCTGCCCCCTCTCTGTCTCTGCCCTTTTTTCTCTCTCCTGTCCTCTGCCCCCCTCTCTCTGTCCCCTATCTGCCCCTCCTCTCTGCATCCCCTACCCCTCATCCTCTGTCTCTGCCTCCCCACTCTCTCTGTCTCTGCCCCTCTGCCTCTGCCCTCGCTCTGTCCTCTGTCACCCCTCTTTTTTAGTCCCTCTCTCTGTCCCCACCCCTTCTCTCTGTCTCTGCCCCTCTCCATGTCCTGCCCACCTATTCTCTAACCCTGCCCCTCTCTCTGTTCACTGCCCCTTTCTCTGTCTCAGCCCTCTCATCTGTCCTTCTGCCTCCCCTTCTCTGTTGTCTCCACCCCCTCTCTCTGTCCCTACCCCTCTCGCTGTCTCTGCTCTCCCCTCTCCTCTGTCTCCGCCCCTCTTTCTGTCCTCTTGCCCCTCTCCCACTGTCACTGCCCCTCTCTCTGTCTTCAGCCACCCCTCTCTCTGTCTCTGCCCCTCTTCTCTGTGCCTGCCCCCCCACTCTGATCTCTGCCCCTCTCTGCTGTCTCTGCCCCTCTCACCTGTCACTGCCTCCTCCTCTCTGTCCTCTGCCCCCTCTCTCTGTCCCTGCCCCTCTCTCTGTCTCTGCCCCACTATCTGACCCTCTGCCCCTCTCTCTGTCTCTGCCCCCTCTCTCTGTCTCTGCCGCGTTCGCTGTCTCTCTCTGCCCTCTCTCTGTCGCTATCCACCACACCCCCCTCTCTCTGTCCCTACCCCTCTCTCTGGCTCTGCTTCTCTCTCTGCCCCCCGCCCGAGCCGCTCTCCTGTCGCTCTGCCCCCCCTCTCCCGGTCTCTGCTGCCCCTCTCGCTGCTCTGCTCCCCTCTCTCTGTCCCTCCCCTCTCTCTGTCCTGCCCCTTTCTGTCTCTGCCGCCTCCTCTCTGTCCCTGCCCCTCTCGTCTGTTCTGCCGCTTTCTCTCTGTCTCTGCCCTTCTTCCCTGTCTCTGCACCTCTCCCGTCACTGCCGCCTCTATCTATGTCTCCTGCCCCCTCATCTGTCTCTGCCCCTCTACTCCGTCCTGCCCTAGTCTGTCTCTGAGCCCCCTCCTCTCTGTCCCCTGCCCCAGCTCACTCTGTCTGCGCGCTTTCTCTGTCCTCGCCCTTCTCTCCCTGTCTCGCACCCCTCTCCCTGTCTCTGCCCCCCTCTCTCTGTCCCCGCCCCTCTCTCCTGTCTCTGCCCCCTCTCTCTGTCCTGCCCTCTCTCTGTCTGCCCCATTCTTGTCTGCCCCTCTCTCTGCTCGTCCTGCCCCTCTCACGGTCTGCCGCTTTCTCTGTCTCTGCCCTCTTCCCTGTCTCTCTGCACCTTCTCCCTGTCTCTTCTGCCCCTCTATCATGTCCTCGTCTGCCACTCTCTCTGTCTCTGCCCGCTCCGAGCTGTTTCTGCCCTCTTCCACTCTCTGCCCCACAACTATCTCTATCCCTATAGTCCTGGGTTCGTTGCCGGCAGAGTCCGTGGATAAACTCTTGGAT
>CM069173.1:13236596-13282189 GCA_035221665.1 Okamejei kenojei
CACTGGGGGGGGTGGAAAGTGACCCTGGGGGAGCGGTTTGAGGCGGGTTGTGAGGGGCGCAGCGTGATGGGCTTGGTTGTGACGGCCGTGGGTGTGTGGGAGGTGGGTCGTATGGGGGGTCGTGGGGGTGGGCGGGAACGGCGGTAGTGGAGGGAGTTTTGTCGGTGGAGGGGGGGATGTCGGAGGGGTTGTTGGTTGAGGGGGGGCGCGGGAGGGGAGTGGAGGGGTGCAGAGGGGAGTAGATGTGAGGTGAGGTGAGATGTGGGTTTGGTTGGTTAGGAGGGATGAGGCAGAGGGGTAGATGGTGAGTAGATGTAGATGAGGCATGGGGGGGAGGGGGGGGGATGGGTTGGGATGGGTGGGGGAGGGGAGGAGGGGGGGAGGAGGAGGGAGGGGATGACCTGGGGGGGGTGAGGGTGAGTTTGGGGAGATGGTTGATGATGTGGGAGAGGGGGGGAGGGTACTGGCAGGGAGGGGAGATGGATGAGGAGTTCGAGGAAGAGTGGATGGGAGAGGGATTGGAGCTGGAGGTTTAAGGAATGGGAGATGTGTTAAGGGGAGTGAGGAGGTGGATGAGATTGATGGTGAGAGAAGGGATGTTTGGGAAGTAGGAGCAGTTGAGTGAGGAATGGAGGATGAAGATAGGGGGGCGAGGGGAGAAGAAGAGGTGGGATGGAGGGGGGTGGGGGGTGAAGGGAGAATGGTGCGAGTGGGAGAGATGGTGGAAGGGGAGGTGGGGAGATTGAGTATGGTGAGGAAGTGAGGTGGAGGAGGGGAGAAGGGGAGGAGATATGGAGAGATGGTGGTGCCCGAAGGGGGGAGGGGAGTAGTGGTGGATGATGGGGGCCGAGGGAGGGGAAGGAAGAGAGAAGATGGTGATTGTGTTGACCCTTGGGGGGGGGGGAGGGGGAGGGGGGAGGGGAGGAGTAGGGGAGGGGGAGAGAGAGGGGGGGGGGGGGGAGGGGGAGGTAGTTCGGTGTGGTGTACGTTTGTGGGTGAGGGGTATGAGTTGGCGTAGGTTGGTTTATGGGGAGATGTTTGGGTGTTGGTTGAGGTGGGGATGTGAGATTGGGGGCAGTGGGGGAGTGGGTGGTGATGAGGACGTGTGAGGGGGGGTGGGGTGTTGTGGGTGTTTCCGATGGTTGTTGTCTAGGGAGAGTGATGGGAGGGGTGGGGAGGATTGAGATGGGGTGAGTGAAGAATGGGGGAGGGGGAGAGAGGGGTGTGGGTGAGGATGGGGTATGATGTCCAAAGTTGTTTGCTATGTGGGGATGTGGGGGGTGATGTGTTGAGGAGGGGGAGGGTGGGGTGGGGAGAGGGTGGGCCTGTGAGGGGTGGTGGGGAGAGAAGTGATGGGGAGATGGGGAGATATGTTGGGAGGGAGGGAGTGTAGAAGAGATGTGTGGGGGATAAGATGGTGTGGGGGACGGGGGTTTGGGGGGCCTTGTTAGTGTGGGGGGGGATGAGGGGAGGCGGATGATGTGTGTGTAGTTAGACGTTTAGGGGGGGGTTGTTTGAGTAATGGGGTAGAGGTGATTGTGCGGGTGGGGGGGGTGGGGGGGTTGTTTTGGTGAGGGGGGTAGTGATTAGTGTTTGAGGGGGTGGGGGGGGTGAGTGGGGGGAGGGGAGTTGGTTGTCGTGTGAGGGGGGGTGGGTAGGGGGGGGGAGTGGGGGGGGGTTGAGTAGTGTACGGGGGGTGTTGTTTGGGGTACCCTGTGGAAGGGGGTGGGGAGGTTAGGTGTTTCTGGGTGGGATTGATTGAGGGGGTGGTGGGACGGTGTGCCGTGAAAGTGAGAGGAGGGCGGGTGTCAGGTGACAACAGGGGGGGATAGGGGGGAGCGTGTGGGGGGGGGGTCGTTGTGTGTGTATCCAGTGTGGTGTGTGTGGGTCGGGGTGGTAGGGGGTGATCAAGTGAGGTTAGATTGATGAGGGGGGGCCAGTGGGTGATGTAGATGGAGGGAGTGTGTTGTGTGGAGGTGATTGGGTCATTGAGGGGTGGGGTGGAAAGGGGGTGGGGTGGGGGGGGGTTGTTGGGGTGTTGGGGGGGGGTGTGGGGGGGGGGGGGGTGGGGGTGGGGGATGTTGTGGGTGGTGGGGATACGTGAGGTGCGCGGTGGGTGATGCCGTTGTGAGCCGGCTTGTGTTGTGAGCGGGATATGCTGGGGTGTGTGTAGAGGGGGGTTCGGTGTGTTGTTGAGTGTGTGGGGGAGTGGTGAAGAATAGTATGGCTTTGGTGGAAAAAGGGGTGAGTTGGGGGTGGGGGAATTGGGGAGGTTGGGGTGAGGGTTCAGGAGGGGTTAGTGGGTGTGGGTGGGGGAAGGTTTGTTGTAGATTAATTAAGGTGTGTAAGGATGAAGGTGTCCAGGGGGGGGGGGGGGGGTGGGTGACAGGGGGGGGGGGGCGGTGGGTGGGGGGGGGGGTAGGGGGGGATACATGGGGTGTGGGGAGAGCGTGGTGGTGTGGTAACGGTGGGGGGGAGTGAGAGGGGGGGTGGTAGTAAGTGGTAAGTGGGGGTTCGGGTCGTGTAGGGGGTGTAGGTGTTGGGAGGGACCGGTGGGGGGAGGGGGGAGGTGTTGTGTTTGTGGCAGGGAGTGTAGATGGGTGGGGGGTGGGGGGGAGAGAGGGGGTGGGGTGGGTTGGTGGGGTGGGGGCGGGTGGTAAGTGGGGGTCGGGGTGGAGGGTGTGAGGTGGGTGGGTGGGCCGTAGGGGGAATCCGATGATTACAGAATGGGAGGGCCATGTGAGGAAAGGGTTTTGGCGGGGGTGTGGGGGGGGGGGCAGGCGTGTGTGGGGGAGCGGTGTCCTTGGGTCGGGGGGGTCCCAGTCCCCAGGGGGTGGGTTGTAGTGGCGGCGGGCGGCAGGGGGGGGTGCGGGGTGGGGGGTGGGGAGAGGGTGGGGGGTGAGTATGGGAGATGGGGGTGGGTCCTGGGGGGGAGGGGTTGAGGGGGGCCAGGGTGGGGTGTGCGGTGGGTGGGTTGGTGGATCTGCATGGGGTACAGTGGGGTGTTCGGTGTGTGTACTGGCGTGTCAGGGGGGGGGGCGGGGGGGGGGGGGTGGCGCGGCCGAGAGGGTGGATTGGGAGGTGGGGGGACAGAGCTGTGAGTGTCGGGGAGGTGCGGTATGGGGGGCTTGTTTGAGTGGGTGGGGCGTTGGGTGTGTAACGTGTGGGGGGTGTGGGTGTCGCGGGAGGGGGGGTACCATTGGGGGGCGTGGGGTGGGTACTGGGGCGGGTCGGAGTTGGCCGGGGGGGGTGGGGGGGGCAGGGGGAGGGGTTGGGGGGAGTGCGGGGGGGGTTCGAGTAGGGGGGGTGGGTTTGGGGGTGGGGACTGGGTGGTGTCTTGGTGGGGAGTGCGGGCGGGGGGCCGGTGGTCGGGGGCCGACCACGGGGGGCGCCGCCCCTCCCCCCTGGTCCCCCCCCCTGCCCGGTGGCACAGGGCCCCGGATGCTAGGCAGTGGTACCAAGAGTGGATCACGCTTGGGGTGCGTACCCCCCCCCTGGGGGTGGAGGGCCTCCCAGTTGTCCTCCGTGTCGCTCGTCTCCCATCGCGCGTAGGATCGCACCGGGTGGCGCGCGGCCCGGGGGGGGCGTGGGGCGCGCGGTGCGGGCCGGGGGGGGGGGTGGAGGGGGGGGTTGGTGAGGGGTCTCCGTGGGGTGGCGGTGTGGGGGGGTGGGGGGTGGGCGGGGTGGGTTCAGTGGGGGAGGGTCGTACAGGTGTGGGGTGGGCGGGGGGGCGGGTCTCGGGGGTGGCGGGGTGTGGGGGGGCCCGGGGGAGTGATGAGTGGGGTGGGAAGCTGATGGCGTGGGGCGGTTGTGTTGGGTTGGAGGGAGGGGGGGGGTGGGGGGGGGGGGTGGGGTGTCGTGGGGGGGTTTGTGGTGAGTCGTTGTGGCGTGGTGATGGGGCGGGGGACCCGGTTCGTTGTGTGTTGCTGGGTGGTGTGGGGGTGGGGGGGGGAGGGGGGAGGGGGGGTGATGTGGATTTATTAGTTGGCGGTGGGGGAAATTGGGATGGATGGGGGGGGGGGTGGGGGGTGTCGGGGGTGGGGTCCCACGGCTCCCAGGGTGGTGTGGCCTGGGGTGGGACTCGGGCAGTGAGCCTGAGTGTCCGTGGTAGTGAGGGGGGTGGTGTGCGGTCAGGGTTGGGGGGGTTAGGGTGGTCGGTTTTGGTCGATCGAGGTGAGTGCGGGAGTTTGTGCTGAGTTTGCGGGTGGTGGGGGGTGTGTTGGTGTGGCTATGAGTAGGGGAGTTGTTCGTGTGGTGCGGGTGTGACCTGTGTGGGTGTGCGGGGAGTTGCGACGGTATCATGGGATAGGCGGGGGGGGTAGGTTCGCGGGGGGTCAGGGTGGCTGTGTGGGTGGTGAGGGGCGGGAGAGGGGGCGAGGAGGGGGGGGGGCGGGGCGCGGGGGGGGAGGGGGGGAGGGGGTGGGGTGTGGGTGGGCGGTGTGTGGGGGATTGGGGGGCAGTTGTGGGGGTTGAGGAGTGGGGGTCGTGTTGGTGAGCGGGTTCGCGATGGGAGGGTGGGGGGGGAGGGGGGTGGGGGGGCATTCGGGGGGACGTCTAACTGTATATTCATGTGGATTAGTGGGTAGTGGGTGGCGTTGGGGTTGGGGGGGTGCAGTCCCGTAGTGCGGGATGGGGGTGGGGGTGGGGAGGCGGGGGACGGGGTGGGGGGTGGGGTGGTGTGGGTTACGTTTGGTGTGGGGGGATAGGGAGGGTGGAATTTAAGGCGGGATTGGGGGGGATGGGAGGAGGTCGGGGAGTGGGGGGTGATTGTGGCTATAGGGGTGTGACGGGACGTTGCCACGTTGGACGGGGGCTGCGGGTGCCACTGTGGTGCTGGCGGTGGGGTGGTGGTGGGGTGGTGGTGTGGGGGTCGGGGTTGTTTTGAGTGGGGAAGGGGGGAAGGTTGTTGTGTGGGGTAAGAGTGCCGCTGGGGTCTGGTGGGGGGAGAGTGGGGTGGGGGTGAGGGTGTGTGGGGTGTCGGTGGGGAGGGGAACTGGGTTGAGGTATGGGGAGGGGGCAGAGAGGGCGGGTCGAAGGTGGAGGAGGGGGAGGTGGGGCGTCGGCGGGGGGGGGTAGGGGGGCGGAGGGTGAGGGGGGGAGGGGGAGGGTGGGGGGGGGTGGGGATTGGGTAGGCGGGGGGCGGGTGGGGTCGGGCGGGATGGGGGGGGGGTGGGGTGTGGGTTTGGGGGGGAGTTCGCGGGGTGGCTGGGTGTGAGTCCATGGGGGGTAGAGGGGTGGTGAGTGGGGGATGAGGGGGGGTATGGTTTTGTGGACGTGGTTCGTGTCGGGGTGGGGGGGTGAGTGGGGTGTGGGTGATGGGGGATAGGGGGGATCGTGTGATGGTGTGTTGGGGTGGTGTGTGGGGGGGAGAGGAGTGTTGTGGGGTGGGTGGTGTTGGGGTGTTGGGGTGGATGGTTGAGGGGGTGGGGAGAGGGGGTGTGAGAGTGGTGTGATGGTGGGTGTGAGTGGTATGGGAGGAGTGGGAGTGGGGGAGGGGAGTGTGAGGGCTTTGAGGGGGAGGGGGGTGGGGGGGGGGGGAGGAGGGGGGGGGGGGGGTTGGGGGAGGGTGGGGGGGAAGGGGGGTGAGGGGGATGTGGGGAGGTGGGAGTGGGGAGGGGGAGCAGGGGTTGAGTGGGGAGGGGTTGATGGGGGAGGTGGTGTGAATGGGGGGGGGGGAGGGGGTGAATGAGGTGAGGTTCTGTGAGTGGGGGAAGGAAGGAGATGGTGAGGGGTCGTGGGGGTCTGTGAGTGGGGGGATGTGTAGGGGATGGTGGTGAGTGGGGGAGGGCGGTGGTGTAGGAGTGTGGGGGAGGGGTTGGAGTGTTGGGGGTCAATGAGTGGGTGAGTGGGGAGAGGGGTGTTGATGTGAGTGTGAGGGGTGTGAGTGGGAGTGAGGGGGGTGAGGGGGGTGAGTGGTGGACGGGGTTGAGGGGGGAGGGGGGGGTTTGAGTGGGGCGAGGGGGTGTGAGGGGGGGTGGAGTGGGGTAGAGGGTGACGGGGGATGGGAGGGGTGGTGAGTGGGGGAGGAGCTCTGTGGGGAGGAGTTGTGGGGGAGGGGGAGAGAAGTGGGGGGGGTCAGTGAGAGCGTGAGTGGGGAGAGGGGGAGGGGTGAGTGGGGAAGAGGGTTGAGAGGGGAAGGGGGGGGTCAGTGATGGTGTGAGTGGGGAGGAGTGATGTGGGGAGGGGGGTCCGTGGGGAGGGGGGGAGGGGGGTCAGATGGGGAGAGGGGTCAGTAGGAGGTGGGTGAGGGGGGAGGGGTGAGTGGGGTGTGGGGAGATGGTGATGGGGGGCCGGGGGTGAGTGGTTGAGTGGGGAGGAGTGAGTGGGGGAGGGGGGGGAGAGGTGTGAGGGTGGGAGGGCGTGGAGGTGGGAGGGTGTGAATGGGGGAGAGGGGGTGTTTTGAGGGGGGCGGTCAGTGAGTGGGGGAGTGGGGAGGTGGTGAGTGGGGGAGGGGGGGTGAGGAGTGGGGAGGGGTTGTTGGGGTGTCAGTGAGTGGCGGTGAGTGTGGGGAGGGGGTGATGTGGGTGTGAGGGGGTGAGTGGGGAGGGGTGAGTGGGTGAGGGTGGGTGAGTGGTGGAGGAGTTGAGGGGTGGAGGGGGTGAAGTGGGGCGGGGTGAAGTGGGGAGAGGGTGAGGGGGAGGGGGGTTGAGTGGGGGGGGAGTGAGTGGGGTTAGGGGAGAAGGTGGGGGGGGTCAGTGACGGCAGTGAGTGGGGAGAGGGTGAGGGGGAGGGGGTGAGTGGGGACGGGGGTGAGGGGAGAGGGGTGAGTGGGGGAGTGGTTGTGAGAGAGGAGAGGGGGTCATTGATGGGTGAGTGGGAGGGAGAGGAGTGTATGGTGAGTGGGGGAGGGGGTGTTCAGTGGGGTGACGGGGTGAGTGGGGAGGGTGAGGGGGGAGGGGTGAGTGGGGGAGTGGGGAGAGGGTGAGGGGGGGGGTGGAGGGGGTGAGTGCGGGGTGAGGGTTTTGAGAGGGGAAGGGGGGTCAGTGATGGTGTGAGGTGGGGAGGGTGAGGTGGGGGAGGGGGGTCAGTGGGGAGTGGGGGGAGGGGGGTCAGTGGGGAGTGGGGGAGGGGGGTCAGTGGGGATAGGGGTCAGTGGGTGAGGGTGAGGGGGGAGGGCTGGTGAGTGGGGGGAGTTGGTTGGGGAGATGGTGAGGGTGGGAGGGGGTGAGGTGGTTGAGTGGGGAGGAGTGATGTGGGGGAGGGGAGGGGAGGGTTGTGGGGGGAGAGGGTGAGGGGGGAGGGGGTGAATGGGGAGATGGGTGAGGGGGGGTATGTGAGTGGGGGAGTGGGAGGTGGTGAGCTGGGGGAGGGGGTGAGGATGTGGGGGAGGGGTTTGTGGGGAGGTCATTGAGTGGTGTGTGTGTGGGGTGAGAGGGTGAGTGGTGTGAGGGGGTGAGTGGAGGGAGGGTGAGTGGGTAGGGGGGTGAGTGGGGAGGGTTGAGTGGTGGGAGGTGAGGGGGGTGAGGTGGGGGGGGGTGTAGCTGGGGTAGAGGGTGAGGGGGGGGAGGGGGGATGAGTGGGAGGGGGGGTTTTGTGAGTGGGGGTAGGGGGAGAAGGTGGGGGGTGTCAGTGAGGACGTGAGTGGGGAGAGGGTGAGGGGGAGGGGGTTGAGTGGGTGAGGGGGTGGTGAGGGTGAGAGGGGTGAGTGGGGAGAGGTTGTTGGAGAGGGGGGGGAGGGGGTCAGTGGATGGGTGAGTGGGGAGATGGTGAGTGGGGGAGGGGAGTCAGGTAGTGGGGAGAGGGTGTGAGTGGGGAGGGTGGAGGGGGGAGGGTGAGTGGGGGAGGTGGGGATGAGGTGTGAGGGGGAGGGTGGAGGGGCGGTGTGAGTGGGGTGTCAGAGGGAGGTGAGTGGGGGAGGGGTGAGAGGAGGCGAGGGTGGGGGGAAGGGGGTCAGTGAAGGGAGAGTGGTGGGGGGGTAAGTGGGGGGGGGTGGTGGTAATTGGGGGAGAGGAGTGTGTGGGGAGAGGGTGAGGACGTTGAGTGGGATGGCGTGTATTTGAGCGGGGGGTCAGGGAGTGGGTGAGAGGGGGAGGAAGTGAGTGGGTGAGGTGGTGAGGGGAGGGGCAGGGGGTTGAGGAGTTGTGAGTGGGGAGTGTGAGGGGGGGAGGGGGGGCGTTCATGTGAGGGGTGAGTGGGGAGGGTGTTGTGTGGGTGAGTGGGGAGGAGGTGGTGGGGAGGGGGCCAGGGGCGTGAGGGTGTGAGTGGGGTGGAGAGTGTAGGGATGTGAGTTGTGGGGGAGGGGTTTGAGCGGGGGGTCAGGGAGTGGGTGAAGTGGGGGAGCGGTGTGTGAGTGGGGTGAGTGGGGGAGGGGGCAGCAGGGGGGTGAGGGGTTTTTGTGTGTGGAGTTGGGGAGGAGGGTGAGGACGTGATGTGGGGGAGGGGTTGAGCGGCCGGGGTTCAGTGACTGGAGTGTGTGGGGGAAGGGGGGAGGGGTGAGGTGGGTGAGGGGGTGAGGGGAGGGGGAGGGGGCAGGGGTGGGTGTGGGTGTGAGCTGGGGAGAGTGTGAGGGGCGAGGGGGGCGTCAGTGGAGGGCTAGTGAGTGGGGAGAGGGTGAGAGAGTGAGTGCGGGCGAGGGGGTTGAGCGGTCGGGGTCAGTGAGTGGGTGAGGGGGGGAGGGGTGTGTGAGTGGGTGATGGGGTGAGGGAGGGGGCAGGGGTGTTGAGGGTGGTGAGTGGGGAGAGTTTGTGAGGGGGAGGGGGGGCGTCAAGTGAGGGGTGAGTGGGGTCGGACGGAGGGTGAGGAGTGTGTGGGGGAGGGGTTGAGCGGGGGGAAGTCAGTGAGTGGGTGTGGGGGTCAGGGGGCAGGGGTGGTGAGGGTTGTGAGTGGGAGGTGAGGGGTGTGAGGTTGGTGAGTGGGGGAGGGGGCCGTGTATCGTGGATCGTGGATGGTGAATGGTTGAGAGGGCAACCCGCGGGTGGAGGGGCGGAGGTGGCGGGGTCCTCGGGAATCGGAGGGACGGGGATGCTCGCGGAGCTGTGACGAGGAATGGGCTGGGGGCACCGAGCTCGGCTCTGTGCGGTCGCGTTGTGGCTCGAGGTACGCGGGGGCACGCAGGGGGCGAGTCCGACTGGGCTTTGGGCGCGAGACGAGTGGACGGCTGATCAGAGGCTTGTGCCGCGGGATTGTGCGATACCGGTGGCACGGAGCGGCGCGAGAGATAACTGAGAGGCGACCGGGGCTCGTGACCGCCGGTGATTCGCGGGCTGGATACCGGGAGTGGTACTGGACCAGGGGATGAACGGGAGCTGGGGGAGGGGTGAGTGTGGCCCCGTCGGCGACATTGGAGTGCGGGGCCTGAAGCCTTGGGTGAGCCGCCCGAGCTTGGGTCCCGGGAGAACCGCTTACCCCCTGGGACGCGTGCCGTGGTGACCGGGCTTGTGGATGTGTCGAGGCGGGGGCTGACGTACGGCCCGAGGGGCGGCGCCTCGGTGATAATTGCTCGAGGCGAGGGCACGTGAAATGGGCGACTGGCTCCGGCAGGCATTGGAGGTAGGAGGGTTGAGGCGGTCCCGCCGAGCAGATGGGGTAGCAGATTAGGACGAAGCGGGTCGAGCGGTGTTCGATCGCAGGCGTCTGTTGCAATCCGTAGGAGATCGTCCGGAAGGTCTTGGATATGTGTGTGGTTGAGTGTGTCTGGTTCGTGGGTTGATAAGGGGGGAGGTACGGTGAGGAGTAGTGGAGGGGTCGTGTCGGGGAGGGGCAGAGGGGGTGTCTGGAGTGTGAAGGCGCGGATGAGGGGTAGTGGTACGGAGTGGGAGGTGATTGAGTGAGGTGGGTGGAGGGGACATGTGGACTGTGCGGGACCTCGGGGGTCGGGAGGGGAGTTGAGTGGGATGTTTCTCATAGGGGTTAGGGAGCGTGGGGAGAGTGCGAGTGGAGTTATGTGTGGGCGGGGGAGGGCGGCAGGGGTGGGTGTGACTGGAGGATGGAGGTAGAGGGAATGGGGGCCAGGTTGGTGACTGTGTGGAAGGAATATGGTAGAAGGTATGGGGGCAGGGCGGTGAGCGGTGGGTTGGGTGATTGATGTAGCTTCGTTGAGATAGTGGGGAAGAGTGATGTATGAGGGTGGACTTGCGTGTGGTTGTCTAGTGTTAGTCGTCCGTGGTTTTTTTTTTGACGTCTTAGGCGATGTATTTTTTCCTGTTTTCGTGTACCTTGTTGGTGTGAGTGAGGATGGAGGGGGCATGGTTGAGGAGTGAGTTGGGGGGAGGGGTTGGCGGCGGGGGCTCGTCAGTGAGTGGGTGGGATCGCGTGCGGTGCGACTACCGCACTGAAGGGAGGTCTACGAGGGTCGACGGGAGGGGGAGGAGAATGGTCGGGGAAGTCAGCACTTTATAGTTTATTGACTACCGTATGGGCTTTCTGATGTGGACGTCGACACGAGAATGGGCGAGGCCCATATCACCTGGCTCTACTTGTTGGTAGACGGTAGACGAGTCTCGAGGGGAGTTGCTCCCGCCCGGGCACAGCCGGGCCGCCTGTGTTGTCCGCGCGTGTCTCGGGTGGGGTGAGGGGGGGATGGAGGGGCGTCAGTCAATGTTGACGACAGATGTTTGAGTTGGCGTGGTTGAGAGTGTTGGGGTTTTATTGTCAGGAGGTGAGGGGATGGGGGAAGCAGTGGGGTGAGGGTGTGAGTGGGGAGGGTAAGAGGACGATGAGGAGGGTTGAGGAGTGAGTGGGGGAGGGGTTTGAGCGGGGGGTCAGGTAGTGGTGTGAGTGAGTGGGTTGATAGGAGGGAGAGGGAGCGAGAGCTGGTGGAGGGTGTAGTGGGGAGTGTGAGGAGATGTGTGGAATCGCTGTCGCGGGGTGTTTCTTGAGAGTCTGGATGATTGGGGCTGTTTGAGAGAGTGAGGATTGAGGTATGGGTTTGGAGGAACGGTGGTGTTCCCGTTTTGAGATGATGTGATACGGTGGGGTGAATGTGGTGATAGGACTTGGGCTTTTTGAGGGAGGCTTTGAGGGGGGAGGGGTGAGTGGGTGAGGGGGAAGTGAGGTGGCAGGGAGGCAGGGCGGGAGTGTGGGGTGTGTTAGTGGGGAGAGTTGTTAGGGTGAAGTGGGGGAGGGGTTGGCGGGGGGTCGTGAGTGGGTGAGGGGAGGGGGCAGGGGGGAGTGAGTGGGGCTGTGAGTGGGAGAGGTGTGAGGGGGAGTGGGGCGTCAGTGAGGGGTGAGTGGGGGGATCGGAGAGGGTGAGGAGTGAGTGGGGAGGGGTTGAGGGTGGGGGTCAGTGAGTGGGTGAGGGGGTGCAGGGGTGAGTGGGTGAGTGTGGTGAGGGGAGGGGCAGGGGGCTATGCCAGTGAGGGGTTGTGAGTGGGGTGAGTGTGAGGGGGGAGGGGGGCGTCAGTGGGTGGTGAAGTGCAGGAAGGGGGACGTGAGTGGGGGGTCAGCGAGGGGTGAAGTGGGTTGGGAAGGATCAAAACGAACCCCGACATTAACTCCGTCGTTCCACCTATCAGCCCGCGACGTGAGTGAGACGGGTGGTTCGAATGGTCTATCGCGGGGGGGGGGGGGGGGTGCGCGGGCCCGGCCCTTCAACATCCCCCACACTCCGCTCCTCTCCGCTCCAGCCCATCCTCCCGCCCCACTGGCAGCCGTCTCTGATTGGTTGCCATGTGAGTAGTGCGACCCGGCAACAGCCGCTGATTGGCTCCGATCCTGAATTCGAATGGATTAAGGTTCATATTTGTTGCCATGCGAGTAAACGCTGAGCAGCAACAGCCTCTGATTGGTTGCCAGGTGTGTAAATGCGGGGTTAGCCGAGCGAGCGCCCGTGGTCCTCCGGGCAGGTCCTCCAGGCAGGATAGCTGACTCCACTATCTTTAAGAGCCCTCTCTAGCTCTCTCTTGAAAGTATCCAGAGAACCCGCCACAGATTCCAAAGATTCAAAACTCTCTGGGTGGAAAAGTTTCTCCTCATCTCAGTCTTAAGATAATTCATAACACTTTCTTCATATATAAGTACATTTATAATCATTGCCTTCTTCTCTCTTCTTCTTAAGCCCTTAAGAAGGGCCAAATTAAAAAAGTTTACTTAAAAACAGAGACACATAGTTAAGACCATTCAAAGCTTTAATTTTAACGACCGACGAGCGTGTATCCAGAGACCCAGAGGCAACGGTGTTACGTCTGACTCTCCAACGACACACACAAAAATACCAGAAAACCGGGATTAATTTTCCCCAGACTCAGTATCAATTGCATGAGGTAATGTCCCACCAGCCACCACCAAGTATGGAGTTGTTTTTCACTGTGAGGGATAAAGTGATTAAACCCCATTATAGTAAGGAGTTTTAAAGAGGATTCAAACTGATAGGGGCCAGGGAGAGGGTTCTGGCACAGCTGCGTATAAAAGTTACCAGACCCATCCTTGAGTAAGAAGTAATAGCATTGTATAGCGGTAGAAGGGAGTGATGTAGAGAGATCCCTATCAGTAGAATGGAGTGATAGATGGGACCCTTGTCACTATAGCTTAGCTTTAGTACTGATATAGGAGAACTGAGAGGGTTCACTTGGAGGTGAGTAAAACTAGGATAGGTCATGAGCAACTGAGCATGCTTAATAGAATAAATGAATATTACAACACACCCCTGGTCAAGAAACTGCTCATTACCATGAACATGTCTGGACATGCGATGTATGATGTGGGAGGTACTGGGGGGATGTACCTACAGATTGTGCACCTCAGACCCTGATTGGAGAAGGGTCCGGAGGGGAGGTTGAATGTAAAATTGTGTATATAAAGGGGGATGACTTCTCTGACTTTGGGTGTCTCGACTTGGAGAGATTTCAAACCAGGGCAGCCAAACAAAGATCAGACCGATCTGTTCAAATGAAGCCCCTAAGAGAGGTCCCGTTAGGGGGAAATGCAGGGGGAATGGGATTTGTAAATGTGCCTCTCACCAGTATGGAGGTGAGGAACTTTAAAAAGGAGATAAAAAGTTTATTGGAAGACCCCTTGGGACTGGCTGAACAAATAGATCAGTTCCTAGGGCCAAATATATATACATGGGAAGAAATAATGTCAATAATGGGAAGTTTGTTTACTCCAGAAGAAAGACAGTTGGTCAGACAGGCAGGAATAAAAGTCTGGGATAGGGGGTTGCAGGCTCAAGCGGGAGCAGCAGAGGTGGGAGCAGTAAGATATCCCATTACTGCGCCGGATTGGAGTAACCAAACAGAAGAAGGAAGAAGAAGTATGAGAAATCTCAGGGAGATAATAATTAAGGGAATCAGAGAAGCCGTTCCCAAGGGACTAAATTTCGAACGGGCTTTTGAAAATCAAGGACGAACCTCCGACAGTGTTCTTACAATGGTTAAGGAGGAATGTCCAGCAGTATTCGGGGATAGACCCTGATTCGGACACAGGTCAGCAGCTGCTAAAGGTTAATTTTGTAACCAAATCGTGGCCAGACATTAGAAAGAAACTGGAAAAATTGGAAGATTGGAATGACAAACCATTGAATCAATTGTTAACAGAGGCTCAAAAGGTATATGTAAGACGGGATGAGGAAAAACAGAAGGGAAAGGCAAAAATGATGTTGCAGGCAGTACAGCAAGGGGTATTTATAGAAGGGGGGAATCGAAGGTGATAGAAGGCCGGGTGCTCATGGAGACCAGGGAGGGGAAGCGGTTAGTATTAGAGGACGAGGAAGAGGTGAATGGAGGGACCGAAGTTGGGGTCCCCGGGAAAACAAGGAACAAGGATTAGGGAAGATGGTACACGGGGCCACCCCGGTGTTATTATTGTAACGAGGAGGGTCATTTCAGGAGGGAATGTCCAAGCTACGACGGGAGGTGCAGTCGTACACACTCATGGAGGAAGAATAGGGAAGGTCAGGGGTTCCGCTCCCTGGGTGGCATGGATACACGCGGGAACCTCTGGTAAACTTGAAATTAGGACCCCAGGGAGAGGATATGATATTTATGGTAGATTCGGGAGCAGAGAGATCGAGCGTTAAGTAAGGTACCAGAAGGAATGAGAATTGGTGAAAAAAAAGTTTTGAATCTCAGGGGTAGAAGGAAAGTGATGACATTACCCGAGGTAGAAGGGGTGGTGGTTAAAATACGAGAATCGGGGGAGGAGGGGGGAAACTATGGAAGATTTAATCTTGGTACCCCAGGCAGGGATAAATTTGATGGGAGGGATTTACAAATCCAATTAGGAATGGGAACAGCCCCCGTAGGGGGACAGATAATAGTCCAACTGTATAAATTGACCACAGAGGATGAAGAGGAAAGAATAGTCCCAGCAGGTGTGGGCCAAGGAAGGAAACGGGGAGGGCTGCAGATCCCACCCTTGAGGAATAGCTCTGGAAAAATGAAAGTGAGGTAGTACGGGTAAGACAATATCCAATTTCTATGGGAAGGAAGGAGAGGAACTTCAGACAATTACAGAGAATTTACTAAAGGACGGTATATTATAGAATTGTATGTCTCCATATAACACCCCCGTACTCCCCATAAGGAAAACCGACGGGACGTTTCAGACTGGTCCAGGACCTCAGGGAATTAAATAAGGTAGTTAGAACGCGACACCCCCCGCCACACGTAGTCCGAACCCGTATACCATAATGGGACGGATACCCCCCGAACCACAAGTGGTTCAGTGTGGTGGTAGATTTAAAAGACGCTTTTTGGAGCTGCCCCCTGGCTGAAGAGAGCAGGGGACCTTTTTGCGTTTGAAATGGGAAACCCTGAGACACAAAGGAAACAGCAGTATCGGTGGACTGTGCTCCCTCAGGGATTTACGGAGTCCCCGAACCTGTTCGGACAGATATTAGAACAAGTATTAGAGGACGTCCCGAGGACTGATGAGACACAGCTGTTGCAGTATGTGGACGACCTATTACTATCAGGGGAAGAAGAGGAGGCAGTTAGGGACGCGACCATAACCCTCCTAAACTTTCTGGGGGAAAAGGGGTTGTGAGTGTCTAAAAGTAAATTACAGTTTGTAGAACAAGAAGTTAAATATCTAGGACATGGGATGGGATAAGCGATGGGAAAAGGAGAATAAACCCGGAAAGAATAGCGGGAATTACCGGACTGCCAATGCCGAAGAATAAGAAGGAGATTAGGAAGTTTCTTGGACTGATTGGATATTGTAGATTATGGATAGATGATTATACCCGACAAGTTAGGTTTTTATATGATAAGTTAGGTGAAGTTATATGATAAGTTAGGTGAAGAAAACGACAAAGTAAAGTGGGAATCCAGGGACGAACACCAGTTTAGGAAACTAAAGAACAGTTTGATCACTGCCCCTGTACTGGCCCTCCCGTCTATTGACCAGCCATTCCATCTCTTTGTGAACGCAGAAAATGGAATTGCGCTGGGAGTATTGACCCAAGAGAAAGGAGGGAAGCGGCAGCCCGTCGCGTTCCTCTCCAAACTCTTGGATCCAGTATCGCGGGGATGGCCAGTATGTATTCAAGCGGTAGCAGCAACAGCAGTGTTAGTGGAAGAAAGTAGGAAATTTACATTTGGAGGAACTCTGTGTGGTGTCCACTCCCCACACGGACCGGACGATACTAACTCAGAAGTTCCAGTCGGTGGCTGACGGATTCTAGAATCTTGAAGTCTGAGGTTATACTTATGGAAAAGAATGATTTGACTATTGTAACGGATAAAAACTTGAACCCCTCTCAGTTTTTGTACTCGGCAGGTGCTCAGCAGGAAGGGGAGTTACCTGAACATGATTGTAGTGAGATAATAGAACTCCAAACAAAGAGTAGGGAAGATTTAGAGGAACGACCATCGCTTTGAAAAGGGGAAAAGATGGTTTATTGATGGTTCTTCCCGCTGTATAGATGGAAAAAGGTATAGTGGGTATGCTATAATAACAGGAGAAGGGTTTGAAAAAGTGGAAACAGGCAGGTTGCCAGGAAGTTGGTCAGCACAAACGTGTGAACTGTATGCATTAATGAGGGCATTGGAACTATTGAAAGAAAAAAAAGGAACTGTGTATACGGACTACAAGTATGCCTTTGGGGTGGTACACACCTTTGGGAAAATCTGGAAAGAAAGAGGGATGATTACAGCCAAGAAAAGAGTTTGGCTCATGAGCAGTTAATTGAAAAAGCTTTGGAAGCACTAAATTTGCCAGAAAGAGTAGGGGTGGTTCATGTAGCAGGCCACCAGAGAGGGAATTCGCTGGAAGCTAGAGGGAATAGGGCAGTCGATAGTGCCGCTAAGACAGCGGCGACAGAAGGAACGGTGAAAATGCTATCTCTGATACCGTTTGAGAGAGGGAATAGAGAAGATAACCTGTATTCTCGCAGGAGGAGGAAGATAAAATGAATGAGTTGGGTGCCCGGCGCTCCACGGACGGAAGTGGTGGACGCCGGACAAAAAACAAATAATTACTAAAGGATTGACGAGGGATTTGATTAAACAACTACATTCGCAATCGCACTGGGGAGTTCAGGCTCTGTGCGACACGATACTACGGATTTATGTATGTAGAGGCATTTATACTTTAGCCAAGCAGGCGGTGTCTGGTTGTGTAGTGTGTCAAAAAGGGTGAATAAGAAAGGTAATGAGAGCTGTCCCAGGGGAGGACAACAATTGGCCATTCCAGAGAATACAGGTAGACTTCACAGAACTACCAAAAGTACAGCAGTGGAAATATCTTCTGGTTATAGTGGATCACTTCACCAGGTGGGTAGAGGCATTTCCCACGATAAATGCCACTGCCCAGGTGGTCACTAAGATACTGCTGGAACAGATCATCCCGCGGTATGGAGTTATTGAATCCATAGATTCAGATCGAGGAACCCATTTTGCTTCCAAGGTGCACCTATTAATCTGTAGCGCATTGGGAATAAACTGGAAGCTGCATACTCCATGGCAGCCCCAGAGTTCGGGGAGAGTGGAATGGATGAATGCCACTAAAAATTCAGATAACTAAATTAATGGAGGAGACAGGGCTACCCTGGACTAAATGTCTACCAATTGCTTTATTACGAATACGAACGGCACCCCGAAAGGATATTGTGGTGTCTCCTTATGAAATGTTGTTTGGATTGCCTTATTTTGGGAAGGTGGAAGGCACACCAACCTTTGAGGGAAGTGATGTGTTCTTGAGGAACTATTCACTGGCAGTGTCTCGTTCCCTTACAGAATTAAAAGCTAAAGGACTATTGGCTCAAAGCCCACCACTTGACTTTCCAATACATGCTGTAAAGGCCGGCGACTGGGTACTGGTCAAGAATTGGAAGGAGGAGAAACTCCAGCCCAGGTGGACCGGCATACTAGGTATGGACCTAGTATTACTGACAACCGAGACAGCAGTACGAACAAAAGAAAAAGGGTGGACCCACGCAATCCGGGTTAAAGGACCCGTTGATCCACCCGCCCCTGATGAGGAGGAACAGTGGATGGTGAAGCCAGGAAACAAACCCCTAACATTAACTTTAAAAAAAAAGAATTGAAAATATAACTGACAGTATGAAAGGAGCAGTCGTGGTATTGTTTGCTTTGCATGTAACTATGGTAAAAGGTATTAATAATTGTGATAAATGTTATCATCCTATCAAATACAGAGGGTGGACAACCAGATCATTTACCTATCAATCCCATGTGAACAATGCATGCTATAACCTGAAGACTAGAACCATTTGTGAAGAGGGGGGAGAGAAGTATTTGATGGTAGGGAATAGGGGGTATATAGGGAGGTTTGGGTACGTTACCTGCCCAAAGGGAGAGAGATGGGTTTGTGTAACCAAGGCAGGACAGTTAGGTTTCCCTTTCCAGGTCGTAAAATGGGCAATAGATAAGATGAAAGAGGAAGTAATAAAAGAGTTTACAGAAGTAGTAGTCACCAAGCGTCCCCCTCCCTCATCTACTCAGCCTCAAGTGCACCAGACACTGTACGAAGAGATAAAGAAGCAGATTGAGATCCCTGAAGGAGAAAAAAACCTGTTTGTGGACTTGGCCCTCCGGATAGCTGAAATCCTGAATGTGACTAACTGTTGGGTCTGTGGTGGACCACTGATGAGTTCGTGTTGGCCGTGGAGAGGATCCATTGTTGAAGTATGGGACCTGATGGAGTGGAACCTGACAGTTGGACAAGACCGAGATCCCCAGGCATGGCTCCTGACAGACGCTCCGGTTGGGATTGAGTGTATCGCTAGGCCCTGGGCAAAGGATGCCGTCCCTAGTAGGCAGCAGCCCCAGCGCATCGTCACCCAGTGGCCAAATCAGTCCCGAGTGTGGTGGCCAGAGGAGCCTAAATGGTATCCAACTAAGAAATACGGGAGAAACTGCGCTATCTGGATGAAGACCTATGGAATGGAATCAACTGGACTATGGAACTGCACCGGGAACAACCCTTATCAAGGAATCCCCAGTATTGCGAGACATATGGAACAAGGTTTACCTCTAGTGGACCGGCCCCTGAAGGACTGTTATGGATATGCGGATATAAGGCATACTCGGTGTTACCGATAAATTGGAGCGGGACTTGCTTTATTGGATTGGTACAACCAGGATTTTTTCTGTTAAACACCGAAGAAGGGCGGTCGCTAGGAACACCTGTATTTGACGACCTATATCGGAAGAAGAGGAAAATAGACATTGGAGAATGGAAAGATGATGAATGGCCACCAGCAAGAATCATCTCATACTATATGGGACCGGTACAAACAGGACGGTTTGCACCTGGAATGGAATGGAACCAATGTTCTTGGGGGAGTGTTTGCTAGTGCTGTCGGGGAGGATTTAAACTAATGTGGCAGGGGGATGGGTACAAGAGCAGAGAGGCAGGAGGGTGTAAAATGAGGGTAGAAGCATTAGGTAGCAAGGTGAAAGGTAAAAGTGGCAGGCAGACAAAACCAGGGCTAAAATCAAAAAGGGCCACTTTTCAGCAAAAATTGTATAAGGGGTAAATGCGTTGTAAAGACAAGCCTGAAGGCTTTGGTGTCTCAATGCAAGGAGTATTCGTAATAAGGTGGACGAGTTGAACGTTGCAGATAGATATTAATGATTATGATATAGTTGGGATCCACGGAGACAATGGCTCCAGGGTGACGTAGGCTGGGAGCTGAACATCCAGGGATATTCAATATTCAGGAGGGAATAGAGAGAAAGGAAAAGGAGGTGGAGTAGCGTTGCTGGTTAGAGAGGAGATTAAAGCAATGGAAAGGAAGGACATTAGCTTGGAGGATGTGGAATCGGTATGGGTAGAGCTACAAAACACTAAGGGGCAGAAAACGCTGGTGGGTGTTGTGTACAGGCCACCTAACAGTAGCAGAGAAGTTGGGGATGGTATCAAACAGGAAATTAGAAAATGCGTGCGACAAAGGCAAAACAGTTATAATGGGGTGACTTCAATCTACATATAGATTGGGTTAAATCAAATTGGCAGGGGTGCTGAGGAAGAGGATTTTTTGGAATGTATGCGGGATAGTTATCTAAATCAACATGTAGAGGAACCAACGAGAGAGCAGGCTATTTTAGACTGGGTTTTGAGTAATGAGGAAGGGGTAATTAGCCGTCTTGTTGTACGTGCCCCCCTTGGGCAAGAGTGACCATAATATGGTTGAGTTCGTTCATTAGGATGGAGAGTGACATTGTTAATTCAGAAACAATGGTTCTGAACTTAAAGAAAGGTAACTTTAAGGGTATGAGGCGTGAATTGGCCAAGATTGACTGGCAATTAATTCTAAAAGGGTTGACGGTGGATATACAATGGAAGACATTTAAAGACTGCATGGATGAACTACAAAAATTGTTCATCCCAGTTTTGGCAAAAGAATAAATCGGGGAAAGGTAGTGCATCCGTGGATAACAAGGGAAATCAGGGATAGTAATCAAAGCAAAGGATGATGCGTACAAAGTAGCCAGAAAAAGCAGCATACCAGAGGACTGGGAGAAATTCAGAGACCAGCAGAGGAGGACAAAGGGCTTAATTAGGAAAGGAAAAATAGATTATGAAAGAAAACTGGCAGGGAACATAAAAACTGACTGCAAAAGTTTTTATAGATATGTGAAGAGAAAGAGGTTAGTTAAAACAAATGTAGGTCCCTTGCAGTCAGAAACAGGTGAGTTGATCAAGGGAACAAGATATGGCGGACCAATTGAATAACTACTTTGGTTCCGTCTTCACTAAGGAAGACATAAATAATCTGCCTGAAATAGCAGGGGACTGTGGGTCAAAGGAGGAAATTGAGTGAAATCCAGGTCAGTCGGGAAGTGGTGTTGGGTAAATTAGAATAGATTAAAGGCCGATAAAATCCCCAGGGCCAGATAGGCTGCATCCCAGAGTACTTAAGGAAGTAGCTCAGGAAATAGTGGATGCAATTAGTGATAATCTTTCAAAACTCTTTAGATTCTGGAGTAGTTCCTGAGGATTGGCGGGTAGCAAATTTAAACCCCATCTTTTTAAGAAGGGAGAGGGAGAGAGAAAACGGGGAATTACAGACCATTAGTCTAACATCGGTAGTGGGGAAACTGCTAGAGTCAGTTATTAAAGATGGGATAGCAGCACATTTGGAAAGTGGTGAAATCATTGGGACAAAGTCACATGGATTTACAAAAGGTTAAATCATGTCTGACGAATCTTGTGGAATTTTTTCGAGGATGTAACTAGTAGCGTGGATAAGGGAGAAACCAGTGGATGTGGTATATCTGGACTTCTAGAAGGCTTTCGACAAGGTCCCACATAAGAAGGATTAGTATAACAAACTTAAAGCATACGGGTATTAGGGGTTCAGTATTGATGTGGATAGAGAGAACTGGCTGGCAAACAGGAAGCAAAGAGTAGGAGTAAACGGGTCCTTTTTCACAATGGCAGGCAGTAACTAGTGGGGTACCGCAGGGCTCAGTGCTGGGACCCCAGCTATTTACAATATATATTAATGATCTGGATGAGGGGAATTGAAGGCAATATCTCCAAGTTTGCGGATGACACTAAGCTGGGAGGCAGTGTTCGCTGTGAGGAGGATGCTAGGAGACTGCAAGGTGACTTGGATAGGCTGGGTGAGTGGGCAAATGTTTGGCAGATGCAGTATAATGTGGATAAATGTGAGGTTATCCACTTTGGTGGCAAAAACAGGAAAGCAGACTATTATTTAAATGGTGGCCGATTAGGAAAAGGGGAGATGCAGCGAGACCTGGGTGTCATGGTACACCAGTCCATTGAAAGTAGGCATGCAGGTGCAGCAGGCAGTGAAAAAAGCGAATGGTATGTTAGCTTTCATAGCAAAAGGATTTGAGTACAGGAGCAGGGAGGTTTCTACTTCAGTTGTACAGGGTCTTGGTGAGACCACACCTGGAGTATTGCGTGCAGTTTTGGTCTCCAAATCTGAGGAAGGACATTATTGCCATAGAGGGAGTGCAGAGAAGGTTCACCAGACTGATTCCTGGGATGTCAGGACTGTCTTATGAAGAAAGACTGGATAGACTCGGTTTATACTCTCTGGAATTTAGGAGATTAAGAGGGGATCTTATAGAAACTTACAAAATTCTTAAGGGGTTTGGACAGGCTAGATGCAGGAAGATTGTTCCCGATGTTGGGGAAGTCCAGGACAAGGGGTCACAGCTTAAGGATAAGGGGGAAATCCTTTAAGACCGAGATGAGAAAGACTTTCTTCACACAGAGAGTGGTGAGTCTCTGGAACTCTCTGCCACAGAGGGTAGTTGAGGCCAGTTCATTGGCTATATTTAAGAGTGAGTTGGATGTGGCCCTTGTGGCTAAGGGGATCAGAGGGTATGGAGAGAAGGCAGGTACGGGATACTGAGTTGGATGATCAGCCATGATCATATTGAATGGCGGTGCAGGCTCGAAGGGCTGAATGGCCTACTCCTGCACCTAATTTCTATGTTTCTATGTTTCTATGTTTCTATAGACCAGCCACTTGGGCACAGGATGGATCCTGGGTCTACCAAACCCCAGTATACATGTTAAACTGGATCATAAGACTTCAGGCAGTACTAGAGGTAATTACCAACCAAACTGCGGGGGCACTGGAGATGCTGGCAAAGCAGCAGACACAGATGAGAGCAGCAATATACCAGAATCGGTTGGCCCTAGATTACCTCCTGGCAGAAGAAGGAGGGGTATGCGGGAAATTCAACCTCTCTAATTGCTGTTTAAACATCGATGATAATGGACAGGCAGTGATGGACATATCAGAAGGGATCCGTAAGTTGGCACATGTTCCAATACAAAAGTGGAATTCGATTATGGGGACCCAATGGTGGGATTCCATCCTCGGAGGAACATGGTGGAGAACGGTGGGACTCGTGTTTCTATGTGCAAGGGCTGGACTGATCTTTATCCCCTGTTGCATCCCTTGTTTTAGGGAACTTATTACAAGGAGTATAAGTCAGATGCAGGCTGTAGTCATGCCTATGAGAGAGAAAGGGGAAATACAGAAAATAATGATTATTTTCCAGGGGAGGTCCATGATCTACAGGAAAAGAAGATTAGGACAATGTTACGTCAATTCGAGTTAAGGGAACTTGAAATTGGGGTTTAATCAGTAGATGCGTAGCAAAAGAAAAAGGGAGGATTGTGAGGGATAAAGTGATTAAACCCCATTATAGTAAGGAGTTTTAAAGAGGATTCAAACTGATAGGGGCAAGGGAGAGGGTTCTGACACAGCTGTGTATAAACGTTACCAGACCCATCCTTGAGTAAGAAATAATAGCATTGTATAGCGGTAGAAGGGAGTGATGTAGAGAGATCCCTATCAGTAGAATGGAGTGATAGATGGGACCCTTGTCACTATAGCTTAGCTTTAGCTTAGCTTTAGTACTGATATAGCGAGGCCCACAGGAGCCGTTGGAAGAGGAGGAAGGGGAGGAGCGACACCCGACCGGTAAGCTATAAAATCGAGCGCGGGGCTTGTTTTTTTCAGAGGTCCACAGGAGCCGTTGGAAGAGGAGGAGGGGGAGGAGCGACACCCGACCGGTAAGCTATAAAATCGAGCACGGGGCTTGTTTTTTTCAGAGGCCCACAGGAGCCGTTGGAAGAGGAGGAGGGGGAGGAGCGACACCCGACCGGTAAGCTATAAAATCGAGCACGGGGCTTGTTTTTTTCAGAGGCCCACAGGAGCCGTTGGAAGAGGAGGAGGGGGAGGAGCGACACCCGACCGGTAAGCTATAAAATCGAGCGCGGAGCTTGTTTTTTTCAGAGGCCCACAGGAGCCGTTGGAAGAGGAGGAGGGGGAGGAGCGCCACCCGACCGGTAAGCTATAAAATCGAGCGCGGGGCTTGTTTTTTCAGAGGCCCACAGGAGCCGTTGGAAGAGGAGGAGGGGGAGGAGCGCCACCCGACCGGTAAGCTATAAAATCGAGCGCGGGGCTTGTTTTTTCAGAGGCTTACCCAAATCCATAACATTCCATTTGGAGAAGTGGGTTTTTTTGAGGAAGCCGCTGATTGGTGGAAGAGGACCCGAGGAAGCAGCTGATTCGGTGCAACCCCGGGTTTACAATTTTACATTTCTGCCTTCTGGGAGTTAGGGATTCTGGGAGTTAGGGATTCTGGGAGTTAGGGACTCTGGGAGTTAGGGATTCTGGGAGTTAAGGATTCAGTATTTAGTAGTAAAGTTTAAAGGATAAGTTTTTGTGTTTTTTTAATATTTAATACAGAGTAATTTGGGAGTAAGGTATGGCAGTAGAGATTGGCCCCGTGGTTTGTTCAGCCTGCAACATGTGGGAGATCAGGGAGATGGTCGGTGTCCCTGGTGACTACGTTTGCAGGAAGTGTGTCCAGCTGCAGCTCCTGGCAGACCGCATTGAACGATTGGAACTGCGGCTGGATTCATACTGGAGCATCCACGATGCGGAGAAAGTCGTGGATAGCACGTACAGTGAGTTGGTCACACCGCAGGCAAAAGGTAAGAGGACAAAAGGGAACGGGTGGCCAATAGCCAGCAAAGCAGTAGGCAGGTAGTGCAGGAGTCCCCTGCGGTCATCTCCCTCCTAAACAGGTATACCATTTTGGATACTGTTGAGGGAGATGGCTCATCAGGGGAATGCAGCAGCAGCCAAGTTTCATGGCACCATGGGTGGCTCTGCAGCACATGAGGGGGAAAAAAGAGGGGAAGGGCAATAGTAATAGGGGATTCAATTGTCAGGGGAATAGATAGGCGTTTCTGCGGCCGTAAACGAGACTCCAGGATGGTATGTTGCCTCCCTGGTGCAAAGGTCAGGGATGTCACTGAACGGCTGCAGAACATTCTGGAGGGGGAGGGTGAACAGCCAGTTGTCGTGGTACATGTTGGCACCAATGATGTAGGTAAAAAAAGGGATGAGGTCCTACAAGGTGAATTTAGGGAGCTAGGAGATAAACTTAAAAGTAGGACCTCAAAGGTAGTAATCTCCGGATTACTACCAGTACCACGGGCCAGTCAGAGTAGAAATAGGAGGATATTGCAAATCAATACGTGGCTTGAAAAGTGGTGCAAGGGGGAGGGATTCAAATTTTTAGGGCACTGGGACCAGTTCTGGGGGAGGTGGGACCGGTACAAACAGGACGGTTTGCACCTGGAATGGAATGGAACCAATGTTCTTGGGGGAGTGTTTGCTAGTGCTGTCGGGGAGGATTTAAACTAATGTGGCAGGGGGATGGGTACAAGAGCAGAGAGGCAGGTGGGTGTAAAATGAGGGTAGAAGCAATAGGTAGCAAGGTGAAAAGTAAAAGTGGCAGGCAGACAAAACCAGGGCAAAAATCAAAAAGGGCCACTTTTCAGCAAAATTGTATAAGTGCGTTGTAAAGACAAGCCTGAAGGCTTTGTGTCTCAATGCAAGGAGTATTCGTAATAAGGTGGACGAGTTGAACGTGCAGATAGATATTAATGATTATGATATAGTTGGGATCACGGAGACATGGCTCCAGGGTGACGTAGGCTGGGAGCTGAACATCCAGGGATATTCAATATTCAGGAGGGATAGAGAGAAAGGAAAAGGAGGTGGGGTAGCGTTGCTGGTTAGAGAGGAGATTAACGCAATGGAAAGGAAGGACATTAGCTTGGAGGATGTGGAATCGGTATGGGTAGAGCTACAAAACACTAAGGGGCAGAAAACGCTGGTGGGTGTTGTGTACAGGCCACCTAACAGTAGCAGAGAAGTTGGGGATGGTATCAAACAGGAAATTAGAAATGCGTGCGACAAAGGCAAAACAGTTATAATGGGTGACTTCAATCTACATATAGATTGGGTTAATCAAATTGGCAGGGGTCCTGAGGAAGAAGATTTTTTGGAATGTATGCGGGATAGTTATCCAAATCAACATGTAGAGGAACCAACGAGAGAGCAGCTATTTTAGACTGGGTTTTGAGTAATGAGGAAGGGGTAGTTAGCCGTCTTGTTGTACGTGCCCCCTTGGGCAAGAGTGACCATAATATGGTTGAGTTCTTCATTAGGATGGAGAGTGACATTGTTAATTCAGAAACAATGGTTCTGAACTTAAAGAAAGGTACCTTTGAGGGTATGAGACGTGAATTGGCCAAGATTGACTGGCAATTAATTCTAAAAGGGTTGACGGTGGATATACAATGGAAGACATTTAAAGACTGCATGGATGAACTACAAAAATTGTTCATCCCAGTTTGGCAAAAGAATAAATCGGGGAAGGTAGTGCATCCGTGGATAACAAGGGAAATCAGGGATAGTATCAAAGCAAAGGATGATGCGTACAAAGTAGCCAGAAAAAGCAGCATACCAGAGGACTGGGAGAAATTCAGAGACCAGCAGAGGAGGACAAAGGGCTAAATTAGGAAAGGAAAAATAGATTATGAAAGAAAACTGGCAGGGAACATAAAAACTGACTGCAAAAGTTTTTATAGATATGTGAAGAGAAAGAGGTTAGTTAAAACAAATGTAGGTCCCTTGCAGTCAGAACAGGTGAGTTGATCATGGGGAACAAGGATATGGCGGACCAATTGAATAACTACTTTGGTTCCGTCTTCACTAAGGAAGACATAAATAATCTGCCGGAAATAGCAGGGGACTGTGGGGTCAAAGGAGGAATTGAGTGAAATCCAGGTCAGTCGGGAAGTGGTGTTGGGTAAATTGAATAGATTAAAGGCCGATAAATCCCCAGGGCCAGATAGGCTGCATCCCAGTGTACTTAAGGAAGTAGCTCAGGAAATAGTGGATGCATTAGTGATAATCTTTCAAAACTCTTTAGATTCTGGAGTAGTTCCTGAGGATTGGCGGGTAGCAAATGTAACCCCTCTTTTTAAGAAGGGAGGGAGAGAGAAAAAGGGGAATTACAGACCAGTTAGTCTAACATCGGTAGTGGGGAAACTGCTAGAGTCAGTTATTAAAGATGGGATAGCAGCACATTTGGAAAGTGGTGAAATCATTGGACAAAATCAGCATGGATTTATGAAAGGTAAATCATGTCTGACGAATCTTGTGGAATTTTTCAAGGATGTAACTAGTAGCGTGGATAAGGGAGAACCAGTGGATGTGGTATATCTGGACTTCCAGAAGGCTTTCGACAAGGTCCCACATAAGAGATTAGTATACAAACTTAAAGCATACGGTATTAGGGGTTCAGTATTGATGTGGATAGAGAACTGGCTGGCAAACAGGAAGCAAAGAGTAGGAGTAAACGGGTCCTTTTCACAATGGCAGGCAGTGACTAGTGGGGTACCGCAGGGCTCAGTGCTGGGACCCCAGCTATTTACAATATAAATTAATGATCTGGATGAGGGAATTGAAGGCAATATCTCCAAGTTTGCGGATGACACTAAGCTGGGGGGGCAGTGTTAGCTGTGAGGAGGATGCTAGGAGACTGCAAGGTGACTTGGATAGGCTGGGTGAGTGGGCAAATGTTTGGCAGATGCAGTATAATGTGGATAAATGTGAGGTTATCCACTTTGGTGGCAAAAACAGGAAAGCAGACTATTATTTAAATGGTGGCCGATTAGGAAAAGGGGAGATGCAGCGAGACCTGGGTGTCATGGTACACCAGTCATTGAAAGTAGGCATGCAGGTGCAGCAGGCAGTGAAAAAAGCGAATGGTATGTTAGCTTTCATAGCAAAAGGATTTGAGTACAGGAGCAGGGAGATTCTACTTCAGTTGTACAGGGTCTTGGTGAGACCACACCTGGAGTATTGCGTACAGTTTTGGTATCCAAATCTGAGGAAGGACATTATTGCCATAGAGGGAGTGCAGAGAAGGTTCACCAGACTGATTCCTGGGATGTCAGGACTGTCTTATGAAGAAAGACTGGATAGACTCGGTTTATACTCTCTGGAATTTAGGAGATTGAGAGGGGATCTTATAGAAACTTACAAAATTCTTAAGGGGTTGGACAGGCTAGATGCAGGAAGATTGTTCCCGATGTTGGGGAAGTCCAGGACAAGGGGTCACAGCTTAAGGATAAGGGGGAAATCCTTTAAGACCGAGATGAGAAAGACTTTTTTCACACAGAGAGTGGTGAGTCTCTGGAACTCTCTGCCACAGAGGGTAGTTGAGGCCAGTTCATTGGCTATATTTAAGAGTGAGTTGGATGTGGCCCTTGTGGCTAAGGGGATCAGAGGGTATGGAGAGAAGGCAGGTACGGGATACTGAGTTGGATGATCAGCCATGATCATATTGAATGGTGGTGCAGGCTCGAAGGGCTGAATGGCCTACTCCTGCACCTAATTTCTATGTTTCTATGTTTCTATGTTTCTATAGGAGAACTGAGAGGGTTCACTTGGAAGTGAGTAAAACTAGGATAGGTCATGAGCAACTGAGCATGCTTAATAGAATAAATGAATATTACAACACACCCCTGGTCAAGAAACTGCTCATTACCATGAACATGTCTGGACATGCGATGTATGATGTGGGAGGTACTGGGGGGATGTACCTACAGATTGTGCACCTCAGACCCTGATTGGAGAAGGGTCCGGAGGGGAGGTTGAATGTAAAATTGTGTGTATAAAGGGGGATGACTTCTCTGACTTCGGGTGTCTCGACTTGGAGAGGCACCCGGTCTGCAGACTCGTAAAATAAAGAATCTTGCTTCCACGATTTGGTCTTTAAGCAGTGATTGTGAGCACAAAGCGTATCTCACATTCACTCTTTGCCGAAAGCCAGGCATTCCAAACACATTGGCTATAGTTCCCCAAGATGCAACAGTCTAGTCTAGCATTTGATAAGGTCCCACATAGGAGATTCGTGAGCAACATTAGGGCACATGGTATTAGGGGTAGATTGCTGACATGGATAGAGAAGTGGTTGGCAGACAGGAAACAAAGAGTAGGGACTAACAGGTCCCTTTCAGAATGGCAGGCAGTGACGTGGGGTATCACAAGGCTCGGTGCTGGTACAGCAGCTATTTACAATATACATCAATGATTTGGATGAAGGGATTCAAGTAACATTAGCAAATTTGCAGATGACACAATGCTGGGTGGCAGTGTGAACTGTGAGGTGGATGCTATGAGAATGCAGGGTGACTTGGACAGATTGGAGGAGTGTGCAGATGCATGGCAGATGAAGTTTAATGCGGATACATGTGAGGTTATCCACTTTGGTATCAAAAACAGGAAGGCAGATTACTATCTAAATGGCGTCAAGTCGGGAAAAGGGGAAGTACAACGGAATCTGGGGGTCCTTGTACATTAGTCTATAAAAGTAAACATGCAGGTACAGCAGGCGGTGAAGAAAGTGAATGGCATGTTGGCCTTTTTAACAAGAGCAATCAAAGAGGTCCTTCTGCAATTGTACAGAGACCTCACCTGGAGTATTGTGTGCAGTTTTGGTCCCTTAAGTTGAGGAAGGACATTCTTGCTGTTGAGGTTGCGCAGCGTAGGTTTACAAGGTTAATTCCTGGGATGGAGGGACTGTCGCATGCTGAGAGAATGAAGCACCTGGGCTTGTACACTCTGGAGTTTAGAAGGATGAGAGGAAATCTTATTGAAACATATAAGATTGTTAAGGGCTTGGACATGCTAGAGGCAGGAAAGATGTTCCCGATATTGGGGGAGTCCAGAACCAGGGGCCACAGTTTAAGAATAAGGAATAAGCCATTTAGAACGGAGACGAGGAAACACTTTTTCTCACAGAGAATGGTGAGTCTGTGGAATTCGCTGCCTCAGAGGGTGGTGGGGCAGGTTCTCTAGATGCTTTCAAGATAGAGCTAGATAGGGCTCTTAAAAATAGTGGAGTCAGGGGATATGGGGAGAAGGCAGGAACGGGGTACTGATTGGGGATGATCAGCCATGATCACATTGAATGGCGGTGCTGGCTCGAAGGGCTGAATGACCTACTCCTGCATCTATTGTCTATTGTCTAGTTGTAACCATGAACTGTTTTTCTGTGGCTGGTCGTGTCTGTCCTGTTATCAGTAGTTCCCCTAGCTGGCCCCTTCTATCTGTTTAATCAGATAGAAGGGACCAGCTGGGCCTGTACTCGCTGGAGTTTAGAAGAACGAGGGGGGGGGGGGGGGGAACTCCTCACTGAAACTTCACCCGAACAGTGAAAGGCCCGGATAGAGTGGATGTGGAGAGGATGTTTCCACTAGTGGGAGAGTCTAGGACCAGAGGGCACTCTTCCAGCAAAAACCTCCCCATAGTAGTGAGCTTGTGGATGTACATTGTGTATCACACATTTGATATTGTTATTTGAATGTTTAATTCTGCTTCCCATTTTGTTTTTATGTCAAGCGTTGATTCTCCCCCGCTTCCCACCAGAGCTTGGTAGAAAACAGAGATGACCCAAGATCCCTTCTGTTTGTATGCATCCACAATCACCTTGATCGCATTATTTGAAGTTTCATCTAGTTCTGGCTTACCTCTTTTGTAAAGTATTCTCTTAATTGCAAGTATCTAAAAATTTTTTTGTTTTTGAGACCATACTTTGACTTTAAATCTTGGAAGCTCATAAACTCGCCATTTTCTGAAACTGTATATATTGCCGTTATGTCTTTTTGTGCCCATTTTTTGAATCTTGAATCATACACCCCTGGCTTAAACTTAAACTGAGTCATATGCAAACCACTTCAATGCATGAACCCCTCTTTTTAAGTGGCGTTTTTCCACTATAACATTCCATATTTCGAACGTAAATGCTACAATTGGATCCATAGCATATCTCATTGCCCCTCTCAGATATTTGTCTTCCACCAAAATCTGGGTCTGGTAACCCTGTATCTCCCTTTCCATTTCTTTCCATCGAGACTCATAATCAGGTCTACACCAACAAGCCAGAGGTCTGAGTTGAGCTGCATAAAAGTATTTCCTCAGATTTGGGGAAAACAAATGGTCGGCACGGACTGGAAGGGCCAGAGAGGGCCTGTTTCCGTGCTGTAATTGTTATATGGTTATATGGTTCTATGGTTATAAAGCCATTCCACCCTTGCTTTTCGGCAGTTGAAGTGTTGTTAGTTTTATTCTTGGTGTTTTGCTATTCCAAATGAATCTAGAGATCATCTTATCCCAGGCTATGAATTTGTCTTGGGGTACAATAATTGGGAGAGATTGGAATAAATATAGTAGTTTAGGTAGGATATTCATATTTACCATTTGTATTCTGGCACTGAAGTCAAGAGGAAGGGTAGACCACCGTTCAACATCCTTTTTGATTTTTACTTCAATTTTGTTATGATTAGTTTCAAAGATGTTGGAAAGTGTTTTGGTTATTGTTACACCAAGATACTGCATCGTTTTTGAGTTCCATTTCAGATAATATGCATCTCTGATTTGTTGGGATGGAGAATAATTGAATGAAATAATTTGCGTTTTTGTTATATTCAGTTTATGCCCCGAGTAGTATCCATTTGTTTCAAGTAGGTTCATTAGGTTTGGGAGACATATATCTGGTCATTCAAGAAAAATAATGACATCATCAGTGAAAAGACCAATGATATGTTCTTTCCCCACTATTTGACCCCCTGCCGGTCTTCTCTGCCTTATTGCTTGTGCTAAGGGTTCAATATACAAAACAAAGAGAGTAGGAGAAAGACAGCATCCTTGTCTTGTGCCCCTCTCTAACTGGATCCTTTTTGATATGTTTCCATTTACCTTCATCCTAGCTGTAGGCTCCTGATATATTGTTTTAATGCACCAAATTGCATATTTATTGAAACCAAATCTCCTTAGTACTTCATATAAAAGTACCCAACTAACACTGGGTGTTTTCCCAGTATCAAAAACTATCAAAGGTTTTTTCAGCATTTAAACTGACCAGGACCATATTTGTATACTTTTTTTTAGCATTATCCACAATGTGGAGGGTTCTTCTAATATTGTCCTGTGATTGACACCCCCTGATAAATCCAGTTTGGTCTTCATTAATCAGATCTGGTACAAAAGTGTCTAGTCTTTTGCAAATGATTGAGGTAGTTTGTAGTCTACATTTAAAATTGAGATTGGCCTGAAATGTTTACATTGCTCTTTGTCTTTGCCTTCCTTGGGTAAAATGGTAATAATTGCTTCCTTCCATGATGGGGGAGCCCTGCCCCCTTTAAGGGTCCAGTTAAAGCAAGACAGGAGCAGAGGTGTTAGCTCTTTCTGAAAAGCCTACCATTCTGGTGGAAACCCATTGCTGGATGGTGATTTACTAGCCTTAAATCTACTGATTGCAGCTTCCAGCTCCTTAACCGTAAATTGTGACGTAATTATATTATTTTGTGTCTCACCAATGGATGGCAGGTCGAGTGAGTTAAGAAAACTTCTCATTGTCCTTTCGTCAGCGGTTTGGAATAGAGTTTCTTATAGTCCTCTTCAAATATTCTTTCTAGCTCTTCTGGCTCATGTGATAATTGATTGGTTTTAGGATCTCTTATTTTATGAACTGTATTAGAGGCCTACTGTTTGCGCAGGCGTCTGGCAAGGAGTCTAGTTGCTTTTGGTCCTGCTTCATAATAGGTCCGCTTTACAAATCTTGCCCTTTTTTCCATATCCTCTGAGGATCTCATCTATCTCCCCCCTTATTTCCTTAATCTGTTTCAGTACCGACTGATCCTGTATGTTTTTATGTTTTTCTCCAATTCTTTCAATTTTTCTACTTTATGTTCATATGTAGTTAGCCGGGACTTTTTTTGTGATGATTTTGTGATCAATATTTCATGTTGCGAAACGGTGATTTATTCCCCATATGAACCAGCAGAATTTTTCCTGCCGATATTGGGTTTAAATTCACCGCAACCGCAACGTTCCAATACATCGCATTCCAGAAAATCCCACTCGCAAGCTGTTTGAAATGCCCATTGATTTATGGGCATTAAACACTAAATTCCTTCAATTTGGCCAATAAATTCATAACAATGAGATTTAAAAATCATGTTATATTATGAATTCTTGTGTGAATGTTATTAGGACACTTAGGCTTTAAAAAAAAAGTTTTTTTTTTTCTTAAGAAATGGATAGATGTTTCGATCTAGTAATTGAATTTTGTAATTAGCTACAATTGGGTAACTAACTAATTATGTGCTTTAATTTCAGGTCATCCAAGTAAGATTGTTTCATATTAGTTTCAGAATGCTTCAATCTATAACAAATGAAAATTTATTTCAGTTCTCTTAATTTTTAAGAAAGTTATGGACTTTTGACTGTCCTCGATCACAACTTTTGTGTTAAGTCAATGGAAAGGCAAGGGGGAACAACATGCTAATTTCCGAGTATGAAAATGGCCATAACTTTTTTTAATAATGAAGATATGAGAGTGAATTAGGTGTCAAATTAAACTTTTTTGTATGCTTTATCTGATGGGATAAATTGCAGACTTGATTTTTAAAATCTCAAAATTTTGTAACATTTCTACTGTATTGCATTTATAAATCTCCAGATAACTTGGAACTGTTCAGGTCTGAACATCTGGACAACATATGCCAAATAAAAAAAATTTAAAAAAGAGGAAACAGTTGACTTCCAAATAAGGTTGATTCCTTGCCACCCTGAGTTGGCAGGTAGAGGGGAAAACCTCCTCCCAAAGGGCCCCTCACCAGAGGTGAAACACTCCATTTCACGCACCCTAGTATCGTCCAACGTCATCCGATAGCACTTATATTCTAGTCCAAAAGAAGTCATGACACAATAAAAGCTAGTTGGATGGGATCTGCTCAGACTCCTGTAGTTGCTCTCTTGTTGTCTCACTCTCATATTCGCTCCTCTTTCCAACTCTCTGCTGTGTCATAGCCTGGAGAAGACGCTGCATTTCTGGGTCCGCCGGCTCCTCAGCACTGTAATCTGGTGTCTCCACGGAGCAGCCTCTCTTCCTCAGCTCCTGCACTGCGTCTTGTGCACTATGATATGTGCATGTTCCCGAGTCCCAGTGAATGGGCATCTTGTCCAGCGGGGTCTGGAAGCAGACACCTCTCTCCTTCAGGGCCCTCTTTATTCACTTATATGCCTTGCGTTTCTGAACAACCTCCATTGCAAAGTCGTGGTCAAATAATAGGCATCGCTGGTCAATCATTATCTTCTTTCCCCAGGCCTTTTTCAATACTATTTCATTGGTATTAAACTCCAGGAAATTAACCACTATGGACCTAGGTGGTGGGTTACGTTCCGGTTTGCGAGCCATAGGTCTGTGTGCGCGCTGGATCCATATGTTGGTGTCTGTTGCTATTGCGAGTTCAGTTTTCAAACGTTGCCCCACAAATTCAGACATGGATTTGCCTTCTTTCTCTTCGGGTACGCCGTAGATGCGAATGTTATTTAGTCTAGACCGTCCTTCCAAATCAGTCATATGTTAGTAAAGTGTAAAAGAGTGAAAAAAACTACATATAACCATATAACCATATAACAATTACAGCACGGAGACAGGCCCTCTCGGCCCTTCCAGTCCGTGCCGACCATTTGTTTTCCCCTAGTCCCATCTACCTGCACTCAGACCATACCCCTCCATTCCCTTCACGTCCATATACCTATCCACTTTACTTTTAAATGTTAAAATCGATCCTGCCTCCACCACCTCTGCTGGAAGCTCATTCCACACAGCCACCACCCTCTGAGTAAAGAAGTTCCCCCTCCTCACGTTACCTAAACTTCTGTCCCTTAATTCTCATGTCATTCCCTCTTGTTTGAATCTTCCCTACCCTCAATGGGAAAAGCTTATCCACGTCAACTCTGTCTACCCTTTCATCATTTTAAAGACCTCAATCAAGTCCCCCCTTACCTTCTGCGCTCCAAAGAATAAAGACCTAACTTGTTTCAAACCTTTCTCTGTAACATAGTTGCTGGAACCCTGGCAACATTCTAGTAAATCTCCTCTGTACTCCACTATTTTTTGTTGACATCCTTCCTATAACTAGGCGAACCAAAATTGTACACCAACTCCAGAATTGGTCCTTACCAATGCCTTGTACAATTTTAACATTACTTCCCTACTCCTATATTCAATGCTCTGATTTATAAAGCCAGCACACAAAGGCTTTCTTTACCACCCTATCTACATGCGATTCCCCTTCAGGGAAACTATGCACAGTTATTCCTAGATCCCTCTGTTCAACAGCATTCCTCAATTCCCTACCATTTACCATGTACTCCTAATTTTTTAGATTTGTCCTGTTCCAAGATGTAGCACTTCACACTTATCAGCATTAAACTCCATCTGCCATCTTTCAGCCCACTTTTTCCAAATGGGTGTGTCCCAAATCTCTCTGTAGACTTTGAGAATCTACTTCATTATCCACAATACCACCTATCTTAGTTATCATCTGCATAGTTTACTTTATCCAATTTTCCACCCCATCATCCAGATCATTGATGTACATGACAAACAACAGTGGACCCAACACAGATCCCTGAGGCACCCCACTGGTCACCGGCTTCCCAACCTGACAAACAGCCATCCACATTACTCTCTGACATCTCCCATTCAGCCACTGTTGAATCCATCTTGCTACTCCGACATTAACACCCAAAGATTGAACCTTCTGAACCAACCTTCCATGGGGAACCTTGTCAAAGGCTTTACTGAAATCCTATAAGACAACATCCACTGCTTAACCCTCATCAATTTCCATAGTTACCACTTCAAAAAATTCAAGAGGTTTGTCAAACATGACCTTCCAGGCACAAATCCATGTTGACTGTTCCTGATCAGACCCTGTTTATCCAGATGCTTATATATATTATCTCTAAGTATCCTTTCCATTAATTTGCCCACCACTGACGTCAAACTAATAAGTCTATAATTGCTAGTTTATTCTTTGAAACCCTTTTTAAACAATGGAACAACATGCGCAGTACGCCAATCCTCCGGCACTATTCCCGTTTCTAATGACATTTGAAATATTTCTGTCATAGCTCCTGCTATTTCTACACTAGCTTCCCTCAATGTCCTAGGGAATATCCTGTCAGGACCTGGAGACTTATCCACCTTTATATTTTTCAAAAGTGTCAGTACTTCCTCCTCTTTGAATCTCATAGTTTCCATAGCTACTCTACTTTTTTCCCTTACCTCACAGAGTTCAATATCCTTCTCCTTGGATTCTCAATATACCATCTCTTTTGGCTCTGCAGATAGCTGTCCATTCTGGTTCTCTAATGGTCCAATTTTGTCCCTCGTTATCCTTTTGCTATTAATATAGCTGTAGAAACCCTTTGGATTTACTTTCACCTTTCTTGCCAAAGCAACCTCATATCTTCTTTTAGCCTTCCTAATTTCTTTCTTAAGATTCTACATCTACAGTTAGTGCAGTTAGTGATAGCCACCCTAATGTGGCTAGACATCTAAAGACTTTGGGAAAAAAAAGTTATACTAGCTCCGTACTTTCCTTAAAGGAAAAGTCTCAATTACCATAAAAACAATTTAAGGGGAAGGGGGAACAATTTTTAAGTCCAAAGTAATTATAATCCGTTAGTGAAATATATATTAATCTCCAAGTAAAATCTTAGTCTAAAAAAAATATTAATCAAAAATTAGTCAAAAGTATCAAAGATAAAACTTCCTAAATTTGTATTAATAAATTGTCTGAATCACATATTACTTATAATTCATATTTTTAGCTAATTCTGGATTGATCCAGTTACCAATGATTAATAATAATTAGTAATCCAGATTAGTAGTAATTAGTAATAATTAGTACTAAAATATTAATGTTATGTATCAGTAGTAAAATAACTACTCGATTCGCAATATGAATTTTAAGCAGTCCTTAAGTATAGCAATTTAAAGTTCCATTTCTTCTCTGCGGGCTAACGGTGTCCGGTACCGTCAGGTGAATATTGAGTATTGTTCAGTCTTTGGTCTTCTTCTCGGTGTTCTGGGCGAATTCAAATGCTTCTGTATGTTTGGTGAAGAAATATTCTTTCCTCTCGCAGGTAACTCTCAGTGTTGCGGGGTACATCAGTCCATACCTCAGATCTTTTATATTCTTGAGTATTTTTCTTGTGTCTGTGAACAGCGCTCTTTTCCTGGCGACCTCCACAGGGTAATCTCTAAATATACTGATATTATCTCCTTCAAATACGAGATTTCTGCTGCGAACGATTTTCTTCATCATATCATCTAAGAGATGATGTAACCATATAACAATTACAGCACGGAAACAGGCCCTCTCGGCCCTTCCAGTCCGTGCCAAACATTTATTTTCCCCTAGTCCCATCTACCTGCACTTAGACCATACCCCTCCATTCCCTTCCCGTCCATATACCTATCCACTTTACTTTTAAATGTTAAAATCGATCCTGCCTCCACCACTTCTGCTGGAAGCTCATTCCACACAGCCACCACCCTCTGAGTAAAGAAGTTCCCCCTCATGTTTACCCTAAACCTCTTGTCCCTTAATTCTCATGTCATGCCCTCGTGTTTGAATCTTCCCTACCTCAATGGAAAAGCTATCCACGTCAACTCTGTCTATCCCTTTCATCATTTTAAAGACCTCAATCAAGTCCCCCCTTAACCTTCTGCGCTCCAAAGAATAAAGACCTAACTTGTTCAACCTTTCTCTGTAACTTAGTTGCTGGAACCCAGGCAACATTCTAGTAAATCTCCTCTGTACTCTCTCTATTTAGTTGACATCCTTCCTATAATTAGTGACCAAAATTGTACACCATACTCAGAATTGGTCTCACCAATGCCTTGCACAATTTTAACATTGCCTCCCTACTCCTATATTCAATGCTCTGATTTATAAAGGCCAGCAGACCAAAAGCTTTCTTTACCACCCTGTCTACATGCGATTCCACCTTCAAGGAACTATGCACAGTTATTCCTAGATCCCTCTGTTCCATAGCATTCCTCAATTTCCTACCATTTACGTCCTATTTTGATTTGTCCTGCCAAGATGTAGCACCTCACACTTACCAGCATTAAACTCCATCTGCCATCTTTCAGCCCACTCTTCCAAATGGCCCAAATCTCTCTGTAGACTTTGAAAATCTACTTCATTATCCACAACACCACCTATCTTAGTATCATCTGCATACTTACTTATCCAATTTTCCACCCCATCATCCAGATCATTGATGTACATTCCTGGGAGGATGTTAAAACTGAGCCCGAGGCTTCAGTCGGGCCTACTTCTTTGGGCTTACCGGTTTTTCTCATTTGAGGGGGGGGGGAGATGTTGTAGAGACATACCGCCGGTGTCGCGCACCTGATGACTTGATGTAAGCAGCCCGTGCCATTCTCCACAGGTTAGTGCCGTTCTTTTACTCCATTTTCCCCCGTTTTTCAAACAGTTTTTCGCGGAGCTAATCGGCACGAGTCTAGCTTACTCCATAGCGCCACCGGAAGTCCCAAAAGCCTTTTTGACCACCTTATCTACCTGTGGCTCGACCTTCAAGGAACCTGTACTCCTAGATCCCTCTGCTCTACAACACTCCCCATAGGACTACCGTTCACTGTCTAGGCCCTGTGCTTGTTCGACGTCACAAAATGCAACACCTCATTACAACATTGCAGGCTCCAGTCTGTGACCCATCAGCGTTCACATCACCCGCTGTGGCTCCGCTCACGTTTGTAACTCTTCACCTTTGATGTTTAATAAAGTCTTAAAAAAAAACAGTGGCTGAGTTCTCTCGGAGTCTCCGCCTCACGGTACAAAGATCTCTTCAGGCAGTAGATACAAGGCTCTGTGGATGCTGGTTTTACAAAAGAAAAAAGACACACAAAGTGCTGGAGTAACTCAGCAGATCAGGCAGCATCTGTGGAGAACATGGATAGGTGACGTTTCACAGAGTGCTGGAGTAACTCAGCGGGTCAGGCAGCATCTCTGGAAAACATGGATATGTGACGTTTCGGGTCCGAACGCTTCTTCAGACTGCTTGTAGTGAAAAGGGGGGGGGGGTGAAGCTGGAAGAGAAGAGGGGCAGGACAAAACCTGGAGAGTGATAGGTGAATAAGGGTAAGGGTGGAAGTTGACAGGCTGACGGGTCACAGACAAAGACCAGAGATGAAAAGACAGAAGGTGTGAAACAAGAAGAGAATTTTCTCCTCTTCTCGCTTCATATTACAACCTTTGTCTGTTCATGCAGGAACAAGGAACTGCAGAGGCTGGTTGATACATAAAAGGACACAAAGTGCTGGAGTAACTCAGCGGGTCATGTAGCATCTGAGGGGAACATAGATATCCACGTTCACCAGGGTTGCTGCCTGACATGCTGAGTTACTACAGCACTTTGTGTCTTCTTATGTTTAGTTGATAGTTTATAGTTTTAGAGACACGTTTCCGTGCCGATTACCCTACACAAGTTCTATCCCACACACTAGAGACAATGTGCAATTTTACCAAAACCAATTAACCCACAAACCTGTACGGAGGAGACCGGAGCATCCGGAGAAAATCCACTCGGTCACTGAGAGGACGTGCAAACTCCGTACTGACAGCACCTGTATCTTTGGGCTGTGAGGCAGCATCAAAACCGTCTGTGACAGTGCGCATGGTTTAGGTTTAGAGAAAAAGTTTCGGCCTGAGTCATGCGACATCGATCACCAGAAATTCTTATGTTTACCTCTTTTTCATTTAATCGAAAACACACTAGGGCGCAATTTTCAGAGGGTCGATAAACCTAACATGTCTTGGGGCAGTGGGGGGGAATGGAGCACACGAAGAAAACTCACGCGGTCCCGGGGAGAACGTACAGTTGTAAGACAGACTGAGGGTGGGGATGCAATCGGGTTATGGCGACTGTAAGGCAGCAGCCTCTAACGCTGCGCCGGCGTGGTGGAGGGGAGTGACCGCTACGGGGTAAAGGGAGGGGTGGGGGGGAGGGAGTGGGGTCGGGGTTTTGTTGAAGGGGTGAGGGCGGAGAGGGGGTGGTGAGCCACTCATTTTGTGTTGTGCATCTTCACTTTGCTAACGCTCTTCGCACCGTCCTGCCTAGGACCGACAAACCGTTAGATGTTTAAATTGGCCCCGGGGGGGGGGACATTGACCTGCTCTTGTTTCTCCCATCACCTTCTTTCTTTTTGCCAACCACTCCCTCCTCCTTCTCCCCCTCCTCACCCTCCCACCCAACACCATCTCCCTCTCCTAATCCTCTTACCCTTCACCTCAATTCCCCCATCTCCAACTTCTTCCTCTTCCTTTTAATCCCTCTACCCCACATCTCCCTCATCTTATCATATTCCCCTCTCCGCAGTATCCCCTTCTTACCTCACCCCATTTCCTCTCTTACCTCTAAACCTCTCCCCATCCTTTCTCCTCAATCGCTTCCTCCCCCCCAACCCTCCGTGTATTGCCTGGACGCTTTTCCTGATCAGGTTTCCGTTCGAGCTGTGGGGGGGGGGGGGGCCCCCTTCATCGCAACAGGGATCCATCCTTTCAGTCTCCGTGGGGTCGTACGCTGTGTGGGGGGGTGGGTGACAGCGGGATCAAGGCAGTGGGGGATCGGAGGGGGGGGGGGGAAAGAAGGTTCAGAGGGGGCAGGGACGCACTAGGCTTGCACCTGTCACGGTTTGTGCATATGTCCAGGGAGGTGAATTGGTGGGGGAGAGTGGAGGGGTGTCGGGGAGTGTTGAGAGTGGAGGGGCTTCGGTAACAATGGACAGGTTCGGGGGGGGGGGGGGTTGAGGGAGTTGAGTGTATGTTATTCTGGGAATGGCGGGACTGAGAGATGGAGCAGTAGGCTTGTACATTGGGTTTCAAGGATGAGAGGGAATCTCCATCTGAAAAAATGTAAGAATCATAAGCGTTTGGACATGTTAGAGGCCAGGAAAACATGAACCTGATGTAGAGGGGTCAAAACCAAGGGCAACACAGTTAAGAATAAGGGCACCCCATTTAGAACGGAGATGAGGAAAAATAGTTTCACTTAGAGAGTTGCGAGTCTGTGGAATTCTCTGCCTCAGAGAGAGGGTGGTGGATGCAGGTTGTCTGGATACTTTCGAGAGAGCTAGATAGGGCTCTTAAAGATAGCAGAGTCAGGGGATATGGGGAGAAGGCAGGAACGGGGTACTGATCGGATTGAATGGCGGTGCTGGTTCGAAGGGCCGAATGGCCTCCTCCTGCACCTGTTGTCTATTGTCTGACGCTCACTAGTTGGAGGGGTGAGGTGGCTCGGGGGGTGGCGTCATCATCGGTGATCACTCGAAACGAGTAAGTCTGTCCTCTCATTGAGGACGCCTGTACATGACTTTGTTTAATGTGGAGAGACTGGTGCACAGACAGACCACGGTCTTGAAGATTGGGTCAGGATCCAAGTGGCATCTGTCAGATAGAAAATAGAAATTAGGTGCTGTAGTAGGCCATTCGACCATCGGGCCTGCACGCCATTCAATTGATCATGGCTGATCATCCAAACTCAGGTTATCCCGTACTGCTTCTTCTTCCCCCCATACCTGATCCCTTAGGCCACAAGGGCCACAATCCAACCCCTTTATATATAGCAATGAAAACTAGCCTAGAACTACCCTCTGTGGCTGAGAGTTCAGAGACTCACACTCTCTGTGTCAAAAAAGGCTTTCTATCTCGGTCTTAAAGGATTTATTCTTATCCTTAAGCTGTGACAACTTGTCCTGGACTCCCGAACTCGGAAACCAATCTTCCTGCATCTAGCCTGTCCAACCCCTTAAGATGAATGGAGACCTTTTCTGTGCAGCAATTCTTTAGTTCCAGCCATTTTGATGCTCCTCTAAGGTCAGCATCGGTCATCCGACCATTCCACCGTTGGGGTCTTGGTTGGGTGCTCCTGTCGAGTCATCCCCCCTGTCTTACCGCATGGGTGGCCCTACAGGGGCATCGCTCAGGCGCCTTTGTATCTGAATATCAGGTCCACACAAGCTTCTCTCTCTCACACGGACATGTGGACAATCCAGGAGCCCTTCCAACCACGATGGTGTAAGTGAGGGGGGGGAAAATCTAACACCATCTCACGGTAATTCGTGCCCAGAGTGAGGGGTCAGTGCGGGGGGAGCGAGGGTTGGGGTTTGGGAAGGGTCGAGTGAGAGGTTCAGGGTGGGGGGGGGGAAGGCTGACGCTGTGCTCTGCACCATGGAGATGGGGTCTACCTGCCCAAGCGGTCTGGACAGTGAGAGAGGGTCGGCAGCAGCTGAATCACAGAAGGGTCAGCGACACTATACAGACTTCCACCTCCCCCCCTCTCACCCAGACCCCCTCCTTTCCCCTAATCGGGGTACCCCACTCGGGTTACATACTCCCTGCGAACTCAATGCATTATAAGCAATGCTATGGATGGGAAGGCACATCGGTGTTCATCGACCTGAGCCCATTCGCTTTGTGTTATTTCAGTCTCTGTCACAGAGGCCGACGTCAGAAAAATCCTTCAGAGAGGTGAACCTCGAAAGCAATTTGGACTGATGGTATTTAAATGGTCATGTTCTAAAAATACTGTGCAGACAACTGGCTGGAGGTTTTACGGACCATTTTCAAAACCTGTCATTCTGAGGTATGGGTTCCCACCTGCTTCAAAAGGGCATCAAGTAACGGTGACCATGAAGCGCAAGGTGACGTTGCACAATGACTATCGACAGTGGCACTAAAACGCTGTGATGATGAAGTTTGAGGTGCTTTGATGAGGTTGATCATGGCGCATAATCAACTTACCTCTACAAAACCTGGAACTGCAGTTCGTTTTCGCCACAACAGATAAGGTGGAATCGATCTCGCTGGCCCTCCACTCCGCTCTGACCACTTGGACACGAAAATCTATGTCAGGCTGTTTTCATCGATTATGCTCGGCATTTAACACAATCATTCCCTCCAAGCTGGTTACCAAACTCGCAGAAACTGGGTCACTCTGCGCATCCCTCTGCAATTGGATCCTCAAACATCATCACAGACCACAGTTGTTAATATTGGTGGAATGTGTTCAGACTGATAAAAATCAGCAGGGAGCACCTCAAGGCTGCTGTTGCTCAGCCACTTGCTGCACTCACTCTGATTACTCATGACTGCGTAACCGGTCATAGTACGAACTCCATCAAGTTCGCTGACGGACACCATGTTTAGTGGGACGTTACCACTGATGGGATGAGTCAGAGTTATGAGTAGATCGAGCGACTGTCTTATGGTTTGCAGCAATTACTGGCCTTAACACAGCAAAACCAAGGATGATTTGGAACTTTGAGGAGTAGGTTGGGGACCACATTTGTTTATATCATGAGTTTTGAAAGGGTCAAGTCCTTCAAATTCGTGGGATGCACATCTCTGATGATCTTTCCGGTCCTAGGAACAGATGCATTATTAAGTAAGCCCATCAGGCCTAATTCAGAGAAGATTTCGGAGAGTTGGTCTTTCAAGGAGGAAATTCACCAAATCGCAACTAAACCCTACCTAAATACCTTACTTATACAAAAAATAAAAAACTCTACTCTCTTAACTTTACAGGTGCACTGTAGGAGCTTGCTGACCGGTTTGCATGTGGCTTGGTTCGCAACTTGAGCGCCTGGGAGAGAAAAAGATTCAAAAGTAGTAAACACTGCACAGTCCATCATCGGCTAGACCTCTTCCATCGAGGGGATCAATCACAGTCCCTGCAAAAAAGGCTGGCAAGTATCATCAAGGACACACACATTTGGCACACACAAACATCATCCCGCTTACCTTCAGGTAGAAGGTACAGGAGCCTGAGGGCACTGCAACAACCAGGTTCAGGAATAGTTACTTCCACAGCATCAGGCTATTAAACTTGTCTCAGGACAAGCTCTGAACATTAATTTACCTTTATTGTTATTTGGCACATTATCTAGTTCTTCAGTAATGCTGTTGTAATTACGGTATATAATGGTATATGGATTCACTGATCTGTTTTGTAGTCAATGCCTACTATGTTATGTTCGTGCTGAAGCCAAAGACAAGAATTTCACTGTCTGTCGGGGACACCAACTGAACTTTTGACCGAGCGACCGCATGCAGATTGCCCCTCTCCTCCCCAGTAGAGGAAACCACCACAAAGCCCCCTGATACTGGGGACCCCCCCTCACCCTCATGGCAGCACGTGTGCCCCCACCTCAGAACAAGGGTCCCCACTCGAGGCATGGAAAAATCCCCCCACATCAATCATCTTTGCCACTGTGTACCCCCCCCCACCCCCTACACATCACTGTCACCCTCCTCTCATACCCACCTTCTCAGCTGGCCTTCAGCTCCTATCTGATCTTGTGTTAACTCCAGGCCATCAAAGTTTGTCTCTCGGGGCTGTAGGGGTGAGAAACGGTCCCCGACCACCCTACTACCCATACCCCGATCATCAAATCCCCCTCCTACAAGTCGACAGCGGGATATACAGGTCACCATGGTCACGGCTTGGACACCCACTCACCTCCCCCCTCCACCTGTAACACCTCCCACCCCTCTTGCCCCCTGGCGCCTGTACAAGACCCGAGAGCGCAGGTCTTCGGTCATCCCATCCCCCACGGAGCCCCCTCCCCCCCCCCCCCCCCACCCCCCCGTACGCACTCCCCCCCACTACATCCGACCATGATGGAACAATTTACAATTTTTACCAAAGCCAATTACCTACAACCTCCATGTTATCTGTCCCTGGTGTGCGTAGGGTAGTGTTGGTGAACGGTGTTTCGTTTGTGTGATCGCGGAGGCAGGGAGACGTGAGCAGAACAGGGCCTGTCTCTGCTGCAATTCAATTTAATTATACAGGGCGATTGCTGGTCCGGATGGAGAGTGGAGTGGGCCAAAGGGCCCTGTTTCCGTGCTGCATTCTAAAGTAAACTAGTGTCTAGGGCATTCACCCTGTACTGGGGACCCCCCCTCACCCACATGGCAGCCACCGCATGCCCCACCTTACTCGGGGCCATACAGCGATTGCAGCGCGGAGACCGGTTTGATCCCGACTACGTGGGTGCTGCTCTTACGGTGTTCACGCAGAGACCGGCCTGGGGTTTTTTTTTTTTTTATTTTTTTTTTTTATGAAGCTTTTCAGTTTCCTACACTCCAAAGAGTACAGGTTTGTAGGTTAATTGCTTGGTTAAATTTAAAAAACTGTCCTATGGGTGTAGGGATAGAGTTAGGGTGCGGGGATTCGGCTGGTCGGCGCGGACGGTGGACCGAAGGGGCCTGTTTTGTGCTGTATCTTAAACTAAAACGCGGTGGTCATCAGGGGTGAACGTACAAAATACGTACAGACAGGCGTGGTTAGGTGCTGCGAGCTGTAACTTACGTGCCCATCGTGCACACATTGTAGTTTATTCTTTAGTAATTTTCGGGTTTAGTCCGCTCCGACCAGCGATCGCACAACTGGACTATCCGCACAATATCCATCTCAAGTTGGAGGGTTCGGACCGGAAACGTCACCCAAACTTTCAAGGAGGAGGCTAGATAGGGATCTAGAAGATAGCAGAGTCAGGGGATAGGGGGAGAAGGCAGTAAAGGCGTAATGTTGGGGATGATAGCATGATCAATTGAATGGGCAGTGCTGGTTGTCGGGCAAACGGCCTACTCTCACACCATTGTCTATTGTCTCCAGAGATGCTGCTGTTCCACTGAGTTACTACAGCTTTTGTGCATCTTGTAATTAACACAGGGACCACATTAAACATTTTTACCAAAAGCTAAATTAGTATAGAAAGATACAGTGTGGAAAACAGGCCTTTTGACAACTTGCCACCCCGGCAACATGTCCCAGCTACTTTGTCCACTTGCCGGCGCTTGGTCCTTTCCCTCCAAACCGTCTTATCCATGCATGTCTAAACGTGGTAAGTAGTACTACCTTCTGGTGCTTGTCCATGACACCACCATCCTCGGTGTGAAAACGTTAACTCGGATTCTAGATAAATCTTTTCCTTTCACCTTGAAAATATGTCTATGGTCCCAATTCATATCTGGGCAAGAGTAACTGGGCATTAACTCTAAACTCGAACGTTTTGGCACTGTGTGGGAGGAAACGGAGACCGTTAATTTCGGTTTAAAAACACACAAGGTCACGGTACCGAAGACGTAGTAGGGATAGAAGCCCGTGTCTCTGGGCTGTGAGGGCAGAGCTCTTCCGTGCGCCACGTCTGTGGCCATTCGCCCCCCACTTACTGGAACGCCTGCTGGTGCAGCATCGTGACCACTCCAGCCCATGTTCGTGGCAAAACACCAGTCCTTTCACCTGGTTCACAACGTTATATGTCTAAGGACATTTACCCATATATCCTCCAAATACCATCTTTTCTTATTCTTTTTCTTTTCACACTTACACTTATTTCTATTCCCCCCATACTCTCATCTCTACTTTTCTTATTCTTTCCATTTTCTTTTTCTTTCCCATCCCCCCACCCCCCCTAACCTATCATCCTTTA